>BMAV01027565.1:0-109575 GCA_019973955.1 Trichonephila inaurata madagascariensis | reverse complement strand
AACAGTTTTATAGATTTAAAACTTTGATGTGCTAGAAATATATATTATGTTATTTTTGTCGAAATCAGCTCAGAAATTTCTATAGAAATTTGATGTTTGTATAGGAAAAAACCCTGGTAGATTTTTTGTTTTATATATGATAGTATTAGTTTAATAAAGGAATATTTAATTAGACCCTCGCTCAAGAGGTCTGATTACGATACATTTTGAGGCTCAAAGTCCTCACGTTAGTGTGGGGTGAAAGTTTAGAAAATGGAGTGACAATGCATAAAATGTCCACGTTAATTGACTGCGATTTGAAATTAGTCGTTGCCATTAGCCTTTGTGTTGTTGCGAAGTGCAATGTAAACAATCAACCGATCAGTCTTGAGTATCTAACTTATGACAAATTTATGACTTAGGTTTTAGATTCTCGCAACTTAGATTAAACTGAATATTTTATACTTCTAACTTACTTATGTTATTGAATTTGAACTATATTTTCTAATTGGAAAATAATTTAACAAAAATCTTTTAAAAGAACTAAAAAACCCAGACAAAAAAGCCCAAGGTGAGAATATATTACAAAAATGAAAGCCACGCATTAGTAATAAACACTCATGTCCATAAATTAAGGATAATTCAGAATCACCCAGAAATAGAACTCTAGAGTAAAAATTTCACTAGAAGAATTATCCCACACATCTTTAAGAATATTACGCAAATTACAAGAAACCTCTTGATGACGCTAAAAGTACGTCCCATTGACGAGAGTGTAAGAGAAGCGTATACCATGAACGGTGGCAAAAAGGTAAAATTTTTCACAAGCCTTCTGTAAGCTACTAAGTATCGTGACCAAATAGTAACGATACTGAGGATGTAAGTGGATGAGTTTTTAAAAGGCAGAATTACTAGCTGCCAGGAATGTGGGAGTACTCAGATGAAAGTATCGGGGGAGCTTCAGACTGCCCAAAGTGTCATCTCTAGGCTTTGACAGCCATTTCAAGTTGATGGAAATGCCAACAATACAGGTTGTCTCCGAGTTACAACGCATAATGAAGACTGGTAATTGCCAAAAGAAGCAAACGGAGCAAAGCATCCGAACTGTCTCATTAGCTACCTTCAGCCACAGACACGGCAGTTTCTAGGACAACACGTACAGGCGTTTGGGACAAACAGCTCTACATGCTTGTAGGTCTTTCAGATGAGTTCCGCTCAAGGTAACTCACTGTTAACCTGAAGTAAAGAACATGCAATGTGGATATTGTCACAGTGCGCTTGTGTGATGTTTTTATACGAGTCCTTTATTAGCTTGTAGTCTGATTCACGTCGCATTTTCATATTCAGAACACCAGGTACCTGATATAAAAAGACTATGTCACTGAACGATACCGTTATGGTGGTACATGTTTGCTCATTTGGGGGAGAACTATACAGGGTCCAGAACAAATATGCATGTTCAAATCAGAACCATGGTAGTCCAATTTTATCGGGGTATCATTCTGAAACAATATATATGTTTCTTTAAGGGTGCCATGAACGCAAAATTTGTGTTTATGGATGACAACGCCCATCCTTTCTGAGCAAACATCATAAAAGAATGCCTTCAAACCGAGAATATCACCGTATGGAATAACCAGGGATTTCATCCGACTTGAATCCAATAGAGCATGTGTTGTATATTCTAGGATGACGAATTTTCAGCCCATCAAATAACTTCTACAAATGTACCAGAGCTTCGGAGGACATTGCTTTTTGAGAGGAGTAATATTCTCTCAGATCAAGTTCAATAATTTTATTCTCAGCATGCCTAGGTGCTATGAGGGCAGTGTTTCCTCCCATGGAAGACATACAATGCATTAACCATCATACAACCATCCAATATTAATACAAATGGGGTATTTTTTTTTACTTGCTTAAGGGAGCGAAAATTGTAGTTTCTACGATTGCTAACATACATATACCTATGCTATCATACTGCTTTGTTCTTTAACTTTTGTTTAATAAATGGGCCTGATGAATAAGTCACGTTTGTTTTGCTTCTGGACTTTTATTTGCCGGAGCTGGTATTATCCTTAATTTATGGACATGAGTGCATTGCGTGAAACTATTACACACATGTATAAAATATGTTAATACTTAAAAAGTTGTTCTTCCAGTTACATACGTTGAAAATACTCTTCATTAATGTTTTAAATGTTGCTTCATGCATTCAACATTATTTTTTTTAAAAATTATATTTTCTTAATGTTTCCGAAATAAAAGACTTTAATTCCTGCAATTACAAAAAATTTAAAAAGGTAAAAAGTCGCCATAAAAAATCCTGCACAGTACGGAAAAGTAAAACTTTTTTAAAAAAGGGAATAAAATGATTAGCTGCCCCCAATTGTATTGGCATTTTTGTCCGGGTGCTTTAGAGGGAAAATACAATAAAAATCCCTTGATTTCAGCATTTGCTGCCCACTAAATTTTCCCTTTTTAAAGGGGTTCAAAGAGAAAACTGCTGATATAGCAGTTTGGGCATTTTAGCAGAGCTCGATAATCCTTTGAAAAATTTGAATTCTTTTTTTCCCAAAAATAAGGTTTCCCCTTTTTTAAATTAAAGCGTTAGAAGTTATTTTATCAGAAAGTAAACATTAAATATGTTATTTTTGAAATATAAACTTTAAAAAAAAGGTCATAGAAGTAAAAGACAATAGAAGTTCAATAATGTATAAAATATCAAAATAAATAAATTATTATATCACACATAATGAAAGAAATAGATCATCTTGATATTGTTTAGCTTGATATATAAAATTAAATCTAAAAGTAAATCTCAAAAATACTGCACAGTTAAAATAATAATAAAGATCCGTTTATAACTTGTTAGGTAATTGAGTTATGGTTTCGAAATCATTATTATATATGTATTTTTTAATAAATTTTGACTCAAATGGGAAATATAAAATTGTTTACTTAAAACTATTTGTTTTAAAGTGTAATAAAAAATTTAAAAGTTCTTTTACATGTTTTGACTAAAAACCTTTTTTAAAAAAATATTAACCCTAAATTATATTTTTGGTACACATAACCATTTAATTTTTTAATTTCCCCAAGGGAACAGGGGGAAATTTTTTTTGAGGTAAGCGCAGACAAAAAAAAAAAAATCTATTACTGTCTAAATATTTTTGGGTAAACCCCAAACCCCAAGTTTTTTACAAATGGGGTTGGGTCAGGGTGATGCTATGTTTATCAATTAAAAGTAAATAGCCCCAAAAACCCCCTACTCACTATCTTTAAGGAAATTAACCTCGAATTTTTTTTCTATTTTGAAAATTTCTTAAAAAGTAAAAAGTCCGTTCTAAAATTTTCCCTCTTCTAAAATTTAATCTCTTTCCAATATCTCACGGCGTCGGCACCCTCGGTTTTTTGTCTCTTCTTGTATTTCTTCTTCTACTATTATTCTTCCATTATAACTTCCGACTTTATTCTACTATCCGGCTTCCCATCAACTAACTCCGGGGTCAAAACTCCCTTATATATCTATTCACTAATCTGCATATCGCGGTTTTTTTTCTTGAGGGGATTGGTTGACTTTTCACCGGGAAAAAATTTCCAAAGAAAGGGTTAGTGAGAAGGCTCGATAAGTCCCCTCACAAGTATTTTGGGAAAATTTTGAGAAAATTTAAAATTTTACTTTTAGTTTTTTAAAAAAGGGGTTTCAGACATGAAAAATCTAAATATCGAATAAATTTGCTGGGTTATAGCTTACTTTTTCGAATTGTATTCGATAATTGTAAGCGATTTTTAATAATATTTTAAATTTAAAATAAAACTAAAATTTAAGTAAAACTTCATTTTAAACATGTCAATAGCAATGTATTATATAAACCGAATATGAAAACAATTTCAGTTTTTAGTGTATTTGGTAATTCCATAAATATTACAAGAGAAAAGAAATCCTTGAGATTTTTCTAGATGTTGCTCCTATTGACCGTGGATTAAAATTGCTCAGCTTGTCACTAGAAGACCTCGTGTTGCTTCAAAAAGCGAGTTTAGTAATCAAGCAATCAATCCATTTTAATTCCATCAGACATAAGGAAAATAATGGCATAGATGCTGAGAAAGCTATCTTTTGGTGACTAACTAATTAATACAATGACTTCAAAGTTTAATTTTTTTTTCGCCATTAAAGAGGTTCAAAATTTTTGGTCAAGCTTTCATGAGAAATACGGAAGTTATTAAATTTGTGCCAGTTTTTAAAACGACAGAATTTAACATTACAAATCGAAAATCTATTGGTCATTAAAACTGCAACATTAGGAAGGAAAAATAAAAATAAAATTGTACGCGTATGCCAAAATATATTGTACATGTACAGTAAATATAAATAGGAAGAAAATGTTACTATATGTGCTGGCAATTTGAGCGCATACAGGTTCCTAAATTAGTTCATAAAGCTGACGTATCTTTAAGCTAAAACTGCTTTAATCAGTTAGAGGTTTTGAGTTTAACTGGGCTTGAATGACAAATAAGGTAGTGTCATTCCACTCTGCTGGAATATTGCTCTTAACAATAGTAGCGGCGAGCAACTCGTGATTAGATGTTTTCAATGGTGAGAGATCTGGAGAACGTGCTGGACAAAGCTACAACCGAATTTTCTTTGTGACGACCAGGTGCATGGTGCGTAGCTCGATATCAAAAGCAGACTGGCTCCATACATTGTCGTCAGCATCTACGGACACGTATACGTTAATCATGATGCTGTACGCAGGACTGGAATTTATACAAAAGAACGACGTGATCTTGCCCCCTTTGTTGTTGGTGTACATTGCATCATGCCACGATTAAAATGCTGAAAGTAAAATGGGGACAAAAGGTCAACACGTAGACAACCTGTCCCCCAGGTGTCGCCCCTATTCCTAAGGGAAAATTTAAATTTGCAAACATGTAATATCCTTCTGACCCTTTATCCTACCTCGTGACATTTTCCCCTTTTTTTGGAAATTTTGGGGGGGGGCGTTGAGATCCTGAGACTTTCAGTATGATGTTTAAACTATCAAACCGTATTTGATGGGTACGGGTGATTCCGACCATTGTCAAAAGCAATATATCGGAATAATGAACCGTACTCTCGATAAGTCACTATCCTGCCGTTATATTATTCTTATGAAAAGAAGTCTAAGAAAAAAACCAACATTCAAATGCGATTTCTGAATTAGAAACCCGCTACGTTTTTCCTTTTTACCCAGACTGTGCCGTTTCCCTTCCTGCACTTTTTGCGTTTCAACCAATCCTTTATGTGGGAGCAATCCTTTTTTTCCCCTTTACGTTTTTGCATCGGTCTTTCATGATATTGCAATTTTAATGGCAAACTATATACACTACTGGCCTTGCAAAATGTAACTCCAAGTAGGACCAGAGATATCACAGCAAAATTTATTTGGCGTAAAAGTTGTACGGACAAACGAAAAATTGTTTTGTTCGGTGGATATGCAAACCCAGAGTGTAGCCGCCATTGTTGGATATAACCGCTCCCACTGCCCCAAAAAAAGGGAAAATTTAGATATATCCGGGGCACAACAGTTTTGCAGCTTCCACATTTGCCAAAAATTGATCTTGAAAGGGAGTGGTCGTACCAGTCGTTCTGCAAGCATGGACCACACGCACGCTTTCGATTGGCTTAAGATTGGGAGGGACGGAAGGCAAAAAACTTGAGGAAAAATGAATCTTTAACATTGCTTTCCCCATGTGGTCACCGTATCCCATTGGGAAAGTGTGATCAAGCACTTGTATGGGAGGACCACGGGCTCCAACACCTCAAAGATGTAGCGCTGGCTGTTCAGTGTATCAGCAATGCGTACTAGAGGAGTGTGGTATTGAAATCCAATACTACCCCAAACCATGATACCGAGCGCAGGACCAGTGTGACGATATTTCATCGTCGCCAACGCATGATGTAATTTTCACATGGTTAGAATGCTTCCTTCAGGGTGTTGCATTTTGTGTGGCCAGAAGTGTATATGAAGTGTATAAGAAGTGAACTTTAATTCATAATTTTTAAGAATAATTAATACTAAATATTCTTTTCAGCCTTCTTATTGAATTAAATTTATAGTTCTCAAAAAAATGTTTTTGAAAATATTGTGCACTACTCCTCATTTTATGATACGGTTAATTAATTAATTATTTTTTTTTTGAGAAAAATATATATTTTTTTAAATTTCAACAAGTAATAGAAGAGGGACAAAAGACTGTTTAAATTTGCAAATAAAGAATATTCAGTAAACAGAATCTGTTTTCACATAAATTATTTTTATGTCTCTCATATACTGGCCATCCATTTCTTCCGTTTTACAAAATTTCCCATTTGGACACCAAATTGGCTTACATTACAAAATGCGTCGTAACTTAATCTACATTTGCACCGTTCTCTGTCAAAACAGGCGAATCGTATATTTCATTTTTCGCGGAAAACATTCAAATCAAATAATGCCGAGAGAAATAACGGCAGAGGGGCTTCCACGTAAAAAAGCAATCAGTGGGAGATTGGTTTGCTTCATTCTTTTTCCTGGCAATCGAAAATATTTTGCCAGACACACAGTTTTGTAATATCCAGCCTTATACGAAATTTATTTTTCTTTCGCTTAGATTCTGATGTGAATAAAAACACATTTTTCGATGTTTACGAGAAAACTTTATATTCTCTACGTTCCCGAAAATGAGAAGGGTGTTTAAATTACAAAATTCTGGATTAACATATCACATTTTCTTACAATAGTTTCTGATTTTAAAATTAATAAAAATCGCATAAATCTCTAAAACATTGTCCCTCAAACTGTGCGGCACACTCCCATAGGGGAGCGTGATAGCTCCACGAGAGGCACGCGAACATATTAAAAAAATGAAAACAAGAAAATGTTTAAAAACAAAACAACTAATTTGCTGAAAGTAAACAAACAAAATAAATTCTGACATTATAAAATATAAAATACACATTTACGCTGATATAATACACTTATAAATCTTATAAATGTATCAGTACTGCACAATGTATTTTATAATAAATTTAAGTTTAATAATTACCAGTGACCACACAGGTTTGTCATATATAAAATCATATACAAAAATTAAGACTTATCTGTAAATAATTTGTATAATGTTTATAATTAATCCTCTCTCTTTCTAACTGATGATTAAAAGTTACGCGATCCTCTGCCCAATGCAATCGTTTTCCACGTAGTCGCACGTATGTGATGCAATGAGGGTGAGGTGGGGGAATAAATAAATAAAACCTTCTGAAAAAAGAAAATCCTTCGTAAACACTCTCAAGGTTCTTTTATTGCACTCCAAAGCCTTTGGAATAATTTTATGGATTGCAGTACACAGAAAAGATCGTACTTCGGAAAGATGTATATACATGTCCAGGGCAATTAACAATGTGGCTGACAAAGACGTTTATAAACACCGGTGACACTTAAGAGGTTAAAGTCCTATTGTAGCTTTAGCGTCAAAGTATAGTATTATTGAACTCACAATACATTGTTATTGTATGTAGGGGGCGATGTAAATTATGATTGAATAATGGGTTGCAAATATTGAAAGTTTGAGAAGCACTGGTCTATAAAATAATATGAAGAAATTAATAAAAAATAATTATGCAGATAATTCAAGAGTTTTAAGTTAAAGTTACATTTTTAGCTAATAGAAAAATAAAAGGAGTCGTTGAAGGGTTACAGTACAGTTTAAAAGAATTGAATTAATTTTTTTGCTTATATAATAAATCTCATTCTTTATATAATATTTATTTCAATAACCTCACAAATTTTGAAAGTTTTTAGTTAGAAAAAATCAGAGTTTTGAGGACTTTTATGTTTGTTTTTATCCACATCTGAATGACAAATAAAAACTTGAAACTGATTTATTTTAGAAAGAAATATTAACTAATTCATTTTCAATTCTGTCAAAGCCTTTAACAGTTTTAGTTACTGCTATCAATATGTATGTAACAAACGTTAGTATACAATTTTAAATCAAAGAAATCTCATTTTTTCTAAAAAAAATAGTTGAAATTAAAATTTACACATTTTTTAAGAAACTTTCAATAGGTATTCATAAAAAAGTATTTTACGAATATCAGTCATGTTTTCATAAAATATATGCCAACTTTTTATTATACAGTGTTCGACGTATTTGTAAATCAAATTTTATATATGTTTGTCAATTACTGAAGAAAAGTAGGGTTTTTAAATCTTTTATATGTTTATATTACTCTATGTGTTGTATTTCTTTTATGTTAAAATTGTAATATTCGTAAGGAACACCGTTCCTTGCATTATAATCACGATTCATTCGAAACTTGGCATAATTTTTGGCGACCATGTTGGTGAGTTCGTGACCGTATGGATTCTTCTGGAAATTACGGGAGAAACCTACTAATATCACGAACTCTGAAGCAAGTGGATTTTTCTAGAAAAATCCGTGAGATCCATAAATAGAGAGTCGCTCGCCGAAACTGGATTAGTTTTGTACTTGAAGAGTAGTATTAATTTGACCATGAAGAGTCGACCAGCAATTAGTTATTACTTCGGCTGCTGAATAGGACGAGCGAGTTCTTGCGAATAATCTTTAAACATTCTTATATTTTAGACGCCTATATGCGCACTGTAGAAGGTGTGAAGGCTTTCTGAGATTCATTCTGTGAATATAGCAGCTGTATTTGAAGAATTTTTCGACAATAAATTTCCATCGCTCCTTAAGAATTGTCTTACTCTTTGAGACAAATAGGATAAAATCCTAGAGCGCCGATCTATGTAACAATATATAATGTCGTGACGAGTGATATTATTTTCTACACAAATGACCATATTTATATAATTGATGTTGTTATGATTGCATTGATGAGGGGGGCAGTCTTTTGTTAGATGATAATCCAGTTTATTGTACATTTAAACTCATACGCAAACACTAATATGGATGACACAAAAACGAATAGCATAAAAAAGACTCACGCGCGCGTACTAAGAGGACGAAGGCAAGAAGCGGGCTGAATTTTCCACAAAATCTCGAGCTTTTATATGAAGCACAGACCGGAAGTTCCAAAAAGCATATGACTTCCGTGGATGCATCTTCTGATTGTTGAACAAATATCGTACGAGGTTATTGCATAACGAATAATTGAAAAAACAATAAGTACATAATTTTCAAGATATACAGTCACGATTATCTCGTTATACGGGTAACTAACAATTACTTATTTACGCAAAAATCCTGGAGTTTCAAGACCATTAAAAATCAAACAGTTTTTAGTTAAGAGTTAATTGTTACATAAACAAGATTACCACAAAAAGTAATCCAAGATAATGAAAACTATAAAACTGTTTTATTTTTAATATATTAAAAATTAATTTATTTTCTTCACAAAATCAAAAGGTCAACTTTTTAAATAATTATAAATCCTAGATTGAGGAAAGCAATATCGAATGCATCATGGCGCAAAATGTTTTTTTACGTTAATAGAATAATAGTGCAAAAAATAGAATTAATACATTTTTTACAGCTCCTTTCCCAAGGTTCCTACTAAGATTCCGTACGTTAATAAAGTAGCAAGACTGGTGATTACAAGAGATCTGTCCATTGTATAAATCTTCCACAAAGTTAAATTTTCTTCTGCAATATCTCTCTTTAGTTTTAAATCTTTCTTACCAACAGCGCTTCTAACTTTATTCGCTGATTCATTAGTAAGGGTGCCAGAAATCATTATGAGCAACTGAAATAGCAAAAATGAAATTCCAATACATATGAAAGAAACGAAAACCACATAAGGCATGCGTTTTCTAAACGCTAATTTGCATCCACTCCAAAACAAACCCATCATACTCATCAGTACAGTGATAAAGGCTGGAAATGAAAAATACTTTTCAAGGTTACCGTATGTTTCCATAATTTCTCTGTATGTAGAAAGGACGTTCTTCCATTGTTCTGGGGAAAGGTCATGATTGAGACAGATTGATATTTGGTTGAAAATAATTCGAACCAGCCTGTTACAAGACTGTAAAAGATCACAAACGTGATCAGAACCATTTCCGATACGAAAATGAACGAAAATTCAAAAGTATTAAATGCCAAGGAGAAATGATAGGCGTGACATTTTAAAAATTTCACTGTCTCGAAGAAGTTTTTCAACTTAATTGCCTCTGATGGTATAACAAAACAGTGAAGGGTGCTCCAAAGAATAATTACAATCTGATGAATAGTAACGTACAAGTTGATTAAAAATTTCTCAAATTTAAAATTATATTCTGGTACTTTTTTAAATAACTCAGTAAGATCTTGGAGGATCCAGACCATCGAATGGTGTTCCCGACATATGGATGCATGAAACATCGTTGTCAAAATAGTCATCAAAACATCAGTAAGCAAACTGAGTTTATTTGATACAAATAATAGGCATAGTAATCCAACGAAACTCCTAAGAAGTAAAATGCCAAAAATAAAATATTTTGGAAAGAGCCTGGTATTTGGGTCAACGTTTAGTGAATGAAACCTTTGCCGCTTAAAATGATTCAAATTTTCAGCTCCAAATTTTTAAAGAAAGAAAAAAGGGGAACCCCCTTTTCCCATTAGAAAATTTTCCAGAATATTTTTTTTTTTTTGAGCTATCCCGGGGCATTTTTCCCCATTTTTAGCATTTTCTCTCTTTTTTCCATCCACGCTTGGCGATTATTTCTTTTTAAAACCCAAAAATTTCCTTTTCATTTTTTTAAACCATTATTTTAAAGGGAAATTATGTCTTGTCTTTCGAAGAGCAATTATCCTTTTCATTCAGAATTTAAAGATTATCTTCAAACGATTTATGTAGGGCGATTATTTCTTTTCTTACAAAGAACAATTATCTTTTTTGTTGTCATTTTAAAGATTATCTTCAAACAGTTTATGTATGGCAATTATGTCTTTTCTTATGAAGAACAATTATCCTTTTCGTTGTGATTTAAAAAAAAATCTTCAAACGCTTTATGTTTGGCAATTATTTTATTTCTTACGAAGATTAATTATCCTTTTTGTTGTAATTTAAAGATTATCTTCAAACGGTTTATATATGGCGATTATGTCTTTTCTTACGAAGAACATTGATCCTTTTAGTTGTGATTTTAAACATTATCTTCAAATGATTTATGTACAATTTTTTCTTTTAAAAGTTTGAAATTTTTGTATTCTTAAAAGAAGTTAAAATATCCCCAAATTGTCTCAATAAATTAATATAATCCCTCATTCACGTTTCATGAAATTCTCTAAAGCTCACACTACATTCAAACCTATTCTACAATAAATGTCAGCCACTTGCGATTGTTTGAGGTTTAGATAAGTATTTGGTTACCAAAGAGATAGTCTGTGAATTGTATTTCAGTCAATCATGCTCACTTCTAAAATTAGTTTTTTTTTGTTCGCGCGCAGATGAAATAAATAAATATTTGATTATATTTCGTCTCAATTATTTCAAAATGAATAATCCAACGGGTTTTGAAATAATCTTGATATTCAGAATAATAAATTTGTAGTTTACTTTTTTAATTTAATATAATAAGTTCCTCGTATTTTAACATCTTTTTCCATTTAAATGTAAATTTAACTGAATATAAATCACTAGTCATTACTCGCCTGCTTCGCTGGGCATTTCATGATGTTGCCTGAATATATACTTTTTATATACATATATATAAATTGATATTTAAGACCTAGCATTAAGCATTCGAATGCATTGACAAACATTTTTTAGTAAAATTTGTAAGTAATAATTTCTAAAATTGAAGTAGAAATATCTTGTAACTCCTTCCTTAAGTGGATTTTCCTCAAACCCATTATTCTACTAAATAAAATAAAAATGCTTGCCGAATTTTCCATTAAAATCTAATAGTTAAAAAACGGATTTTTTTTATCGATAAGGTCCAATAATCACCTTTGAGGATGATTTCCGTAAGATCTCTCTTCTTAGAGGATTTCAATTCGACAAAAGAAACAAACATGCTGAATTTCATTACTGTAGGTCTAGTAGCTAAAAAGCGGAACTACTTTATCAATACTCCCAGTAGCAGAGTTTAAAAAACAATTCGTTGATATATTTTTGATTCAATCACTGGAATATTTTTATTGGCCTAGCAAAGTGCGTTGAAAATTCAAACGAAAAAACCATGATGTCTTTTTAATAAGAATAAAAGTCTTACTATTTTTCAGTCTTTAAATATTTTATTTATGTGCATTATTAATTTAATTTAATAATTATTATGTGCATTACTCACTGAATCGGCCGAATTACAAAGCGGACCGATCAGCTATCGAAAAAGTTCCATTGCGAAGATGTTCTGCTTGGCAGTCATGTCTGGTCAAAAGTCGGAATTTCGCAACAGCTTCCCGACGTGGACTCAGTACTTCGATGCTTTCATTTTATTCTGCCTTGAACTGGGAATTTGTAACATTTTTCTATTTGCTTGATATGTAGCCCGGCAGAATGTAATGATAGGGCAGAAGATTTTATTTGTTAAAGTCGCAAGCCCACTTTTGTGAAACTGATTCGTTCCACAAAAATGCCAGTGACCAGGTACCCGACGGAAAAACCGCATGTTTCTTTTTCTTATGAGGTTTAAAGTTATCACAAAGGAATGAAGTAGAGCAGCATTTCTCAAAGCGTGGGGTGTGCCTCCCCTAGGGAACATAATAGCTCTACGAGGGGTGTGTGAGCATATTGGAAAATCAAAAATAAGTTTATTTAAAAAAATTATTAATTTACTGAAATGTAAACAAACAAAAAATACCTTATGACATACTAAAAAATAAAATACATACTTGCACTGACATAATGCACTTATAAATGTATCAGTATTGCACAATGTATTCTACAATGAACTAAACAATACTAAGTTAAGAACAAGTATAAAATTGCCAGTGACCCCAAAATGTTGCCATATGTAAAATTATATACAAAAATTAACACTTGCCTTGATATTTTGTACGGTTTATAATTAATCCTCTTACTGCCGATTTTAAAAAGGCGATTCACTTCCCAATGCCTTTGCTTTTCGCGTTGGCACGCGTATATGATATTAGGGGAAAATGAATACATAAGCAAATTCTCTGAAATAAATAAATCCTTCGTAAACACTTTCAAAGTCCTTTTACTGCATTCCAATTCCTTTGAAATAACTTTATTGACAGCAGTATGCAGAAAAGATAGTACTTCGTAAAGACGTATATATACGTCCGGGGAAATTAACGCTTTGACTAGACGAGGCGTTTATATAAACCGGTGACACCTTTAAAGGTTGAAGTCTTATTGTAGATTTTGCTTCAAAGTATAGAAATATTGATTTTAATACATTATTTTATAGACGGGGAGAGGGGCGTGATGAAAACTATAATTGTGAATATTGGGTCGCGTAAACATTTAAAGTTTGAGAGGCACTGGAGTAGGGGAGAGAGAGGGTTGCCAGCTAAGGCTTTTTCCTCGAGGTTCAAAATTACAAAGTTAGTCACCAATATTTCTTGAGTAACTTCAGAGTGTGGCGTTAATAAGAAATATCAAATCAAATATTCTATATCCCATTCTTTGATTAATTACAGATGAGACACATGCCTATTTACCCATTAACAAAATGTTCAGTAAATAGGATGTCTAATCTCTTTTTTAATTTTGCTCTGGTTATTATATTAATATATATTTCAATTTTAATTCACAAACTGTTTGTATATTTTAAATTTATCAATATGAAGTTCTCCTTGATTTACAGTTTTCTTGTAAATACAATTTTTTCTATGTAATAAAGGTATTTTGTGCATTTTCACTAAGCTGGTTTGTTCTCTATATTTCTGAAACGTAATAACTATTATTAGAAGTATTTTCATTAAAAATACTCATATACCAAGCATATATAATAAAAGCATGTGTGATAATTAACTCTAAGTTGTGTTATGTAATCGAACTATTGAAAATAATAATATTCAAGAATTTTTATTAAAAATATGGTTTAGCTTTTTTGTAAATTTTTCTTTCCACTTACGTTTCTAATAAAGCAAATAAATTATTTATTGCTGATATATTAGCATTTTTTGTTAGAAAATAATTTTAATAATAAAACTTCTTACTAGAACTATTCTAATATTGAATTAGAAAGAAAAATGACTTTAATACTAAAATTTTTTTCACCAGAATTATTCCAAAATTAATTTTTTTTAAGAAATACTTTTTCAGTTTTTTTAGAATTTCTGTGAAAAGCAATAACAAATGAAAACTAATTGATTTTATATAATTATTTAGCAACCATTTACATGCCAAAACCAAATTATTTTTTGGCACCTTTTCCCATATTACTTACATCTATCACAAGACTTTTTGCATTCTTTTTTAAAAAATCTCTTCGAAATTAATTTTAATGAAGACACAAAGAAAAAAAAAGGCGAATGTAACATTTCCCAGACGTTGTTATCTCATTTATTAATTTGTTTGCATGTCGAGATAGCTAAAAAAAAGAGAAAAGTTGTAAAAAAATATTATTAAGACCGTTACAGCTGGATCTTTCCTCCAACAACTTAATTAACAAGGAAACTATGCTAATAGAATTTTCGTCCCGCTGGTACATAATTTTTTTTTTCGCTTTTATACGGTCTTTTTTGTTGCGATTTTTAAAAAAACCTGTCTCGTAAAGAGAAGTTAGGTTGTAATTAAATCTGAATTGAATAGGAGTAAAATAGAAGCCGCTAGGAATAAATGTTGAGAGAAAATGCTCGTTTTTTTTCACCACAAACACATCTTCCACCTTCACACACGCGTGTTGGATCAACCTGTCTCTCTCTTCCCGCCTTTTCACCCTCACGATGTTGATCTAAAAGAAAAGTGACCTTTCAAATACGTTTCGGTGGTGCTATAATAAAATAAGGCTAATGAAATGTTCCCTAGGATATTTTCAGTTCAGAAAAATCTGTTGAAATCAGAAAAATTTCGCAGATACATTTTGGATGTTATATGAACTATATTGAAATTGTGAGTAAATGTGTTTGAAATTCGATAAAAAAATGATGTACTGTCTTTTCTGTTCCTTCTAAAAATTATTTTTATGTAATTTATAAATTAAGAAAGAAAAAATAAAATGCTTTGATTTTGAGTTTTTGAGGCACTTCGCGACATTTTAAACGACAACAACGATACAGGATTTTATTGGCTACATACTTAGTAGGTATTTGCTACATATTCATAGTTTTAGCCTTATGCTGGTATGGTGTGGTAGATTAAAGTCGGGTTTTTTTATGTACTATGAAAAATATACGTAGCTTACTTGCATTCGTTATCTTCTTGTGGAATCTGAACCTGGTTTGATTGCATGGCATGTCTCACTCAAGCCGTCGGAAATCTCAACTGCAATCAATGTCGAAACGTAACTCTCCACACCCCTCATTGAGGGGAGGGGCAAATTATGGTGTTATGCTCTGACAATCCATTCTAAGATCCGGATTGGGATCCGGCTGACTTTGTAGGAGGCCCCTAATTTTCTTCATTACGCCCCTGCTCAACAGCTAAACTTTATTTATCAGATCTTCAAGACCAGTGGCTGTGCCCTATCTTTGAGGACTCAAATTGGTCTATAAGATAACCCAGGACTGCATGTTGGACGAGATATGCTGATCTATTTCGACACAGAGGGTGCTTGAATGAAGGAATATTTACCAACATCGCAATTTAAAGCAATTAAAAGCGAATATGAAGCTAATGCAATTGTCAATGGGCCTCGTAATTTTGAACCATTTTCAAATAACGAGGTTGACACACGAACTGGTATACCTCCTTCTTAAACTACCGCACCATTTAAGGAGATGGCTTTGAGCCACACACTACAGATTTCACGTACATCATCACCTCTACACGGCAAGTCTTCAGTGGTACTAAGACTTGAATTCAAGCCAGTTACAAGCTTTGACCATGACTACTAGGTTAACTGAGCCTAGTGTTCAAACTCTGTGTTTGTTTGTTGCCTTGACCAATACTCTCTCCATATTTCTCACCATTAAAAACATCTTGTGAGGTGATGCTGGAGATCTTGTTTTAAATGTTTTTGTTGGATGAGATATGACAAGAAATGAAGAGAAATGGAAGACTTGCCTCTTTTCAATGCGTATTCTTTCAAACTTTTTGTGGTGGCTAATTATGTGTTTTGCTAAATCTCATCTGGTATTTAAAAATTGACAAAAATGATTACATGCAAACAATTTGAAGTTGTGACTGGTCTATTCGCGTCCTTTTAAATACTAATTCTCTTGGGAAATATTGGGTCTTTACAAATTATTATATTATAAAGCTTGCTCCCGAAGAAAAAGATGTGACTATGTAAATTAAGACTTGTATATAAAGATTTAACTTTCAGGTTAGAAAGAGTGAGAGCTTAGAATGCTAACAGCTGGCAGGGATTGATTAAACGTGAAGTGAGGCGTGGGGTTCTTCGTAGCTGATTATTGTAATATAAAGTTGACAATATGTTAATTATGAATCAAATTAGATAAGATCGCGCTAAGCATTAGAAGATATTGCCTAGACGTAAGTGATCTGATTATTTAAAGTCTTCTCGTATCTCGCCTACCTCATTAATTGCTTTCCATATTTGGTATTTGGGAGCATCTTATAATTTGTTAATAGAATTTGAGTGGTTATTCATAACAGAATAAATTCCTTCCGAATCTCCCACTTTAATGGATGTCGCGGGATGACCATTACAGAGTGTGTTTCTGATAATAAAGTTGAAAACTAAGGACTTCAAGACTATTCCTTTTTTTTAAACAAAAAACTTCTAGATCTTTCCTTTGCCACATCTTGGAACTGAAGAAAGGAAGGAAGGTAGTTGAGTCAATTGAAGCTCTTCGTTAAGAATTGCAATGGCCTCCCCCATGGGGAAGGCGTCTCTTCATCTAATCGACCTAAATCTGCAGGTGGTAAAGATTGATGACCCAGCTTCAACCATGAGAAAACTAATTTATTATTACCGAAATATAATGAGTCCAAGACAAGCGAAGCACTATAAAGGGAAACTTTAGGAGTGATATAACGATAGCTCAAAACCCTATGTGAATAAGCGCACGAAATCCTAATAGATTAACTTTATTCAACGTTATCTTAAGAATCCTAACTTCTTCAATTTATTCTAATAGTTTAAGTCCGTCCTTTTTTTAATCACGCATCGAAAAATTTCTAGATCCTGGTACCCAGTAACGGCAGCACCTGCTTTCAGCGGGGTTTTGCTCAAAGCGCCTTTTTTCCTTTGTTCTTTACGTACTTATTAAACTTCCACTTTATATATACTAGCTACTCTGCATATCATGGTTTCTTCTTGAGAGGGATGGCTCTGAAATAACTCCATTTCTGGCCCCAAAGATTCCCCAAGAGGATTAATATAAATTCACGTAAAGCCCCGTCACAGAATATATAGTTTAAACTAAAAATAATATGTTCCAATTAAGTTACAAGTAGCAACTTTCCTCACACGAATGCATTTCTTTATCATGTCACAGTTTAAATTTTGCATCCAGTGGAAAATCATTATTCCTTCTTATTCTTTCAAAAAGATTCTAAATAGATATATTTAGTTGATATGTATCAGAAATAATTACATCACAGTTAAAACAGAACGATCCAAAATAAATTCAATATATTCGATGCTCATATATTTCATAAGTATTTCCTTACCATGTATTTTATATCGATAGATTTTCTTTTTTAAAAGAAGGCCTTTTCCCAGTAACTCTAAACACAAATGAGATAAAATATGGATCTTGTGAAATACTTTCATCTTTCAATTACGGCAACAAAAATATTACGGTATTGATTTCAGTATCTGCGAAGAAAACTAATCACAATTTTTTTTAGAATTAACAAAAATACTTATTCCACAGAAAAATAAACAACGAAAAAAGCTCTTCGATATGCTGTTAAAATATCGAAAATGCATAAAGACAGGTGCATTTGATGATTCACAAAACAATGAAGCATCGTCCTTTGTCATGGGTCAATTTAGAATTTTTTTTTACTACGGTGTTCTGTTATCCTGCCTGAAAATTGCTCATTAAGGTTAATGACATTTGCTCGTCAAAATTGCACCCTTCAATTGTCAGACAAATTGAAAGGAAATAAATTTGCAAAAGCTTTCCATTTATAGCCGCAAAAAAGTAACCGTTTTCAAAATGCTTCGCCTTTATATTCTGTTGAAAAATCGGTGTTTAGCTGCAGCATTTCTATAGTGTTAAAATATTCTCTCGCTAATGTTGCTATAGTTAAGATTATTCATTCATATATATGGACTGTTTATAGTTCATTAATACTTGGAAAATATCTATGCAACAGCATAATTCCAATAACGATTGCAGGTAGTCCGTTAAAAGCCATGATTATAGCTAGTCTTATACATTGTCTTGTTGTATCATTTTACTACTATTTCCTTTCACGTAACATACAGTTAATGATTAGTAGCTTACTGTTTGTTTACACTGAAAATCCTGGCTAATTTTTTGTTATTTGGTTTATAATCTTTTTTTCTAGCACGATTATGTAAAATTTTTGCTAAAATTGAAGGTTTTGATCCTATAGAGAAGTTTAACCCTACTTCCCTCCCCTAAGTCCGTGACAGTTTTAGAAAACATAATTTTATTCCCCATTTTGGTCAATTTAGTTTTTCATTATAAATTAGATTCATTGTCTTGTCTGTTTCAGCGTTTGAGCTTGCTCTGATTTGTAGGATATATAATTTATATCCATTATTTCTTGGATTTTATTCCTCTTTGTAAGATACAATTGTGTAAAATTTTAATATAATAATTAGTTTTATTTTCAGAAAAATTTAAGAAAAAGTTCTCCTTGCGTATAATTATATCATATTATACGTGCAAAAAGAGTTTTATAACAGGCTTTAGTATATTAACTGACATATAAAATGTTCATTAAATTTATTTATTTTATCTTATCTCGACCCATGTAAAAAAAATAACAGACCTTTAACTAAAATTAAAATTATATATAAATATAATGGATGAAAACTACATAAAAATATACAAAAATTGTAAAATCTTTGCATAGTAAATTTGTTTTATGAATATTGAAGTTTTAAAATTTCTATAGGGATAAATTTTTTCAGTCTGAGTCTGTTTGTTGTTCTTCATTCCAAATAATAATAAAAAAAAACTATTTAAATGAATACTGAATTTTATTTTTTTTTGATGTAAAATCGTTATTTGTTAATTACATCCCATATGAAGTTTTATAAAAAATAATGCTGTTTAACGCAATAATGAAATTACAATTTCGAGAGAGGTATTTCAGTTATTCGTGATACCTAATGTCTTAATGTATTTTTAGCAGGTTTAATACAATTAATAAGAGCATGGAATAGTTCTTTACTATTTTTATGAATTTTCATCGTAATTTTTCAATTTTAAAAATCAAAGAAACACCGTTTATTGTAGTATTTTTTTAAAAATTTTATTTAAAAACTCCTAATTGAATAAAAATTATAAAAAAAAGGAAAAAAATAACAACAAAAATTATGAAATTTGAGGAAGATGTTTTACTTAATTGATCTAAGAAATATTTTAAAAAAACTATAGATATTACTAGACCTGAGCATATCAGAACAAAATGTTCTGCAATGACTAATTTTGAAGCTTCCGAAAAGTATTAAAAAAGTTTAAAGAAATTAACTGAGACTAAATTGGCACATTTGAACTTTCTACAATATGAAAGAAGAAGAATTCGTAGTGGGTAAATATAGTGGATTGTTGTTGACGAAAAGTATATATATATAATAGCATATCACCGAAAGTTTTCAATGATTTAAATACTATCACAATTAAATCAAATTATCTTTTTTCACACTTTCAAAATAACACGTTGCAAAATAAAATAAAAACAAACAAACAACAACAAAAAACACCTGATTTAAATATTATTTCTACAATTCATAAGCGTAATGTTATCCATGTCCGGAATTTCATACATCTGCTGCATGTACTTAATTTATTCTGTATAATGAAAGAGGTGTGGGAGTGGAGAAAATATATCTAGAAATGTTCAGGTATTCCATAGGTTGCGCCTTCTCATTCTGTTGTAAGTATTTAATTGATATTTCGCAATATAGATTAACTTTAAAATTTGTCAGATCAGTTCTAAAGGTATACGAGGAACTCACTCTCAAAAATAAAGTTGTAGCGAGTTATATCCCAGTTTTTTTAAATGTAGTAAATTCAAAAGTGCGGAAATAAATATATTTACAGGCACTGGTTATCATGTGGTAAGAAATGTGTATTAACGAGTATGTCTGTTGTTTAGTAGGTAATAATCTGAGATGATTTAATTATTTTTAACGAATATTTTATCGTAATAAAATTAAACGTATTTCATTTTTCGATAGCTTTTATTTATTTTAATACAAGAAAACCACCATTATTTCTAGTTTTGTCTATTTTTGTTGACCAGTACAAAACGATAATTCGGTATACGTTTCATATACGTTGCATTTTGAATCATTTGCTGGCAAAATCTATATACATAAATTTCAAAGCAAAAGAAATTAAGCCATACATTTATAGTAACATATGTAAATGCCATATCGTTTTTTGAAATATTGCGCTCCTTTATACGTTTAAGTGTTTATTTTAAATGAAATCCATTTTTAAGCGTAGAAAATATTAGAATAATTAATGAACCCAAACGATAACTTCTTTTATTAAAAAAAAATTTAGGAATATCATTTAGGAATTCATCCGTTGGTAACTTGTTGTTTTTGTTCAATTCCTTAGATTCTGTGTCGAAGACTTTCAACATATCTGTATGTTTTGATATAAAAAATTTTATATGTCAGTTGGATGTACTAGATTTCTTCAGAAGATACCATGTAATATTTTTGTATTGCGGCTGCTTTTTCTAGCCACTCAAACTAGTAATGGTAGTATAAAGCATTCCGTTTGTTTTTCTGTTTGATTTTCCAAAGGGTAATACTAACAAATGAATCAATTTCCTTTAAGGGTCTTCAAATCCGAAACATGTGATTATTAATCTCCTAGAACTTCCGAATCAAAAGTGAAATTATTAGAGCTAATGATTTTCGTAAAAACGATTTGGCGTCATGTATACCCCATATTGAATGTGTAAAAAAACCATTAGGGATTGCCACACACCAACAAGACGATATTGAGTAGTTAACATGGCTGTCCGGAATTCTCTTATTTTTCAATACAATTGAACTTTTGTGTAGTAGATAGTGACCACATAAAGTAAACACACAAAAAAAAATCAAAAATTTCATAAATACTTACATAAAACAAACTTATTCGTGGAAATACTACAGAATTTTTTTTTATGCGGTCATATAAAAAAAAGTCGCTTTTAGCTTAAGAGTACTTCCATAACAAAATAAATAATTAAATATTACACATGGAAACATTTTAAAAACACACATCATTTAGTTTCTTATTTCATACACGAATAAGTTTTCAAAATGCACATACACAATTCATTGCTATTCATCGTAATCCAAAGCCCTGTAATGAATGTTCAAAATCGCTTTCGTCAATTGAAAGTACAATTTCAATTGATTTATTTTTAAATAAAGAAGCGAAAATTTTGAAGGGTTGGGGCCTTTTAAAAAAAGGCCAATTACTTTTAAAATTTTTGGTTTTTTTTTAACAAAAAACCTTTTTCCCATTTTTATCCCCCTCAAAGAATCCGGTTCTTTTGTCCGTCGGGGCCCTGGTAGCCGATGGTATAGGTATCGGGTCGTGGCTTGCCTTGTCACGAGTTCAGCCCCGTACCACTAAAAGACCCCTCGGGAGGGGAGAGATGCACGTTAAATCTGTCGGGGCTGAAACGTCCTCCCGTTGGTGGGTGGTAGTTAGGAAGGGGGTGCCAACTCAGGTGTCGTCCACGTCATTTTGACCATGGTTCAAAATTACGGGTCCGTCGCCAAAAACCCCGTGTAGCTGAACAGTGCGACGTTAATATTCAATCAATCAATCTTCCCGTCTTCATAATCTATCAAATTATAGAAATGTCACGTCTTTAAAAAAATTTTCGTCTTCAATATAGCTCGGGCGGGGATTTTAAGGTCCGACTACTTTCAAAAACTTTTTTTAAAAACGCAAAAATGGAAAATTTTTTCATATTTTGTCACTTGATTAGAATACGTGAATAAAATTGTTTTAAGGACATTTTGACAAAACAATTTGATTTAAATGCAGTATTTTGGCAAAAAAAAAACTTTGAAAACCTTTTTTTCAAAATGTTCTCTTTTATAAAAAATGTTTCTAAAATAATAGTATTTTGCTTATATGAAGTAAAGACTTTTCCAAAGAGTCTGAACTATTTTTTTTGAAAAATTCATATTATTTGCAGAGTTACCACCAACTGAAATAATTATCGGCGCTTTTTTCTTAAAATTTCTCCCCTCTGTTGTCAAAACATGGACAAGCTCTCTTTTAAGTTTTACATTTCAAAAATTCTAGTTGAGCCTCTGTACAGAGGTCTGAGCTATATACAGGCAAAATATTATTATAATAAAAGCATTTTTCAAAAAGGAAAATATTTTAAAAATGGGTCATTTATGTTCTTTTTTTGTCAAAATATTATATTAAATTTTTTTTATTGTAAAAATATTTTTAAAACAATATACAATTTCTAATCAAATGACAGTAAATATAAATATCATCCATTTATATATTCGCTTTTAAAATCACGGTTCCCTGTATGGATACCTTAAAAAAAACAACGAATGGGATTGTCGGGGGCTTTTTTTAAAAATGAACAGAGCGCCTTGAAGTGTTTACATTTCAGTGGCGTTATGTAACCCCCCCACGGGGGGGGGTTTAGGCCAAAAGGCCTGACTTCTGCTAAATACGTATTTACCCAATTTATAAAATATTAAAGACAAAACCTGACTTTCAGGGGAGGTCCTAACATTCTCCGTTGCACCACTGGTAAATAGATAAAAAAAATTTTAGTGGAGCCAAAGTCATTGAGTCCTGCCACGGGGGAGGGTAGGACTGTAGGGGCCCAAGGCTTGACTAACGCTAAAAATGCTTATTTATCCAATTTATAAAATATTAAAGGTGAAACCTGACTTTCAGGGGGAAGGGGAGAAGGTCCTAACCTTCTCCGTTACGCCACTGGTAAATAGCTATAAAACATTGCAGTGGTGCAAAGCCATTGAAATTCATACACCACATAAAAAAAAATGTTAAATAAAAAACATATAAAACAAATCGCATAAAAAACGCAAAAAAAAAAAAAAACAGTTTCTACTGTTTTCCAATTCTAATCTCATATAACATAGAGATTTATTTATTCATTTAAATTTATCTGAATTTATATAACTGTAATTGAAAGGCGAATAAACATAATTTAACTTACTAATGCTTCAGTTTATTGAAAACAATACACTATCCACTAGAAGTTTATTTGACCAATTGACTTATTATAGGTTTGTATGATTGTTCATCTTAGGATTTCTTGTGTATTTCTTTCAGATGCAGTTGCCTAGAGAACATGGTTTCCCACCCCCATATACAATTCACAAATCAGTTTTAGGGGGATTTGGAAACCTGTATACTGACAATGTAAAATTGGTTGTTTTCAATGTATTTTCCCTCAAAATCTGTTATATGTGCATGCTTGAAATTTTTCATACAATTACAGTGCACCTTTTTCATTACACTGAAATGAGATTTTTCCATAATTTATAAAATATTTTATCAAACATAGTGAAATTTGACCCATTTTTTACATAAAAAGTTTGTAAAAAATAAATTTTTTGAGTCTCTTACTAAAACCTCATTTTAGTACATATTAGCCATCATTATAGATATATTATAAAAACTTTACATACCTGTGAACAGCAATTTCTCAGAAAAGAAACATCTAACATCAAAAATTTACATGTTGAGATAAATTTATTTTAAAGTATATAGTGAGGCTTCTTAATCGGCTAGGAAATAAAAAAAAAAAAGGCTCAATTTGCAATAAAAGATACATGTTTTGGTTTATATCAGACGTTCAGCTTTTAAGCAAAAACGAAGTACTTTTTTACATTTTTTGGGCCATTCAAATGGGCGTAGCCCAGTTTAAACGATTATTAAAAACAGTTTTAAGGGCTTCTAATTACCCTAGAGGTTAAAGTAAGGTATTGTTATGAAGTTTAAAACCTATACAATGTAAAAATCTCAAATTGTCAAAAAAATCAGAGGGAAATTTTAGCTTTTCAACACGCCTTAAAACAGTTAAAACAATTGTTGTTAAAACATTTAACTAATATCAATTACTTTGATATTATTTGCTTTACAACATTGATAGTGATTGCATTTTAAGGAACATAAGCTATTGAAAAAAACCCTTTAAATAACTAAATATAAAATATTATATTTTTTTGTTTGTTACAATTTTTGTTTATTTCAGCTCTAATTTTATTTTGGTATTGGAGTGAGGAATAAACTTCACTCGCTTTAAAAACTTTATACATCGACATATTTTTGAAATCAATGCTGTGAAATTTGTGTTCCAAATTCATTCACCTACTTTTTTTAAAAAATCAAATATATGTAATTTCAAAACATATTTCGAGTAAATATTTTTCAATGGACCAAAAGGGTAGGGTTAGTTAATAAATATAATAATTAGTAAATAGTATGTATTTGAAAATGAAAAATTATTTGTGGAATTTGTATTTAAATTAATTACAAACTTATCAAAACATAAAAAATACTGATCAAAATTGTTTCATAAACCATATTTACTCGGACGTAAGCCGCGCTCATTTTCTAATGTTAATGCTATTGAAAATCGGATGCGAATTAGAATGGAAGGAAAAAATTCGTTATTTCGTTCCACTTTGAAACTTTCTTTTCGTCTCTGTTTAGATGACATATTTGGAGAGGAAATATATAGACGAAAAAAATTGAAAAATGCATCAAAAGTAAAGATAGTGGTGACAGAAAGATACTCTTTAGCATTAGGCATTCAGTTCAAGGAAATTGGGAGCGGATCATAATTTACCACAACACAGATTCCTTTTTCTAAGAAAAATATCTCTCTCTTTATATATAATTAATTCTCCAGATATCTTCCTCAAATTTCTTATAGCTACCCTTTTGTCCCCTTTCCTTCTTGCATCTGAATTAAGCTTACTACAGGTTCATGTATCTATTGAAATGCTTACAATACCAGGAAAATAACAAATTATTCACTTCTTATTAGGTATCTTTGTAAACTTATTTTAATTTCGTAAAATTGGAGCTAAACCATTTTGCATTATTTTTATTTTTTCAAATATTCGTTAGAAATTTGGGGTGTGGCTTAGATTCGAATATAAATACGGTACTTGAATTTATAAATTTTTAACTGTAAATGGAATCGGATTTTCTGAAAATCTCTCAACATATTGAAATTTGGTCTTTTTAATTTAATAAATAAGCTTAAATGATTTTATTCCTTGAATAAATATTTTTATAATACCATTTATCATATATTTTCAAAATTCATTTTACTTTTTTAAAATTAGGATTAAATAATACCGAGAACCATTATTTTTAAAAAATAAACAGTTAAAATATTAAAATATGTGTAAAATTTTGAATGTCAGTATTCAAACCAACTTAAAAATGTATTGAAATTTATAATTAATTGGTATTTCAGCCATTTTGTTTCATACGTAAAATTTGTTATCTCAGTATTGAGTTAAAAATCTCAAACAGTGAAAGATTTTTAGTTTATTTTTAAGGCATTGGATTATAGTCTGTAAAACAGCAATACTTTTAATTTGTAGATTAATAAGGATAATTTATCCATAAAAGAATATAAAATTGCTAACAAAATAGAAATTTGGCTTATTATCTTATGAATATTGTGTTATAACAGTGATGCATCTAATCTAAAAGTATGCAATTAAAGTTTCATCGCTTGATTTCTTACGGAATATATTCAGTGGAGGACAAGAAAATATATTTTCTCATTCAAAAAGATTTCTCATTCATGTAATATCTACCCTTAATCAATCTCTCGTTCTTCTATTTTTTAATCTTCTTTTGTCTGCTTTACAAAGTCTCATTAAACTCTGTTCGATAACAAAGATGAAGGTTTCCTTTCTCCTTTGAGTCTTTTTCTTTGCCGTATGTCTTATGTCTTAGCAATTATGGTCATTGATGAAGTTTTATATTCCAAGAGATGGGCGTGTTGATATTCTTTTTTACGAAAAGTATAATTAAATTTTCAATGGAATGTAAATGACTCAGTCTAAATATTTTTCTATTGCCTTTAGGGATAATTTTAAAATGTTTCTAAGTAGAGAGCTTATTTGATATAGAGAGAGAGTAGTACTATGCGCCAAAGTTGTTGTTTATGTTCGCCAAGATGGTCGATAACATTACAATATAATTACCTTGACATTTTTATCGTGGGGTAATGTGGTTACCATGGGGATAACGTATATTAGAGTTAATCTTTATTTGGGTTTTTTTCAGCTGTAACCCTATTAATTTCAGACGATTTTAATTCGATTTCCTTAAAAATGTAACCATTTTCATTGTATTTGTTCTTCACACACAAGCTACTACTTCAGTCTTCTGTTGTATTTTGGGCTATTTTCGAATATGGAAATTTCTAATATCATGGGTGATTACCAGGATATTTTTTAAAAAAGTATGAGTGCTGTGCTTTTAATTATTGCTACAAATCACTCATTTCCACTTTTTTTACTTTAAATAATGCTTTTTTTAACACTCCTTCGATGAAATTCATTGAAGGAACTCGCAGTTTTTGGAATATTGCAAGTTATCAGCACTTATTAATTGATATTCATTATGATTTTAATACATGTTATGTAATTATTTTATAATATAATATATGTTTTTTATATTATTTATTTATAATTATTATATACGCATTATATTATATATAATAATTATATATAATAATTATATATAAATATATTATAAAATATACAATATAATAATTATTATTATAATATAAAAATATATGAATATTATATAATAATTTCTATTAAATTATATTATTGATAATAATAACATATTACATAATATTATCACATATAATCTTTTATTATATTACATTGATATTTATTATTGATTGAAATTGGTTAGTTCTAATCTAATCCTATATTCTTGAATATACTTCAAAATAATTGTTTGCAATTATTTTCCTGATGATTTGTTACCAATAGGTTCTCATCTTAAATTTCATGTAACTCAACAACAACTGCTGCTTGGCGATATAAGGAATCACGCAAAACAAATCTTGGCGGGTAGCACTCCTATATCAAATTAATTCCCTAAACAGTAAATGATATGTATTATGATTGGAAAAAATCTTCGTATATTACAATTTTATAGTTGAAATATCAGTTCCACTTTCAAAATGCTGTAAAAAAAACCCCAGAAATTACTGCAAATTCTAATTGAATATTCTTGAAGAAAGAGAAATCGGTATGGGGTGTAAGAAAAAAAGTTCACTGAGTGTATCAGTAGATGGCGTTGTAAGAGGCATAACGAAAGAAAGTGAATTCGGATGCAAGCGACACTTTGAATCGAAATACGACGGCTTTGGCATTAGTCGCATGTTCAACCAACTGTACTGTTCAAAATGCATAATTGTTTCGACTTTTTGACTGAAAAATGAATTTAAGTCATTCAACAGTTGTCTCACTGTGACAGGCCTCACCTCTTGGTCTCAGTGTCTCACCTCTTGGGAAATCTTTGGGCTATCAATTAGCGTTATTCACAGCCAACCCTTCGGAAGAAGAGAATCGTGATACTTAAATTCACTTACTATATATAGGCGAGGTTTTCTAGCTAGGGAAAGAAAAGGAGAAAAGACATACTCAATTCAGGTGAGATTGCTACTGAAGGTATAATATTAGAATTAGAGTGATTTGATTCTTATTAGGAGGAAAATTTAAAGTGACGATTGCTCAAAAGGATTGATTTAATATTAGATTAAATCGGATATTAGGTTGTTTTTATTGAAAACAATTATAAACTTACCGTGCACCACAAAGTATCACAGGGGCTTACAGAAGTAAGTATCAAACACACATTCAGGGAAAACAACAAAAAAATAAATAAATAAATATAAAATTGAGGTTAAGAAGAATTACAAATATTTACAACAAATTCACAGAAATTTTTAAAAGCATTTCTGGTGGAAAGAAGTTGATGAAAGTTCGGAGGCCAATTTATAATAGGTCTCTTGAAAGCCAGTCTTAGGATCTTTCTTTCTCTGACAAACTTGTAACACAGAAGGATTACTTGTTCTGCATTTTCTTCACCGCCAATATTACAATCACAGGAAGATGACGGAACTAAATTAAATTTGTTCAAGTAAGCTTTTGAAATTACCATGACCAATGAGAAATTGGGATATTTTGTAGTTAGTGTAAATATGATGGCATGACAGTCTCTTATAAATGGTTGGAAAAAATTTCTTTGTTATGCTCCATTTATTAGAAATGAGATATTCTTGGTTCCAAGACTTCACCATTCTTTTTTTCTTGATCTTGTAAAACGATTTAGGAATTTTAACGTCAATGTCAATTTTGCGCTTGGTTGCAGACTTTGCAAGTCAATCGGCTCGCTCATGCCCAAGAACGCTCGTGTGTCCGCGAACAAATGTAAAATCTATTGAGATGTTTGATCTCTTATTAAGGTAAAGATCAAGTTAGATAGTCTCCTAATCATTCACGCTTCATCGTCGTTGTTCCATTTTCACGGTTAACTTTGAGATATTCTTTTACTATTATTAGTTGAAATTGTGCCTGTTCTTTGTGTGTGGAAATAAATAGATTAGATTTGAATCTTGTCGAGTGTTTCTTCTTTTCCCCCCACACATCTAGGTGCCCGAGCCTCTCACATCACTGCTGGTAAAACGCCCAGCCACACGGCAAGGAAGTACCGCATTGGATGGCAAAAATCTGTATTTAACTGTACTTCTGCCAAAAACTGCATGGATAGCTGCAATGAAAACTCCAATGAATTTTTTTTTCTAATCCCATACAGTTTTCTCCTTTCTTCAAATATATTCAGTTCGAATTTGAAGTCATGGGCAGTGTTTCGTTTTTTACAGCATTTTGAAAGTGGAACTTTAACAATGATCACCCCGCACTCTCATTGATTGAAAGACTTGCACTTACAAAATGACTGATATGAAATAAACTAAAAATATCTCGACTATCACGTTTATGTGTGTTGTGCAACAACAACATACTATACAAAATTTTATATCGTTCTATTTCTTTTAAAATTTAAATAAATCACGCTATTTTAAAGTGGATATTAAAATATTCAATATAGGTATCTTACATTTGACATAATGATTGGGATTTAAATACAGAGCAGGATATCTCCTATTTTCTGATCTCTAATATGTTTCATGCATTTACTACTAATTTTTAAATGATATTTTCAGCAAAGTTTTTTTAGCCATTTCGGACGTTACTGCTTTTGAATAAGTATAAACTCGTTCGGGGCGATACAGTTGTTCTTAACATATCTTAGAGCAGATTAACTTTACACAATCCTAAATATCGTTATAGCAGTTATACTGTATTATAATATTCCAATTGTTGATTTAGGGTCGATAACAATTCCCCCATTTTTAAATATTGTGTGTATTTACCTTTTAAGAATTGAATTTATTAGACAATAACATCCGTTCTAATATGTATGAGTTGTGAGAGATTTTATCTCTCTCTTGGGCACCTAGATATGTGGGAGGTAGGGGAGAAACATTCGCCATGGTGCAATCAATCTATTTATTTATCACGCAATAAAACAACACAAATTCAATTAATAACAGTTAGAGAATGTCTCGGTACTATCCGCGAAAGTGTAAAAACAACGGTAATACACGAATGATTAAGAGACTATCAAACTTGATCCTTACTTTATATATGATCTAATCTATCATACGAATTAATCTAATATCAATTTAAGCTCAAAGAACAATCGTCACTTTAAAGCTTCTTCATAATAAGTCTTTAATCACAGTAATTCAAATAGGATATCTGTCAGTAACAATCTCACCTGATTCGGGTTTATCTCCTCTCCTACTCTCTTTTCTAACTAGAAACTTCGATTATATATAGTAACTTAATTTATATATATACATATCACAATTTTTTTCTTCCAAAGGGTTGGTTGTGAAAAATGCGAATTGATAGCCCAAAGATTTCCCGAGAGGATTAATTGAAGGATCACGAATAGATCCATCACAGGGTATAATATGAATTTTCATAGGAAGGTGAAGGCACCCATATCATTTGGACCCTTGCTCTCCAATATTTTTCGAGAACACAATTAAAACCTTTTAATGCAGGGCAAGCGTCCAAATGTTGAACAGTTTTAAGCTGACCAGAATCAAAGAGAGTACAGTCAGGTGAATCGGCGACACCGATGCGGGAGAGATGGAACCTCATACACTCATGCAAAGTCAAAAGTCTAAAACGAGCTGCAACAACTTTTCTAGGAGATTCAGGAACTCCCCCAGGACGGATTCTCGTTCAAAATTTTCCTGCCTTTGTCCTTAGACATCTCCGCAGCTTCCAGTTTAAACGTGGTTAATATTCGTAATGTTTCATTGAAGTCGAATGCGTCTAGTCTTGATTATTTTTTAGAAATAGATTTTTTTTTTTCATTTAAAAGAAGTTACATTAAAAAAAAAATACAAAAATAACTTAATTTTTTTATAAATGTAAAAAAAAAATTCTTGTAATTAAAGAAATTAATTAGATTATAAAAACATTATTTGTTCAGACTTGTATCATTTAATGAATATTTAATTTGAAGATGTGAATTTCCTATCCGAAAATCATTATAAATTCATAATAAAATTACTTAACAAAAATAAAAATAATCCCCCCAAAAAAATAGAGAAGTTCCATTACTTCGAAACATTAAAAGTATTAAAATCTAAAAGCGTAAAAAATAGTATCTTGTTTTAAAGGAAAATTTAAACTCTACACAATATTACCTTTACAAAATAGTACTTTTAGTTTTTACTGAATTCATATAAAATCTAAATGCTAATGCATATACACTTATACTGTTTCGAAGGATTAAAATATATTTAATCTAAGAAAATATACGAAAATCTTTCGCTGTCCCATCTTTACTAGCTAATAGATTAAAGGAATGGTCTTCCCGTACGTATCTAGCAATTCATGTAAAACCCTTTAACGTCTTTAAAGTATATAAAATGATTAGGTGGTCAAATTGTATTAGCCTTTTGTCGGATGGAGTTTTTTGAGAGACGGAAATAATATAAAAAAAAGATGTGAATTCGGCATTTGCTGACATAATCAGCTTTCCGTTAAAGAGAAATCGCTGATGAAGCAGAATCTGGATTTTTAAATAAAATGTATTAAAATCTTTGAACGCGTTATTTGGAATCTTAAGATTTCCCGTGCTTTTTCTATGTGAATAATCAAATCGCTGCTTCGTCACTGTATATTAAAACGAATAGAAAGTAAAATATTATTATAGTAGAAGCATTTTTTCACAAGAAATATTTGGAAAATGGGTCATTCTATGTTCATTTTTTGTCAAAATAGTGTACTTAAATAATGTTTTATTGTAATACTATTCTTAAAACAATTTTATGTACATTTTCTAATCTAAGTGATACTAAATATAAGAAATATTATTCATTTATACGCTTTTGCAAAATCACGGTTCCGAATGTAGTATGATACCTTAAGTTTTTACTGATATCTATGAATTTTAGAGGCCATCAAAATTCTCGGACTGAAACCTAAACACACAGATTTACTTCCTCCTTCACTGACAAGGCGTTTTCTACTTGTCTTGACACTAAAGAAGTTCTGGAGAGGTGCTGTAGCGTTGATCATAGTCTTCTTACTACAAACCATTCTTCCTTTTCCCACCTCAATAAAAAAAACTGTTCCTAATTAGAACGGCATTGGACTGTAATGTCAGCGTGTGGTTCTAACATCAAACAATTGGCATTTACACCTCTCGATAGCTAGGTAGCTTCAGGCAACAACTATCAATGGGCTCCGCTCCTGGTCGGCATCGCGCATTTGTCCCCTGACTGACCCTATCTGAAGGAACTCTATTTCAATCAACTTTCTGACTTTTGCTCTTGCCCTTTTTAAGCTAACATCTAAAAAACATTGTCATCGAGCATAAATAAATTCGTCATGAGAACTTATAGTGAACTTCAGCCAGTGCATTACGGGCATGTATGAATCATCTTAAATTTTTCTTACTTTTTATTTGATTGTTTTATTCCAGACTGGCCTGAAAATATTCAAAACATCTTGAAATTTGAGAATATATTTTGCTTTTCTCACAAAAATTACAATTTAAATAGCCAATGGTCACTACTTTTTACGCATGACGAGTATACTCGTCAATCACAATTAACTGGTTAAACGCTAATTCTTATATTGATTCGAAATATAGACACCTAAACAGAATGAAAATCATTGATATTTCTCTATCAATTCTCTTCATTTGTTAAAATGTTGTTTCTTTTTTGAAGATAAAATTTCAATTATTTCATTAAACCTATGCAATATCTCTATTTCATTTTCGTGGAAATATCCGACTTGCAGATAGTTTTTTTTCCACATTTTGGAGTTCTATTTTGTAATTATACATTTGATCCACATTATGCTAAGTTATTCTATTACTTTGCATACTTTGGAAAAAAAAATTATAAAAATTTTCTGATTTCTTATTATTCAAGACTTATATGTGGGGAAAAATATTCATTTTCAGGAAATGCTGAAGATATCTCCCTCTCTCAGTGATGAAAATGTTGGAATGTATATTTTATCAGGGAATCTAAATAGTATATATTTTTGATGAGACGTGCCAATAAAATTATCTCTCAATAATTATAATACTTCAATAATGATATTTGATGACGAAGGATTATTTGAAGAGGAAAATTTTTATAATGGTAAAAATAAAATAAAATCAAATTGCATAAAAGAAAATATATAAATAGTTCGGAATGAAAGTTGAACATTGCGAGTATTCTTGATAGTATTAAAGCAGTTTTAAAAAATAAAAGCTCAAATGAACCCCATTTTGCAGATATATATTTTCGGTTTGTGCCCCAAAAGTATTTAAATTTCTTTTCAAAACTATGTTTAAAATAGAAGTAAATACAGTCGAACCTCTACATTGCGGATTTTTCTATATAGCGAACTTTTTCCTGGAATCCGAACATTTCACGATTTTCTTCGTAAAACAGCCTCACAACAGCGAAGTGCATTTCTATGTAACGAACTTTCACTCTTGTGATTCAATTTTTTGCTCCCTATTTTTAAAATATTTCTGGCCATTTAAGTTATTCTCTCACTTTGTGGTGGCCATAAATCTTGAACTGGTTTTATTAGAAGCCTAACTCACCGAGAGCAATTTGAATTATGGGCATTTCATCCAAGAATTGCAATCCTTAACTCTCATTGCTCAGTTCCGTGGAAACATCTTCGATATCTCCTTTCACTCTCAGTCTTGTGTCCCCGTGTCCTTTAACTAGTCTCCGCTTATATGTAGTGTGTATCAGTCGTACTGGTATATTTGTTTCTTGTAGCACAAAAATGTCTAAATGTAAGTGCTTTGAAAGAAAAAAAATTAATTCTTCAGGAAGTGGATAAAGGCGTCAAGGAACTTTCCTTGCAGTTTTTCTTTCTTCCTTATCTTTTTTTGATAGATAAGATATATGAAATAAATATATATTAATTTACAAAAATGTGTGAATAAATACTTTTTTTTTATATATATAGTGTTTATGAATTTAAAATTTGTTTTTTGTGGTTTATTAAGGAAACAGATATATAAACTTCTATATAACGAATTTTTTCGGGATTTATCGACGTAGTTATATTGAGGTCCGACTGTTATATATATATATATAATTTTTTGGTAAGTTACTTCTATCTTGCAATGGATTCAGATATTCCTATCCATTACTTTCAATTGGTATTTGCTCAGTATTATTTACATAAAGGGGGAAGGTTGGCTGGCCAAAAAAACATGTTCAACCCCACTTTTAAATAAATTATTTTATATATTAGCTGTCCTAAGTCAACAATGTTTATAATACTGCAGGATCAATTTTATATTTTTTAATCTCGGTTACACATATGTCCTTCACTGTGTGATTTTCCTACTGTATATGTGTTTTTCGAATGTGATTGTTGGATGTTATCTCTTGTTTGTATAGAATAAGCCTATATATATATATATATATATATATATATATATATATATATATATATATATATATACACTGCTGGTCACTGTAAATGCAACACCCTGAAGGAAGCATGTAAATAACTTGAAATTTACAACAGGCATTAGTGGAGGTGAGATATGCAAATGATTAGAATTTCAGCGCAGACACACATCACGCGGGCCTGTGGCGCCACCTCAAAGCGCTATTTAGGAGCTTGGAGATTTCGATGATTTCAAGTTCGGCAATTGTGTTTTTCTTGTGGTTTATTTTCAAAAGACGATCGGTTATGTCTCATAGAAAACTGCGATCAGCTTTTGATCAAGTATCCGAGTTCGACAAAGGAAGTATAGTGGCCTACCGAGATTGTGGATTATCTTTCAGGGAATTCGGTAGTCGTGTTGGACGAAATCAAACAACTGTAATGAGGATATGTGACCGTTGGATGCAGGAGGGTACGACGGACTGACGTGGTCGATCGCATGCACCTCAGTGCACCACTTCACGTGAGGACAGGCGAATTGTGCGCATGAGAGTGATGGATCGCTCAGTCACATCACGAACCATAGGACAGCAAATTAAGTCTGTAACGCATCATTCAGTGTCTGCGCGTACCATTCAACGCCGTTTACAGCAGAGTGGTCTGTCCGCATGGTGTCCCTTGACGCAGAACTGCAGACGTCTACGCCGCCAATGGTGCAATGAGAGAAAGATGTGGGTGGCAGAATGGAATGAAGTTGTCTTTACTGACGAGTAACGCATCTGTCTGCAACCCCATGATGGTCGGATTCGAGTCTGGGGACACCGTGGAGAGAGGATGCTGAACAGCTGCGTTATGCACTGCCACACTAGTCCTGCACCGGGTATTATGGTATGGGGCGGTATTGGGTATCACTCTCGCACTCCTCTAGTATGCATTGCCGGTACTTTAAACAGCCATTGCTACATCTCCGAGGTGTTGGAACCAATTATTCTTCCTTACCTTCAGGGCTTGGTCACAGCCATATTTCAACAGAATAATGCACGACCACACGTGGCACGCATTGTACAAAGGTTCTTCGCAATCACCAGATTGAATTGCTTCCCTGGCTGGCTCGCTCTCCGGATCTTTCGCCGATAGAAAACATATGGTCCATGGTTGCTCAGCGATTGACCCAAATTACACCCCCAGCTGCCACACCAGATCTACTTTGGCAACGTGTGGAAGCTGCTTGGTCTGCTGTACCCCAAGAACACATCCAAAGTCTCTTTGAATCAATGCCGAGGCGTGTGGCAGCGGTGATCTGCAACAATGGTGGCTACTCTGGCTACTGATTCTGGCAGGAACCACGCTTCACAGAAGTCTATAAATTTAATCATTTGATACTATGTCAACATGTTATCTACAAAATAAATTTTGTTGTGCTATCTCTTGTCTTTCTTGGTGTTGCATTTACGGTGGCCGGCAATGTACGGTATATATATGGGGTGCTCAAATGAAAAGTGGACAAGTTGAGTAAAAAGAATACCTCTCTTGGAAATCAAAAGAAATTGCTATTGTGACGTCTATCGCGTCTTTCTGCTAACATAACTCCTATGTTCTTTGACGGCCACGATTAATGGCAAAACTTTTCCAACCCAATACCAAGAAGATAAACAAAAATAATATGTAAATTAGATATATAAAGGATAAACTTTGTGATAGGATATAGGCGGCAAGCTTAGAATAGTATGTGGAATTATCCCGATCGATAGCGTGACAAAAAGTGTGAAATCTTTTTGGGGTCAAGGGTTTGCAGTCCGATAGTTTTGGAAAGAATGAAGCCTAAGATAAAAAGTTGGAACCATTGTATATAAAGTTCATAAAATCCTCAGGTAAAGGAAGGAGAACGAAAAAAGGGAATATTAGATATATAATTGTGAAAGGTTTTAAGTAAGGATAAAGGATCTGGTTTCGTGATCTGACTTGAATACGTGGTTTAATTTGGGGGTTGACTCTCCTTTTTAAAATTGTCAAATTAAATTTAAGTAATATAAGTTATTCTTAATAAAAGTTGTATTAAGAATTATTATGTCTCATCATTTTGATAATCCCACACCTCTAACTTACGCGGAACCGGCACGACATGGTCATCATAGGATGGCTATGTCGCACTATGGGTGTTGTATCACAGGTCTTATATTATTTTAGTTATAGATTATGCCTTCACTATAGAAAGAAAGTGGAATATTCTTGAGGAAGTCCTACTCAGTGTCCTTTACTTCATCGCACAAACAGAAATGTAACACTCTCTCAAGTGGCTTAAAATCCAAGAAGTATTAGGGTGATTAGCCTGGACTGTACGGAGGATGTTCTGACATTTCCAAGACTGAAACTTTTCTTTTTCTTGCCCAAAGACTTTTAAAGTTGCCTTGGTTTCAAGGGAGACGTGTGTGTGGGGACATTGTCATGGAGATCTGAATATCGTTTGCCGCTTGTCTCGAAAATTTTTACATCAAGTGTTCACAGACTTTGGATATAAACAGAGATTGCACATAGACTGCTATTGTTCGCCTCTAGATGACTACATTAAACTCAACTCCTACAGTCAGAAACCATACAATCACGCTTTGTTCCGATCAGAACGCATCCCTATATGACACGACTTTACTTTCGATTAGTTTTCTCTACCACTAACAGTTCACTGTTAAAAGTCATATGCATTGTACACTTCCTACTGTCCTCCGTATCTCTGTTTGGTGGCTCTTCTATAGCTGCAGTCAATCTGACGCAGTAACATATGGGCAAACCTTATATAAATCCTTCGCATCCCTTCAAATATTCTACCAATATTATTAATTCTATTATGTGAATTTTTTTCAATCGACCACAAGATATTTCTACCCATCATAAATCAAAAACAAATTTTCTCAAATAGAATTATTTTCTTTAAAAAAGTTCCTTTTTTTTCGTTCTAAATTTTCATTTTGGAAAGTGTCCTCTTTTTACCCAAATTTCACATTTATACACCGAATATGCTTACGTTACGAACTGCATTGTATTTTAAGTCGAATTTATGGTACTTTCTCTCAGAATGTGCGGGCATATTTTGGTTTTTTTGCACGGAAACACTTTGGTAAAACGATATAATGTCATGGAACCTTACGAACAAAAAGCAAATGCTGGCGAATTTTTTTGCTTTGTTTTGCTTTCAATCTTTCTTCTGTTAAGAGGAAGCAATCGAAAAAGCATTGTTATGTACTTTTGTTATTACATTATTCTGCCATTTGAAAGTTTATGTTCCACGTATTAGGCTTTCGTTATTAAAATAAATTTCTCTATTTCGCTGTTTACAAGGAAAGGCATTCTTGAATTTACAGCCTGAAAGAAGCTTATTTTCTAGAATAAAATAAGTGTTTGGTTGAAAACGTAAAATATCTTGAAACTCAAAATGCTTCTTTTATTAATTTAATTGAAGGAATATTTTCAGGAAAGGGAGCAAGAATAAAGATAGAAAGAAATAAAGTGAAAAGAAGAAATTCAAATATGAAATAGTTATTCATTTGTAAAGATTTATCAAAGAATAACTCTAATTTCCAATAAAACGTTTTGGTAAAAAAAAACATAATTAAGTGTTATGTGTAGTTGCGTAATTTCTAGAGCTAAAATAGGATACACTGTAAGTACTTTATCTATGTATATTACAGAGGTAAATCCTGGTGAAAATTTTTAATTTATGTACTAGAATTTTGTAGTATTCTGAAAACAAACACTAGTACAGACTTTTATTTATAAGGGCTGCCCAAATGAAAAGTGGATAACTTAAACAAAGGGAATGATTTTATCGGAAATCTAAAGAAATCGCTCTGAGGGTGGTAACACTAGTAACTAGTGGTAACACACATTCTAGAGAATCTAAAGTGAAGAATCTCTTCTCTTTCTCAAGAATTAACCAAGTTCTTTCTAGACTCTAGAAAAACGCGGTTAATTCTTGAGAAAGGCTTGCCCAGCGTCCTTCACTTCATCGTCCAAATAGAAACGAAATACTGTCTTAAGTAGCCTATGGGCTTGTCAGTTGGTAATAAATCCTTACGATACGCGCGCGCGCACGCGCGCGGTGGGTGTTCTAAAATTTTCTAACATAATCTTTTAAAGCTGCTTTGGTTTCACAGGATACTTAGGAATGGACATTTTCATGGAGATCCGATATCATTTGGTGATCTTCTCGAAACCTTTTATGGCAATGGTTCCAAGACGTTTTACTTAAACAGTACACACCATAGACTGCCACTATTAGTTTATGGATGTCCATATTAAACTCAACTCCTGCAATAAGAAACCGTATTGCCGCACTTGGTTCCGATCTGAACGATCCTAAAATGGCACGACTTTATTTTCAAATAATTTCCTCTACCACTAACAGGTTTCACTGTTCAACATCGTATGCGGTGTACACTTCCAACCGTCCTTCGTGTCCCTGTTTGGTGGCTCTGTTATATGTGCACTCATTCTGATGCAATTGCATGCGTCCATTTTTCATTTGGACAAACCTTATATTATTAGACTGAGGTCAGTGACAGGGACGACCCTTAGGGCATTTGATTTGAACTGACTGGTTTTTTAAATATGTGCCTTAAACAAACAGTCACCCTCCCATTCCATTTAGCGTGAATTTTTAATTCTATTTTTGAAATATCCCTTCCCCCCTTTAGGAGGATACACAATTGCAGTTGAGGGACTTTTGGAATATATCTTAGAGAAGATTACTATTTCAGACATTATTACAATTCACATCAGTTCTTATTGTATGCCAAAGTTTTATTTCAAAATGCAAACCTGAAAATGAATTACAAAATCGTTTCCATAAAGTACGAACGATCTTATGTAAATTAGATACAATCTACTTTGTAATTAATGAAATAAAAACATTCACAAAGATTATAGGGATAATTTTTCTCTTCCTTTTTCTTTACAAATAAAAAATGTTTCAAACAAGCCAAACTATTATTGATTAATCAAACACGTCAAAACATCATTATTTAATATTGTTATATATTTTACGGAATCGATTTACCATTATGCAGTTAACCGCACGAATTTTCTCACTGAGAAAAATGAAAATATTAAAAAAAAGAGGGCACGTGCACAGTTAATATCAACGAGGAGATATTTTTAAAGCACGTTCTAGAAAACTAGCGACTTATAAGGTAAAAAGAACCTGCAGAAGATATACACAAAATTTTTTTCTTAAAAAAAAGTACACTGCCAGGTATTTTTATAGTGTGTGCGTGGTTAAAGATGAAAAATTAATGGCTACTTTGCAGACACATCATTTACACTCTAAGGCGCGAAAAAAGACCATTAAATGAATTATAAATTCTAAATGATAGTCGTTAAGTGCGTGATAAATGCTGACGACAGTGATTTGAAAACAAGGTAGTGTTTTAAATTCCACCTACTAAAGTTTACCTGAGTATTTCCTGCGTGAATTGGACTTTCAACACTAATCGTAGTTTTATTCACAGCGAAAATTGTCTTGCTCACGGTACTAAAAAGGTATTTTAGGAATAAATATGTGTCAGCATTCCCTGTGTACTTCTTTTTAGTTTTTGAAGACTATTTTCTTGCGTAATCGGTAGTGGTGGTGATTTTCTTTATGATGAAAGTCACGTGGGATATCAATCTACGTCATTTTTTGCTATGTTTAATGCATACTTTTCATAAAATTTCATGTGTTTTTCAATTCCTACTACAAAGCTTACTCTCTCAATATTTTTTTTTTTTATTTATCATCTAATCAAGTTCAAATACATTTTTTTAAACTTGTAGTGGATGACATTTGATGTTAACAATATTTTACAAATATTAATTAAATTAACTACCGGTTTTGACACTAACTTAGATTCGTCTCTATTGATGTAACAAAATAACTGTTAAAACAAAGGCAAAAGTTGACTTCGAAAACCTGTTTTCCAGCCAAATCGGGTGTGCATTGTTACAACAATGAAGACAAATTATGCTATTTTTTCAATTTCTACAATTAGTTAATTCTCTCTATATATGTATTTATTTATATATATATTGTATTAAAATTTTCAATCGGTATTAAAATACTTTCTATTCATGCATTCAAAGTAGGAATTGATTTAATTTTTTTTTATATTACTTGTTTTTAATTGAGAAAAATAAAATAAATTCTTTTAATAAGATTTTGCTGCAGAAATAAATTTATTTTAAAATAATACTGTTGAAATAATATTTTTAAGCCGGAAGGGATCGCGTGTGGCTCAGAATCACCCCCAGGCTCACGAATTCTTTAATTCTTAGGGAAAACTGTTTATTTGTTACCAATGACCTTGACAGAGTATCCTCCTATATGATAGTCTTCATGGGAACTAAAATGTGTTTGTCTCATATCTTCCTCTTTTTCAGTTTCTATTATTAACTCACACTCTCTATTTATTTATCTTGGTGGAATTTTCAATCGTTAATAAAATACATTTTATAGCGCTCCATTGAGCTGAAATTTTATATACATGATTATTTTGGATGACAATACAGTAATTTAAATATAATTAATAAAAATTAATTGATGGAAAACTAATTATTCAAAGAATTACAAATACAGCCACGTTGGCATCATTTTTGGCGACTTGTGTCTAAACTTGAAAATGTTTTCTTCTCACGTTTTAAAACATTCAGTTGAACTGAAATTTTATAGACACGATTGGTTTGGATGACAGTACAATACTTTAATAATAATGAGTAAAAATTAATGACCACTTAATGTTGTGACTCTGTCCTATGTATATACGTATTTATATTAATTGTAACTATTTAATAAAAAGTAGTTAAAATAAAATTTTCTTTGTTGATCTAAGTAGGAATTGACATTAAAATTTTTTTTATATTACTTGTTTAATAGTGGCAAACTTTTTTTATACAGTTTTAAGGTACTCGGGGTGGCTGAGTTCCTCACTTGACCACTTTTGTTCCAAAATATTTTCTATGAACAGGCTACATTTTTTCCCTGTGACGACTTAGTGGATTTGATTGTTGTGTTGTACGACTCATTATGGTTTGTAAATGTAAGCGAACAGAATTTTAAGAAATAAATGGCACGTGTGTATGATGTCTATTAGATAAAGTTGAAACTGATCACCAAAGGAAAAACCTGATACAATAATCGATATTAATCATGATAGCTCAAGTAAATTTGAGAAAACACGATGAATATGTTACATTTAAGTTGAAAGGAAAGTTTTCAAATGCTAGATAAAAACCTCCATCAAGAGCCATAACAGTAGAGCCACCATGAAGCCGTATAAGATATTGAGTCCTGTCAAAAAGACACAAGCAAGGAAAAGCTCAACATGCTATTTGTCGATTATCAATGGACAATAAAACTACAATAACTTCAATAAAATATGGCAGATATGCCTGCAAACATCATTACTGTAATGCGAAAGATAGAAAGTACAAAATATCTATGATTTGTCTCTTTTATTAAAGTCACGCACATTCGAAACATTTAGTTCTGTTTGATCGGATTTTTTCTCAAACTATCAAAGAAAAATTAAAAAGTCCTTAAAAGTAGTTAAGTATGCTTTCTCTCTTAATTTAATTATTCACTGGCATTACTATTTTTATCGTGTGGAATAAAACAATTATAAAAAAGATTGGAGTCTGCGCGAACAATGACATTAGTATCGAGTGCGTGTCTTCTCCCCGGTTAATCCTTAATATTATTTTTATTGTTCCATTCGGTAGGGTTTTAATCTGTTTCATCAATGCTAAACCTTCTAGAAAAACGGCGCTTATGTCCCAATACTGTTTATGCAAACATGCTGAAATAAAATAAATTAGCTTCAGTTAAGTACAAACTAGTGTTCCTAGAAAGAGATTAGAAAAGTGCTTCTCAAACTTTCAATTTTGGCGACCGAATTTCCAATCATAATTTTTCTCCCCCCCCCACTTCATACAATAACAATGTATTGAATACAATAATAATGTACTTTGATGTTAAAGCTACTATATGATTTTAATCATAAACTGCACGGGTTATCAAGATAAGTATTAACATTTTTGTGTATAATATTGCATATGACAAGTGCATGGGAGCCATTATTAATTATTAAATTTGTTCTTAACTTAATATATTGAAAGATTAGTTATCAAACACATTGTAAAGAACTAATACATTTATAACTATATTATAGCAGTGTAAATGTGTATTTTATTTTTTATTATATCAGAATGTATTTTCTTTTGCTACCTTTCAGTAAATTTGCAATTTTTTAAATATTTTATTTTCGACTTTTCAATATGCTCACACCCCCCTCGTAGGTTTATCACGTCCCCTTAAGGGGTTTCTCCCCACAGTTTGAGAAACGCTGGGTTAGAAGTGTAAAAGTTCAACTAATCCTAATCAATGGGTTAAATAACGTAAATTTTTTGATGTCTATTATCGAGAAATATTAGTCAATATGAAAAATTTGAAAAGGAAATTAAACATTTAGAAAAAAACTATTTACAATTTAGAAAAAATTATATCTTATATTCTCGTACATTTTTTATAATAATATTAAAAAATGTTTTACTTAATTTCATTATGTTCGTTAAATAAATCACATAAATTTAACTGAATAGTACAGAGATGTAAACTACACTGGTGTCCATTAAAATTGCAACACCAGGAAGGAATGATGTTAAAATCACATGAAAGGAAGAAGAGGTTAGAATATGCAAATGAATAGTATTTCAGCGCATTTAGACGACTCTGGAAGGAGAAGTGGCATCTGAAGCACTACATAATAGTAAAGTTATGCAGTGGGTTTTTCATTCTAAAAGCACTCCGTTGGGTCAGGGTTTGCTTAGAATACCATGTTATGCCTTGTATAATAGGAACAAATACTTATCAGCAAGTGTCAGGATTCGATATGGGCACAATTGCTGTCTATGCAGAGTGTGGATTCTCGTTCCGTGATATTGCACGTCGCATTGGTCGAAATCAAATCACTGTCATGCAAATACGGTATCTAAGGGTTGGTGAAGATAATACACTGAACAGAGATGCAGGATCTCCATATCCTCCCATGACTAACGCTGGAGAGGACAGACATACTGAGATGTCGGCCTGCAAATCCGTACAACCACCTCACGGTCCATTAGACAGGAAATGGGCATGTTTGCAGAACGCCCAGTATCCGCTCGTGCGGTGAGAGGACGTTTGGAGCAGCGTGGACTGACATTACTAAGGCGACCATTACTTCGCATTCTTTTGCAATACATCATAAAGATAGGAACGGTGACTCTTGTGCGACGAACGACAAAACTTGAAACAGGAGTAGCACAATGTCGTTTTTTCAGACGAGTCGCGATTCTACGTGCTATGTTTTGTTGGCCATATACTTATCTGGAGGGTGCGAGCAGACTTCCCGTAGATTGCTTGCATTCGATATCAGCATGAGAACCCTGCACCTGGTGTGAGGGTTTGGACAGCAATTGGTGGCCGCGGTAGCCGAGTGGTATAGGTATCGGATCGTGGCTTGCCTTGTCACGAGTTCGAGCCCAGTACCACTAAAGACCCGCCGTGTAGGGCAGCGATGCACGTTAAATCTGTCGAGAGCTGAAACGTCCTCCCGTTAGTGTGGTAGTTCGGAGAGGGGGGTGCCAGCTCAGGTGTCGTCCACGTCACTTGACCATAGTTCAAAATGACGTGATCCGTCGCCAAAAGCCCTCGTGTAGCTGAACAGTGTGACGTTAATATTCAATCAATCAATCAACCATTGGACAGCAATTGAGTACACGAGTTGTTGAGATCTAATTGAGATTGACGGTAATTTGAGCGCAGATCGGTACATTTCTAACGTCTTATGTCCAGGGCTTGGTTCCTTCCTTCCAGGTCTGCCAAACGTGATCATTCAACTAGAAAATGCAAGATCACATGCGATGGACGTCGTGTTCTCACTTTCCTCGATACACAGGTAATTAGATTGTTACTCTGACCTGCACAGACTCTAGATCTGTTACTCATTGAAAATTTTTTGTCTTGGGGTGCTGAGAGATTGGCTCGCCACCCCTCTCCAGTTAAAGGGTTTCGGCGCGTCTATAGGAGCCCATGTTAAACCGCGTAAGTTTATGTACTTTTTTCTTAGGAACTACTAATTTCTCATGAATAAAAATTTTACAGTAAGTTATGTATACTATCAGTAACACTTTAACGAAGAGGTTTGTCTTATTTTTTAAAATTAATTTTTTTATGAATTCTTTAAAAATTGTCCAACTTTTTTCCTTAAAATTTAGTTTAAAAAAATCATATCTAAAACAATTTGAAAGATATATCTAATTACCTCCATTAAAATGTATAAACATACCAAACTTCTGCTTCCTGAAAATGTGAGGATTATATAATAAGTAGTTTTTGAGGAAAAAGTACATAAAGTGAGAAATATTACATTTTGAAAAAACACGCTTTAAAGCGAAAATTCGTAATTTTTGAGCAATTACTTTTTTTAGTTATTTTTGGAAGTATTTTTTTTAACTTCTGCTCGTACAAAAGACTCTTCTTCTTTTCTTTTTTTTATTATTTTTAACAATTTTGCTCTTTTTTGAGGGGTTTTCAAGATGCTTTCGTTGGGCTACACGAATCTTACGTGTATCTAGTTTTTTGAAGCATGACACTCATTTATAACTTGGTGCAATATCACAATGTTTTAAGATCATTAATTTTGCTACATGACTCATATTGAACTGTACAATAGCCATTATTTACATCTAATATTTTAGAGTTTTTAATTTCACAAATGTAGATCTTGGAATCATTGACCATATGGTGTTATAAACTGACTCATTTGGGTTCTGGGTCTTTCCATGTAAACATTTTCTTAATAACATAGGATCACACCTAGATCTCAAAAAATTGGCTTTATTTAATTCATTATGGTATATAGCACGTGTGTATATGTTTATGACCATAATATCTTTCGTTATATTCGGCTTCTGTCTTTTGAAACTTGCACCAGTTACTTATAATCGTAGGACACAATCAATGTTAAGGGCTCTCGTTTGATGACAGAAGATGGAAATAAATAGACAAACAGCAGTTTTCAGGGTATGTAGATTATAGATATTATTTCTAATGAACATGCTATAATATCTTTGAATTTTTGTTATTAAAATGTCGGTTACGACCACTTAGTCTTTTTGCACCACTTAATTTTTTCTCTGTTTTTGCTTTTAAGATCCAAAAGACGTGTACCTATACACTTTTGGATAATCCCAATAAACTCTAATTTTCCCACTTGAATATCATACGGATTCACGCTCACCAGAAACACAGGAACACAGGTGCTCCTAACAGAGCTCATTTCATGCGATTCAAGAACCTTCATTAAAAAAAATAAAAATACTTCTAATCGTATTTCCTCATCATTTTATATCATTTTAAACAGAATTATTAAAACTTTTAAAAAATATAAAAAAGTGAATATCGATAATTTTTTGAAAATTCAAATGCCGGAGCCCTTAATATGTTTGATAAAGTGTGGCATGGACTTAAAGAAGCATGGCATATGTTGACGTTTCAGTTATCTTTCAAGCAGTTCAACTGCATGCCTAACTGGGTAACGGGGCGTTTTAGCGGCTAGGGTTGGCAGTAGTTTCCACTAAATTTGCACAGCCTTCAGAATTCTTGCAAATTGAATCATTTTATCTTCATTCCATGCTGTTTATGTACAATAAATATTTTTGCTATGTTTGCTTTCCTTCATGGAGTTGCAATTTTAATGACCAGCAGTGTATGTTCAAAAATATTTTAAGTCCATACTTCATTCATTTTGTTAACTGTTAGTAATATAGCAACTATTCAATTAAAAAGGTTTCTTAAAATATGTAGCGAACTTTAAAATTAATATTAAGCAAAGTAACAAAATACTTTTGGAAATGTAGAAAGTTTAATTAGAAAGGCTGCATAAAAACTGAAAGATGTAATTTCTAAAGAAGCATAATATATATTATTATATGGAATTACTTTTCACATAAATGAAATATAATTTTTTTGTGAAAAAGACACATACTAGGTTTTTCGCTTTTTTTTCTATTTATATTTTTAATTGTGTGATAATTCTGAATCAATTTTCTAAAAACCCAAAATTACCGTTGCTCACGGCTAAAAAAAATCAATATTTTTCTCAATCGTGTAGTACGGTTTTCAAATAATGTAAGTGATAAGACACCGAAAAGTTTTCTGTTTTGACTACTTTTTACATCAATAAATCAGGATTGCTTCATGCCCATCCAATCAGCTTTCCATAAAACAAATTCCTTTGATACCTTTCTATTATGTAGTCACCGGTGATACCAATGCGGAAATAACAGGACCACTCAATCGCAGTACCAATAAAGAACACAAGTAAAAACCATGGCACGCGTGTGGGTAATCTTGCAGAGTAGGTAGCTTTCCAGCACGTTCAGATGCGAGAAATCCTTGGAGACATAATAACCTTTTTCTTAAAAAGGAGCGTTAGTCAATATTCTGTTAGTGGATGTGTAGTTAAGGATGAAAAATTAATGGCTACTCTGTGGGTACCGCCCACTTCCTCTTGAAATTTGCGACGAACGTGTATGAAGCACATTATAATTTCTCAACGCCTATTGTTGACTTAGTAAGCCGACGTGGGAAAATAGATTTGAGAGGATTTTCTGAAAATTCCACTCATACAAGAATGTTTGTATATTCTTATAATGAGGTTTTAATGATAGTAGTAAATTTTAAAAGAAATTATCTTTCTTAAGAGGCAAATTGAATTTTCGAGCATAAATTTGATTCGTCTATGTGAAACCTTTATTCATATATTTTTTTATTTAAAAATGGGGGTAATTAAGAAAATATTTCTAGCTCATACAGCCATGGGTTTAATGGAATACCCTCAGAAAAGACAAAAAAATTTTTTTAACAGGATAATCGATTTTTTAGTAATGTTCAACTTAGTTAACTTATTGTATAAATAAAAATTAAAAATATATACAACTACTTAGATCAGTTTTTTAACCCTCCAAGCGGTCTGCACGTAAAATTCCGCCATTCCAGAGATGCTTTTTCTGCCTTCAAGCAAGATTCCCAAAAGCGGCATTCTTAAGCGGCATTCCGCATTCTTAAAAATACGGCTCAACTGCTTTTGAGAACCCCACCTGAAAGCAAAAAAATATGTGCGGTGCATTTTTGAAGCATCTCCAGAATGGTAAGACTTTAAGTGCAGATCGCTTAGAAGGTTAAAGTACTATTATACATACGAACTGTTTTATAATTCATTACATCACTTTATAGATAGGTTAGTATTTCCATCATAAGATTTTCTCTCGTTCCTTAAAGTTTTAATAATTTAACTGATGCAATGATTGTTTTTAAAATATTAATTATGATATGTTTCTGTCACGACTGGAGTGAAGATATTTGTAGTAGAGACAATAAGTATTGTCTCTTACATAAGCATTGTCTCACGTAGGCTATTTCCCAATTTTTGTAGCCACTGTTGCCTAGTGGTTATGGTGGCTGACTTGTCGCGGGTTTGAGTCCTTGTGCCACTGAAGATCCGCCATGTAGAGAAAACTGATGTACATTAAATCCATCGAGCCGTGGTATGGTAGTTTAGTGAAGTGCATAAAGGCTTCACTTGACTTAAGGCTAAAGGCTTAAAGGCTTCATCCTTGTCACTTGACCAAAGCTCAAAACTACTAGATTCGTCTCTAACAGTTCTCTCAATCAGTGCTTCTCAAACTTTCAATATTTGCGACAAAATATTCAATCATAATTTTCATCGTGCGCCCCCTGTACAATAACAATATATTGAATTCAATAATACTATACTTTCACGCTAAAACTCAAACATTTCAACCTCTTGGCCACCGGCGATATAGAGGTTTCGCCAGCCAAAGATTAATTGTTCCGACGTATATATTTCTTCCGAAGTACGATTTTTTCTATGCACTGCTATCCATAAAATTATTCCAAGACTTTAATGCAATGAAAGGACCTTGACAGTGTTTGCGAAGGATTTCTTATTTTATTTCTTTTTCCCCCATTACCCCCTGGGGTTTGGTGGGGGTGGACGGGGAAGCGAATCACTTAACTTTTAACAGGCAGCTAAGGGATTAATTATAAACCATATAAATTATCAAGAAAAGTGTTAATTTTTGTATGTAATTTTATATATAACAATCCCATGGTGTTAATGGTAATTACGAAATTTCTTCATATTTTAGTATTGTTAAATTAACTATCAAATACACATTGTACAGTACTGATATGTTTATAAATGTATTATATGAGTGCACATGTGTATTTTATTTTTTGAATTTTTTTTTCCTTACACTTAACTAATTATTTTTTAAAATAAGCTTTGGTTTTAGACGTTTTAGTATGCTCGCGCCTCCCACGTACAGTTATCACGCCCCCTAGGGAGAGGATGAACCCCCCAGTTTGGAAATACTGCTCTTATTACTTTATAAAGCTTCACTAATATAACTCGCACTAGCAATTTTTTTTTATGTGGGACCTAACTTGGCCGAATGGCGTTGTTATTTTCAATCATCATTTTTGCCCCCCGATTTTTTACACCAAAAAAAATTAGTTTTTTTGCTTTGAATTATTTACTTTTAAATTTAGATCACCACTTCAAAACGATGCCACTTTTTTATTCCTCCCTATATTTTTGTGGGTCAACTGGGACTCAATGTTTTTCCAACTTTTTATAATTAAAGGGTTTTCCACATGTTGAACCGTGATTTGGAAAAAGGTAAAATTTGGGACAATATTTTATATTTAGTGTCACTTAGATTAGAAAACATAAATAAAATTGTTTTAAGAATATTATTCAAAAAAAAATATTTAAATAAATTTTGAAAAAAAGAACATAGAATGATCCATTTTCAAAATATTCTCCTTTTGAAAAAAAAATGCTTCTTTATAATATTTTTTATAGCTGAGACCTCTGTACAGGGTCAACTAAAATTTTTTAAAACATATAACTTAGACGGTTTTATCCATGTTTTACGAAACAGGGGGGATTTTTTAAGAAAGAAATCCCGATAATAATTTCAATTGGTTGTAACCTTGAAAATAATGTAAATTTTCAAAACCCTAGTTGGCTCTCTGAGAAGTCCTTAATTTATATAAGTAAAATATTATTATTATAGAAGCATTTTTTATATGAAAGGAGAACGTTTTGAAAAGAAGTTATTCTAAGTTAATTTTTTGCCAAAATAGTGTATTTAAATAATTGTTTTTGTCAAAATATCCTTAAAACAATTTTATACATGTATTCTAATCTAAGTGACACTAAATATCATGAAAACTATCCATTTATGCACTTTTTTAAAATTACGGATCCGAACGTAGTGTCATACCTTAAATACACGGAGACAACTTACATGTTAACTCGTAACCATTTGATCGTCGTCAAGAATTAAGAAACTCTACATCAGGAGTAAGCGATTGTTTTCAATCGAGGGTCACATTGTGGAAGCGGAGGATACCAGAGGGTCAAACCTTTTTAAAATGATTGTATTATATTACTAAATTTTTTTTTCCAATGGGGCTGCATTTTAGCAACTTAGTCTTTGCAGACACGGAATTCTCTAAATGTGAGAGCGATTTCATGGAGGCCTCATCTAGTGGCGGCCTTGTTACCAAATTCGGACGCTTGAATTAGTTTTTAATTGAATTAGAAAGTAAATATTGCCGTGATTTAAATTTTTCAAGAGTTCCAGAGTCAAATTGGTACTCAAGGAATCATTTATATGTCACATAATCATATAACATGCGTGCTACGATTTTCGCATCCTGAAAATCTATTGACTCCAGCTGGGGTCGAACACGCAATCTTAGGCTTACAAAGTGGACACTCTAACACTAAGCCACCGGAGCTGACAAAAAACTAAAATATGAGTTAAATAAAATATAAGCTATATAAAATAGTGACAGTTTTTTTTTCAATTTTTTATTGCAGTAATTCCATAGTATCTATAGCTGCAAGCCCATTTACTTTAGAATCGGTTTAACGACACAAATATATCCTATTGAAAGTTTCTGTTGTTTTTAAAATTACTGGTGAGTTGTGTGTGTTTTAAATCACACACAATAAATTGCTCTTAAAATTCACATCAAAATCAGGAAGTTGATCTCAGTCAACATGCATTTGTATCTATTATTGTTGATCCTCATACAAGGAAAATTTTGCTCACAAATATATGTCGACCCAAATATAGAAAAAAATTTCCTCTATATTTGGGTTTCTGAGTATCTTGGCGGGCCTTAAAAAAATCTTTGTTTGCCACTATTTGCCCCCCTCTGCCCTAACTCAATACCTTACAAATAGTCCTTGCGTGAAATAAAAGTCCTTTTGTGTACTTTCTATAAAGGAATTTAAGGGTGCAATGCAGTAAGGTCATTTTTTTCTGGTATATGTACTCGTTAGTGTATTTAAAAAATATTTATTATTTTTGATTTATGTGAACGTTTAAAATTAAGATATCTTTTTAAAATGAATGAGAAGAGAAAATTTCACAAAGAAGTATTATTATTAAACCAAAACCAAGTCCATTTGTAATTTTATTAATGTCCCACTTTGAGGCTACACAAGGGTTATTGGTGAGAGCTCGAAATTCTAAATCTTGGTCAAGAAACAAGGTCGACGCCTGAGCTTTGTCATCTATTCTACAAATTTCCATTGCACAGTAATGTCGTGACTTTGAGACTTGACAGAGATTATAAGTGCATCAGCCATTCTTTTGGAGGTCTTTAGTGGCACAAAGACTTGACAAAAATTACGCTGGCCGGTAGAGTTCGCGACCATGACCCCTCTTCAACGTGACCCTTACAGCAAAGTTAAAAACTGTATTAGAAAGTAGACTGGAATTAAGCTTCGCAATTCACTATTAAGGGAATTGGAACATTCTCGATAATGAAAGACAAATAAAAATTTTAGTTTATTTTCAAAATACTAAAGGACTCCATAAATAAAAAAAAACTTTATCATACAATCTATATACTTTTCTTAAATATATCCATAAAATTAATTAATTATTAAGCTTTAAAACTATACATGTTTTATATTTTTGGAATCAGCATTAAATCTACTTTTTTTTTAAGATTGAAATAGAAAAAAATCCCGATTTTTTGAAGGTTCTAGAACGGCTTGGTTTTCTTAAAGGGGTGGGGAATTGTTTTAGCTGAAGGGCCACATTTGGGAAGAGGACACCGGATGGTCTCACCTTTTCGGATTGAATTCATTAGTTAACTTATCATCTCTGAAAAGGTATAGTGGCCGCGGTAGCAAAGTGGTCAAGGTATCGGATCATGGCAGACATGTCATAAATTAGAGCCCAGTACCACTAAAGACCCACCGTTTAGGGGAGTGATACACGTTAAATCTGTCGAGAGATCGAATGTCTTCCCGTTGGTCTGGTGGGGTAGTTAGGAGAGGGGGTGCCAGCTCAGGTGTCGTCCTCGTCACTTGGCCATGGTTCAAAATTACGAGGTCTGTCGCCAAAGGCCCTCGTGTACCACTCAAAAGGTATGAATTGTATCACAAAAATCAATAATTATGTGTTAAAGTTCGGACAGTTTTATTCAATTTATATTTATTTCCAGTTTTCTATTATTAAATGTTAGTACATTTAATTTTAGAATCAGTTTGATGAGATGAGTGCACCTTATCACACTTTTCTCAAATTTTTTTCCTTTGAAATCAGGAGTGAGACTGTTTGTTAAATGTCTCATCACAGCCTGCAAGTTTATGTCAGCCAACTTACATCTACATTTACTCTTGTTGATCTTCAAGCAGGGAAACTTTACTCACAAGTATACTATAGTATGTCAACCCAAATATAGAGAAGACTTTATTTGTATTTTGTTTTCTGATAGTCTTGACGGGTGGTTACAAAACTCTTTGAGGACAGCTATTTTCACTATTAAGATATATTCGAAGAACTTCATGCGGATATATTAACTCTTTTGTTGTGATTCAAATTTCTTTAAGAAAATTAAGAGACTCAAAGGTTTTTGCAAATAAATCCTATTTTCGCTTATCCAGAAAAAATTTTTGGATTTTGATAGAGCTTTGATTTGTTAATATTGCTGCTAATAGCAAATTAACTTAAGGAATCACACATCGCCTTAAAAAGTGGATTTCTTTTAATAAACAGAGAAATATTTCCGAAAATTGAAACAGTTATTCCTATTGCTTGATCCTCTTTATTTTTACAACCAAAGGCATTTTATTCCTTTCGAATGAAGTACCGATAATCAAACACACTTTCTTGAGCAGCCCAAAATAACATTTTACGCATCCATTTCGTCTGCTTTTAGCAACCCAAATGCTTTTTTGCTGTTGAGTACGTGCAGATTCTGATCGCAAACTTGAAACGTGTGTGACCAATCTCATTGAGTAAATATCCTCTTTCGGCACGTACTAAAAAAGCGCAGACTGTTAAACGCCCGGGAAATACCTCAGGGGCTTAGCTAACTTCACTTCTCAAGATAAGCTAAATAATGTTACGTTCAAATGAATAATAGAATGGAAAATTTATATTGTTTGTCTATCAACATTCACTTGCGTTTTAGGATAAGGGGGGAGTAGTGAAGGTGGGTTTTACATTTTAATAAGACTTTTGAATTGTCCGAGCTGAGTACATAAAGGTCTTAATCTGTACAAGGGGTTGCAAGGTATCCGAATATTCGAACACGTTGAAAATGACCAAATTCAGTCAAGGCAGATATTTTTGGTTTTTATTTTATTGAGTAGAGGTATCTTTTGGCTTTACAAAACATACTTTTTTGTATCTACACTAACTAGAAGCCAAGTTACAATCAGTTTTATAAAGCTAGAAAAAACGGAAGTGGGTCTTTGATCTACCAGAAGTGGGCATTTAAATTATTCAAAATCTATCATGGCGAGTCTGATAACTCAAAATATTACAAAGCTATTTCTAAAAAACTTTTTGAAACTCTTTTTTCTTTCCCTTTCTTTAATTGGGGCTGCATATTGAGATTTTTTACTTTTGCAGACCTAGTTCATTCCCCAAGGGGGCATTTTTTTTATTTGGGAACCTATAGGCGATAAATTTTCCCACATATATTTTTGATGCCCATTTCCCCTCAAAGGGAATGAGTTGACGATGCGGGAAATTGAAATTGGAAATTTTAATTTTTGCTGAGGGTACCCGAAAAGGGGGCCCCAATGGTTTTTTACATGCCGCATAACCACACGACATGACCACTGTCAATTTTCTGCATCATGAAAATTCACCGACTTGGGGTGGCGTCGAACCCGCAACCTTGGGTGCAGAAGGCCAGCGATAAACCAACTACTCCACCCAGTCGGCACTTTTTGACCCTGATATTTATGTTATTTTTTAGAGAATGTACTAAAATATTTCTTATTGTATGAATAATTTTTGAGTTATGGCTTGTTATGTCTAATATAATTATATTTTGTAAAATATCATACTAATACCAAGAGGCAATAAATTGATACGTTTTAAATATAATGTTTTATAAAATTAGACGGGTATTTTTGATCAAAATAATTCCTAAGGAATATTTTTTGTTATATCTATTTTTTATGTAATTAAATATGAAGGAAATGTTTCGATCTGGGCACCTTCCGTTCCGAAAACGATATCTTAGCCATCACGTCAAAACGATCGTCGTCGTGTGGTTGCTATTACTGGTTTATATCGATATCACAACACCACAAATATATGATGCGTCGAAACTACTTATAATTATTTTTCTCTAAATTAAAATATATATGCGGCTAATTCATTCGGTGTTTTATTAGTATGGAAATAAAAGCCGTCTCTGATCACAATATTGGTACACATTAAGTGATCTTATATGTTACTTAATATCAACATTTTTTTATTACGGTTAAATAACAAGTATATATAGTGTGCCCACTAAAGTGTCACCCCAATAATTAAAGAACAACAAGAGCTATAGTCATGAAAGTGGTGTCTAAGTATAGTGAAGTTGTCATGCGGTACACAAAAATGCTTGCAGTGCCATCTGGGGGATACATTTGGAGTTAGCGTTCTTATTTCAAAAACATTATAGGATAAATGAAAAAAGTCAATTACAAAGTTGTTCTGCATCATCGATTTTGTAAAAAAAAGGTACTTTTCAGGAAGTAATATTAAAAATAAAAGGAGTAAAATGCATATTTATTCGGTTCTTAACTCCCAAATTTAAATTCGACATTACCCGGAAGGAAAAAAAAATCATTTGTGAGCATCGCTGATCCCCGACATCATATGAACGGATGAGGCGTAATACTACGTCTAAAAACAGAACATCCATTTCTGATCGCTGAATAATCCTAGATGTGCTGTCAAAGTTTAACATCAAAGTTCGCTGGTCGGTAAAAGTCTAGTGCAGCATATTCAAAACAGACTGATTAGCCCGGTATTTTACGAGGGCACCTTAACGGGATACCCATATTTTTCATTACTGAAGGACGTACTAGCCTTGTTTTTTAGAGGATTGGCCGTTGAGTGTCCTCCGGAATGTATGGTTTCAATACGACGGCGCCACACCCCTCAAGGTATCACATATCACACAGCATATTCGAGACACACACCAACAACAAGTCATCGGATTGGTAGTTGCGTTGAATGGCCTGCCTGGTCCCCCTGGACCCATTAGCCTTTTTTCTGTGGGGAAAAATTAAACAAAAAAGGGGATCCCTCCTACCAACACTGCAGGAACTTTGAAAGCGTATTATGGATGCTTTTATTCGGATGTTATGTGCCATGTTGAAGAAAGTGCAGCGGGACATGAAAAAGCCGTGGGCAGTATCGTTGCTGAACACTTTTTTGAACCTGACAGATAGATGATCCTTATTTCCGGAAAGTGCAGTTTTATTCAACGCGATCAAACCATATTGGTTTAATGTTTTTCATTCGCAGCTTTTTTTTTTTTTTGCGTAAGATGCTTTATTAAAGTTTACCGATAATGCTTAACAACATTGTAGTTGACTTTTTAATGTATCTCGTACTTTTTTGATATAATTCCAAATATATCCTCTAGGAGGCACTGTGAGCAGTTTCTTTGTGTAGCGCATAACAACTTTGCTGTATCTAGTCCTCACTTTCATGACTCTAAATTATTGGGGCGACAATGGACATCAGCCCACTGTTTTTGTGAATCATATGTATTTGCATAAACGTTTCATATTTCTGTACAAAGTATTTAGGTAATTTTTGAACGATGTTTCAATTCGGATAATAAGCAAGTGGTCAACCCATTTACTTAATACATTAAATTCTTCTTAAAACAACCCGTTTAGCTACTTTGTGTTGAGAAGAGCAGTGTATAACATCTCAATATATTTGAATTACTTAATTATGATGTAGCTGTGTTACCAGAAGTAATTCACGTGCTAATAATCTAAAATAACGCAGTTAGCTGTGCCAAAAATAAAATAAAAATAATCATATCATTATAAGCCCTTCAATTAGTGGATAATACAGTATATTGTAATAGTTATAATAAATGTTCAACAGTACAAGATGCAAAATATGAGAAAAACTGATTAAAAAAGAAAAAAATGTGCCACCCATCTGCATGATTCATAATAATTTTATGCGTTGATGTTTCTATTTTGGCTCATTTATGAGGCTAATAACGTGGAAACTCTTCTTTCCATAAATTAGATCCGACACATAAGTGCCTTTTTTGCCGCCAGGTGGCAGGAAATATTAATAATAATCTCGGATGAAGCATTTGGTTGAATGAATCATTCGTAGCTTTTTTCTTTCAATGACGTCTTTTTCAGAGAAATTGTTTTGAAGCACATCTCTCATTCTAAGTATGATTTGTGTCTTAGCTATCCCAGAGCATATTTAGTGTCCAGTTATTAAAAATGATTTTCATTCTTTTATGAGTTACACAGGGAATAAATAAAAGAACTGCGAAAAAATGATTAAAGAGAATTTTAAAAATAATAAAATCAGCATATGTCTTTTCATGCGAATAGTGAAATCCTTCGAATTGTTTTGCAATGGTACTGATAGTTTTTAAGCGCATGCCGAACTTTTGTAATAGTTTGGACTTAATAAATACATTTTTCTGTTAATTTACTTTCGCAAATACTAGATGGTTTAGCATTTTATTGAAAGGAATTCTGATAATTCTGATAAGAAAAGTTATAGACATGCAAGTTTTGATATTTTGATAAAGCGAAAATACGGGAGAGCCACACCTCTTTAAAATGACCACATTTACTAGTTAACTTGGTATGTCAGAAAAAGAATTCACATTGTACCACAGTGCTTCTCAAACTTTCAATATTTGCGACCCAACTTTCAATCACAATTTTCATTGCACCCCTTCAATACAATGACAGTGTATTGAATTCAATAATAATATACTTTGACGCTAAAGCTATACAATACGACTTTAATTATAAACCGTACAAATGATCAGAATAAGTATTACATTTTGCGTCTCACAAACTCATAAGGTCTCTAGTAATTATCAATTCTTTAACGCAGTGCTTCTCAAACTTTCAATACTTACGACCCAATATTCAATCATATATAATTTTTATCGCCCCCCTCCATACAATAACAATGTATTGAATTCGATAATACGATACTTTGATGTTAGATACAATATGAGTTTAACCTCTCTGCCGCTAGCGTATATATACGTCTCGCTCAGCTCTTGTCGTCATCTCTCTGCGTAAATTACTCCGGACGTATATATACGTCTTTCCAAATTACGAACTTTTCTGTTCACTTCTATCCATAAAATTATTCCGAAGGCTTTGGTATGCTAGGATTTACTTATTTCAGAGGATTTTTTTTATTTATTCACCTTCTCCCTTCCCCTCCCCCAGAAGTACACCACATACTCGTGCATATATGCAAAACAGTGGCATTATGGAGCGAACCTTGTAACTTTTAATCCACAGTTAAGGGATTATAAAACGTACAAATTATCAAGATAAATGTTAATTGTTGCATATAAATTTATATATGATAATCCCTATTAATTATTAAACTTGTTCTTAACTTAGTAATGTTAAATTAAGCATAAAATACATTGTGGTCAGGTTTGATACATTTATAAGTGTATTATATATTATTTATTTTTCATCATCTATTTTTCATTGTGTCAGAATGTTTTCTGAATGTTTACTTTAAATAAATTCATAATTTTTTAAATAATCTTTTGTTTTCGACTTTTCAATATGCTCGTGCCCCTCCTAGTGTTATCACACACCCCTAGGGGGCACCCCCTACAGTTTGAGAAGCACTACTTTAACGGGCACAAAGCTAAAATACACTTTTCTGTAAGAAAATACTTGATAAATGTAATGTTCTCATCCCCTATAAACATTTAGTCCCCCCCAAAAAATATCTGATCAAGGGTTTTTTTCCTGGGTGGTGGCTAGATGTTTTAATCCCTGCGCACTTAGGACATTTAACTTACTTTTCAGGGCAGAAACAATGAATGATATTACAATAAACTTTTTAAGAAAAATTGACATTTATGTAACAACTATTTCAACAACAATTAAATACAAAGTATAAGTGTAATTAAATAATAATGGAATAATTGTACAACATGGAATACTTACTAAGAATATATATAGAATACTTAGAATATACATTGAAATTGGTATATATCTACATTTTATATTTTATTTAATTTTAGCATAAAAGGTTAGAAATTAAGTAATATTTTTGAGAATTTAAATTAGTTATTTCACAAATTTGATGAACTATTTACTGTGTAACTTTATGATATGCAAACATTTTTTTCCGAGCAGAAAAGCTGTACTGAAAGATTTTCGAACCCGAGAATTTTGTACCACATATAGTAATGAAAATTGAAATTAATAACCATTTCATTCTGAAAGAGTTGATTGTACATCAAAAATAATAGTGGAAAAACGCTAAACAATGAAATCGAAACCAAAACCTAAGCTGAGAAAACTTCAAATATTTTAAAAACTATTTTGTTATTACATCTGAAGTTTGGGGGCAAGCTTCTCAATAATATAAGCCACAAGAAAATACAACAACAACAAAAAAATCGTTATTCTGAAATTTGTAGGGTATTGTGTAAGTTTAAATTCTCAACACAGCCTGCAAGTTTTGCCAACAATCTACATCTACATCTGTTATCTACATTTACTCTTGTTGATCCTCATGCGAGAAAAGGGATTTTTTGACTCTTCAGCAGAATGATAGGGTTCGAAGAAGCAATAAAAGCTATCACCATTTTCAATACGCAAGTAGTCGCGTGTGAAGTGAGTACCTTCCTCAATACCCTTTTAGTTGAGTAAACTTGTTAGGAGTGAGGAGAAAATGGCTTCGAGTGCCTGAAAGAGTGAAAATGCAGGGAGTTCTAGTTGACCACATAAGAAGGGACCCTGGCGATTTCTATCAAAATTAAATTCTCGGCTGTCTGTTCCATCTGTTATGCGCAGACTCAAGTCGAATTAAATTGGACTTAAGGTATCCGACTACGTTCGGAACCGTGATTTTAAAAAGTGTGTAAATGGATAATATTTATGATATTTAGTGTCACTTAGATTATATATGTATAGAATTGTTTTAAGGACATGACAAAAAAAAATTACTTAAATACAATATTTTGGCAAAAATTAACTTTGAATAACTTTTTTCCAAATGTTCTCCTTTGAAAAAAAAGTTTTATTGTTTTAAATTTTTCCTGTATTCAGCTCAGACCTCTGTGCAGAGGCCCAACTAGAATTTTTGAAATGCATAACTTGGAAGTCGGTTTATTCCTGTTTTACGAAAACAGAAGAGAAAAAGTATAAGAAAATACGCCGATAATTATTTCAAATCGTTGTAACTCTAAAAATAATTTGAATTTTTCAAACATCATAGTTGAGCCTCTGTACAGAGATTTGAGCGATATACAGGCAAAATATTAATACAATACAAGCTTTTTTTTAAAAAAAGGAAAACTTTTGGAAAAAGGTTTTTTAATTTTTTTTTTGGAAATTGTTTTAAAAAAAAAAGGAAAGTCCTTAAAAAAAATTTTTATACATGTATTCAATCTAAGGACACTAAAACTAAAATTATCATTTATGTGCAAAATCGGGGGTTCCCGACGTAGGGGGGATCCCTTAAAACTCCATAAATTCTAAACGTAATTTTTTTTAAATAGGTGGAAAGGAAATAAATATACTAGCTAGGGTTAAAATTTCTCAGAATAAGTCCATTACTAATTATTGAAAAACAGAAAAATAATTTAATCTTATTGACCTTCAAAGTGTTACCCTCCTGCACCCACATACTCGTTCCATCGTTCGTATAACTGTTCAAAACACTCCAGGAATTCATTTTTTGAGAGGTCCTTGTATTGCTTCGTCGAATTTCGCATAACCACATTTGAATCCACAAAATGATGTCCCTTCAATTTCATTTTCAGCCACGGAAACAGGTGAAAATCCTCGGGATAATCTTTTTTCCCCATGTTTTTCTTTAGCATCTCGAATGTCTCAAAAGGTGATTTCGGGGAAAGCATGAATTGGGATATTTTCACCCGCCCCGAACGGGAAAAATCCGACGAATTAAAAATCCGCTGTGTCAGAAATTAACTGAATTTAACATCAACAGCAGAAAATTTAATTCAAGGGGGGGCAGTGAGTTTTCTTTTTTAGTGCTCCAACCCCCGAAAAGAACAATTCCCCTCTAACGAATACCTGCGTGATAGTAGGGGACCATTCCAGTAACTTTTTAACTCTAATAGTAAGCATTCTGCCAGATAGCATTATTGGATTATTGTAAATAATCCAATTGAAAGAAAATATTTAATTAATATTTTGAGTTATGAGTTACTGTGTAAGTTATTTGTGAGAACCATACTGATGTAATAATAACCGTATTCCCTATATGGATTCAGGAAAATAATATAAAAGTTTTAAAAGCAAGCATGCTTTTATTTACTTTTTACTACTGAAATACCTTTTGCAGATAAACCATAGCTTTTCAAACTTTCAATATTGGTGATCCAATATTCGTTCAGAATTTTCCGCCCTCCCTAACAATATAACTATGTATTGAATGCAGTAATTGTTGTTGTTGCTTATGCTACCTGATCGACAGTAACATCAGATCAAGGCCCATATGTTCATCGCGGCTAAGGGTTAGATTTTTATGCCTGTCGTTAGGCTTAGCTTTGAGCAGGATGCAGGTGACAGTACGATTTTACTCGGTTCCACGCCAATTTTGAGGGAGGATACCCTGGGGTTAGTCAGAGGTTTTCCACCTCGCTTCCCCTTCCACCAACTTCACGAGAGAGCTTGCGGCTCGATGGCTTTTAGATTACCCACATTTCACGAAAGCACTATACATTTACAAACATCCATGTTTCCCCGGGATTCGAACGTGGCCCCTGCGGCACCGCAGTCAGCCTCACTAACCACTATACCGGATGGGCGCCGAGTGCAGTAATAATGTACTTTGACGCGAAAGGTATTATGCGACGTTCATTATAAGTTGTACAAATTATCAAAATTATTAAATTTTATATGTGTTTGTTTTAAGTATTAGATATTTTAAGTAAATTACCTTCAAGTAATAGAATACTTATTATGTTACATATCCTTTCTAACTTTTAAATTAAAATAGAGTGATAATAAAATTTGAATTAAATTCGGTACTTATCTCCTCAATCATCCATTACTATTAGTACAAACGTCAATAGAAAATAGTCTACTCTCTGTTGCCCCTCTCTCTCTCTTATACCCACCACAGCTGGCATTCTCGCGGACATTATTGCAAACCGTCTGTTCAACTTATCGGACGTCTGTGCAACTGTCTTCCTTTGAAAAAAATTTGCTTTGCAAGACAAACACATGGGAGTCGTAAGTAGACATTAAAATTTTTCTTAATTTAGTATTGATAAGTTAATTAACATATACATACATTGTGCAGTACTGATCTATTTATAAGTATATGTAGCGATGTGATATCTAGATAAAACCAGTAATAGTCTACACGCGAGACGATCGTTTTGACGTGATGGCTAAGATACTCGTTTTCGGAACAGAATGTGCCCAGATTGAATTTTCCTTCATTGGTGACCCTGGCCATGCAATGCATACTGCAGCAGTCGTGGCGCCATCTATCCATGCAAAAGCAACCATGCTGTCTGACACATGACGCGATTAAGCCACAAAGCCATCGCATTCAAAGTGACGCAAACGCTCACAGGCTCTCTACGAATATGGTATTGTACGTTCGCCTATCCACTGAATCATTTTCATGGGGATAGTGTGGCGGTGAGATATCTAGATAAAACCAGTAATAGCCTACACGCGAGACGATCGTTTTGGCGTGATGGCTAAGATACTCGTTTTCGAAATGGAAGGTGCCCAGAGATCGAATCCTCCTTCATATATTATGTCAGTGTAAATGTGTATTTTATTTTTTTTATTATGTCAAATTTTTTGTTTTGCTTATTTTCAGCAAATTAATAATTATTTTTAAGTAATCTTTTCTTTTTTTTTAATTTTGAACCCTCTGTTAAGGTAACCGAACACGTTGAAATGAACAATTTAAATCAAAACACACATTTTTGATATTTTATTTTCATGAATAGTGCAATCTTTTGGTTTCATATATTATTTTGTTTCTTCGTTACATAGAAATCGAGCTGTAAAAAAATCAAATAAAGTTAGACGAACCAGAAATGAGGGTCTGTAATTGGTGGATATTTAAATGGTTCAAAATCTATCATAGCATGTCTGATAACTCGAAATATTTTTATTGTATTTCTATGAAACTTTTTCAACCCGATTTATTTATATTATTTTCTAAGGAATTTACTAAAATAATTCTTAATGTGGGAATATATTTTTTGACCTATGGTCTGCTATTTTAATAATATTCTTTTAAATACGTCATATTTCTTATAAAAATTCTACGGCTTATGATATAAATATTATATTTTATTAAAAATTAAATTATTTAATTATTAATTTGAAATTAATTATTTTTATCTTTTAGTTCTGCTTTTATTGATATAATTTATTACTTTCTCACTTTAACTATTTTTAAAGCATTTTTTTTTTAAAAAAATTGTTGATATTTTTCTTATCTGAATTTTGCAAAAATCACACAAAAATATAATTTATCGTAAATGTTGCTGATTAATTGTTAATATTTATCGGTATGGATCTTTCAAAAAAGTACGTATTTATAATACATTAGTATGGTACTTTTTTTTAAAAGGACCCTGAACGTATTCGGTAACCTTAATTATTTCCTTTCTGTATAACTCTGTACTTCTGTATAATTCAATGGTCCCAATTCATGTGACGTCATAGTTACAAGATAATGAAAACCATGTGTTTCTAGCCAATCAGTTCAAAAACTCATGTGACGTCATAGTCACATGATAAAAGCAATCGTGTGTTTCCAGCTAATCAGTTCATGCCCTTTTTGTTGCCAATTTTTTCTCTTTGCAGAAAATTTCTCTTAAATTATCAACAATAATTGCGCAAATAATGTACAAAATGCATTTTATTTATAAGTAGATTCCAAAACATTTTTTTTTATAATTCTAAAATGTTTTTGATGAATTTTTCTTTCATAACATTTAAACATCTTTACCTAATTATAAAATTTGAAAGTTAACTAATAGTACAACTTGTACAATTAGTTTAATGTCTATTTTGAGTTCAATGGAGAATACGTGTTTCTCTTTATCTTGTTTACGGCCATGAATTGAGCCCATTAATGGAAAACTGAAATCCCTGTTGCCTGATATGAACTACATATATAACATGCATTTTGGCAAGTTTCATATATAAATGAGGTAAAGGTCCAAGAAACCCATAGGAAGTTCTAACAATTCAATAAATCTGCAAAAGTGGGATTTTCGACCGTCTTTGTTCAGGATCCGGAGCGAAAGGGGATATTTATGCCTGACAAAGAGAATCTTACACGCAATAAACCGCTTCCTGTTTCGAATGATTAAATATTCAATCCAGGACTGGGGAGATGTTGGACCCGTATCGTTCCTTTAATTATATTTGCGTGCTGACTCTGTGAGTAATTAAATCGAATTGTAGTTCATTGACATGTCGGTGTCCAGTCTTTCTCTATGTACAATCTGTTTGCAAGAGTAGTTTCTAAGTTTATAGAAGATATATGATAATTGATGAACACGCTTGTGAATATCATTTACATAACTAAATATGAATAAATTTACCGAAAATTTTGATTGTAGGAATTTAAAATATAGTAGAATCTCGTTAGTCTAGTCATCTGGATTAAATAAAAAAGTTCCTAAAATAAGTGAAGGCATATAGCAAGTAAGAGTTTAAGAATATAATATGTAATAATAATATTAGTTGAAGACAATTTAGTACCAGTTAGTTATTTCTATGGAAGAAATCTACAAATAATATAAGGGGAGTATCCTTTATATTAATTCCATCGAATATTTATTACGCAAAGAACAAAGACTCGTAACTAGCTTCTCACAATTCCATGTATACAGTATACTTCCTCGTATAAATACCTAGATTTATTTACAATATTTGAAATATATATTAAGGGTGATTTTTGTTAAAAACTGACTTTACTCAAAGTCTTCTGTAGCTTTATCTAATAACCACAATAGCACCAAACTTGGTGTGGAGACAGAGATGTATTAAGACTATTTGAGGCTCTGGACCCAGAAAAGATTTTTTAGGCCCCTATGGAATAGTAATAGGCTCTACCTGAGATCACCCTTCAGTATATATCATACATTGTCATGAACTCGTTAAACTGCAATTTGAAACAAAACAATATGCACGACTCACAATCTGAAAAACCTAGGCACAAACCGGCTCGACCGAAGGCCGCATTTCGTCTAAATGATATGAATGATTGCGTTTATCATATTAGGGCCCAGGTCTAGACATGGACAACGGTCATCCCATAATAATATAGTCTTACCACTTTTGCCAGTTGACATGCAGTTTGAAATTCCTGTTTTTCGGAAAATATGTACGGAAATAATATTTGAACATTAAAATTATTTGCATCAATATCTTATTAAGACAGAGTCGAGAACGAAACGAAGTCCCCAGCAAAGGTAAGGCCCTGAGCCCGGACCCAGCTGGTCCATGCCTTAAGACTTCCCTGGACTGATAATAAAATGGAAAACAAGATTACGTGAAAAAATTTTACTTCCAAAAATCACCGATAGGGGTTTTGTTGTAGCTTACCAAAGAGAGAATCTACATAAAACACGGGCATGAAAGTAAAATCCAAATTTATGCTCTTTTTTTTATTATTACAATCGTGTCAGTAATTTTAGCTACACAAACATGTAAACAGCTCTGAAGAACAGTATTCTCAGCTGAAGTGATCCGGCTCAAGTGAATGCGAATAACATTACCAGAACACTTATTATTGGTACAGCTGTATTATCTTAATCATCCACAACTTTTTGTGAACTTTGAACACTACTGAAACTACATAGAAGTTATTACTTGATGCTTTGAAATGAATGATTAAGAAGTTCAAGGAGAGTCACTGAAAATTCACCTAGACAGAGGATGTAAACCTGTGTCAGAAGAGATGATAACAGATGTTGGAACTTAATCTTCAACACAGGAAACCATTGCTGATAGACATATCACAGAAGGTGTAAAAAATTTCCCAAATGACATGCTGCTTACGCCCGTAAAAAATGTTTTGCAGATGATACACAGTGCAGCCTTTGAGAAAGGCGTTCATATTGAATGTGGTCAATTTCTTTGCCGGGGAAGTGTATGTAGTGAATAAGACAACATTTCACTGTAATTTTGAATTTGTTATTATTCTGTCTTCATGTCAACAGCCTTTTGTAAGCAAAGGCTAACTCTCTGATCCTCCTCCAGTTGATCCTATCAGTCATGACGGCCTTCCAACGGTTGATTTGCATTAGTCAGAGACCCTTTTTAAGAGCGTCTAACCATCGTGTAGATGGTCGTCCTCTATGTCTGGTCCCTTCAATTTTAGGAAAAGTTACATATTGGTAGGGAAATCATCGACATATCTGTACGGACGGCGCAGCCACCTAATACGTGATGCTTTTATAGTTCTCACAATGTCATTCCTGCCATATTTACCGTATTTCATGTAAATTTCATGACTGTAAAGCAGTGCGTCTCAAACTTTCAATATTTACGACCCAATTTTTAATCATAATTTACATCCCGCAACCCCCCTCCATACAGTAACAATGTATTGAATGCAATAATAATGTACTGTGACGTAAAGATACAATAGGACTTTAATCAGAAACCATACAAATTATCAAGATAAGTTATAAGCTTTGTATATGACAAGCCCATGGTAGGAAGAAGTAATTATTAAATCTCTTTTCAATTTAGTATTGATAAATTAATTACCAAAAACATTGTGTATTACTGATATATTTATAAGTGTATTATATTAGTGTGAATGTGTATTTAGTTCTTATTATGTGCCAAAATATATTTTGTTTTGCTTCATTTCAGTAAAAACTAATACTTATTTAAAATTTTTTACTCTCAACTTTCCTTATGCTCACGCGCCCTAGATTTTGAGAAATGCTGTTGTAAAGAATTCTCCGCGTATAGGACCTATTCTCTTGAATAGGTCCAAAGATTTTCCTTAAGAGTTTTGTTTAAAAAATGAGCAACTTTTCTTCAATTGTTTTATTAAGCGTCCAATATTCACTTCCATAGAGAGGAATAGGCCCGATTAAAGGTTTATATACGCTTATCGGTTTATATACGTATTTATAGAAATGAACATGGAATTGGTTACTGAGTTGATGAAAACTTCTATTAGCAAACAAATTCTTATTTCAATTTGCAGATTGTTGCTACATGAGATCAGAGTTCCTAAGTATATATATATAAAAGTAAACTGTTTTGAAGTTTCAAAAGTATAGTTATCTATCTTCAAAGGAGACTAATCCAGAGAATTATCAGCTGAAATTTAAAGCTTTGTTTTGTCCGCATAATAAACAAGTTCCATCTCCTTTGCTGCACTCTCAAGCGCTACAAAATCGTTGACAGCAGAGCTTTTTGATTTTCTGATGGTATCTATATCATCGGGCAAAGGCAGGAATTTGAACTGTTCTTTGCAAAATAGTTCCACTTCTGTTTAAGCCAGTCTCTAACGGTATTTTCAAAAAGATGTTAAGCATTTGTCATTACTTTTTCCTTTTTTCTTTGCAATATTTTCTGCATCGCACACCGCCATAAAGTATTCTATCTTCGCTTTTCGGAATTAAATTTTAACAAGCTTTTATTAACTTGCAATGTAATTTGTTCGGGTGGAATTTTGCAACTCAATTTAGAAGCTGATGTCTTCAACCGATTGAGCTGAAATTTTGTATACATGTTTATTTTGGATGACACTGCATGGTTTGACCATTTATATTTCAATATTTTAATTAGTTGAAATATATTATTTAAAACCCTTAAAACGCATAATTGTTTTACCCCTGTTGATTTTTAATCTGGCGAGCAGCTTATCGGATTGAGCTTAAAGAAGTTCCGATTTTCGACCTTTTTATTAAAAAAAACCATCTATTTCTTTCTATCAAACTCAGACAAAAAATAACTTAATCGGAAAGATAATTTATTTCGCCACAATACGGTATAATTCTTTTTACAAAATAGTGATATTTTCTATTTTATACAATTTTTTCTAAAATGATTCAAAATGGATGAGTTTGCATAAAAATTATTTCTAAATCGTTCCGTATGAATTTTTTTTCGTGTTAATGAAAAAAGTTCAGGCTTTTCTCTTTTAGAATCAGTCATTTAAAAAATAAAATGCCGAAAACATTTTTTTTTACGATTTTTCAAAAAATACTCAAATTTTTAACTAATCATTTAATAACTTTGTCATTTTTGAAGATAATCGCACGGAACATTATTTTCTTATGTAGAATAGTATGATCCAAAAATTTTTTTTTCTATAAAGATTGAAAAAGTTGCTTTAAAATTACGGATTTAAATTTTTTTTGTTTTTCATTTTTCATATAGTAATATATTAAAAGCAAAATAAATAAATAAAACTTGATTTTTTTGCTTGATATTTTGATTAATTTTGCATTGTCCAATGTTGTTTTCGTCTTACAGTTTTTATCCCTCCCCATTATCCTTTTTGCGGTGCCCCGAATGAAATATTTATGTATGTGGCCTGGCGGGAAAAAAGATTGAGTGCCCCTGAGCTAGGCTGTTCAAAATTAACCGGCAAACGACCTTGCAACAATGATGCATTCATTGAATGAGATGAACAGATAGAGAAACCTGTCCACCGATAGCTAAAAAGTAAATTAAAAGTAAAAAAAAACTTTTCTAAAACAAGATTTATTTAACGTCATTACACAATTTATAATATAAAATCTTCTCGTGAGATTTACCTGTGTAGAAAAACAAGTAAATTAAATAACTTGATCTGATTGATTTTAATTTTTATAATTTTCAAACTAAGTAAATACGAGTACTTAAATCTAGCAAAGCTTTTGTATCATAAATTGTGTAATGACGTTATAAGTTGATAGTAAAAAAGTTTTAAGAGAAAAGTTTATTTTATTATTTTTAGTGCATTTAAATAAAAGCTTGTTTTTAAAAAAGTTTTTTACTCTTAATTTATTTTTAAGTAATCCTACTTCCCATGTTGTTATTTGTCTCCATGCCAAGTTTGATCGTATTCTTTTGCTAGATTTAAATATGGATGACTCAATAGTGATGGTTAAAAAGATTACACTGTATATTCTACATACCGCACAATTATACAAACTATAACTATTTAAAATTGAAATTATTCTGTTCCTCATAAATAAGCATGGATTTTAAGCAACTTACCACATGTAATCAATAAGTTTTGTCGTAATTATTATTTTATTTCTCTCTCCTCACAATTTACCTTGAATATAAGTATAACTTATTTACCAAATAAAGAATGCATCTCATAGAATTTACCTTTACCACATTACAAATGAGTAAACTAAACTTAAAATGAGTTAATATAACATTAACTGATATAAACTATATATTCGATTAATCGAAAATGAATAACAGACGTTATGCACGTAGTTTGCGCGATAAAATAGATAGTAAGCTAAACTGAAATTTTAATCAATGGCAGAATAGAGAATTACTAAATGAGAGCTTATTTGGATAGTAATAGTTTAGAGTCTGATTCCAACATGGATTCGAATATCCGTATTTCTACTCTGTAATTAGATATGTATCATATGGTTTTACGGCGAATTTATAATTCGCGTAACTAATATTAATAATATAATTTAAACATTTTAAAGCAATTCAGTGTAATGTAATGCATTCATCAAATTTTTTTAAATGCATTATAATAATCCAATTGTAAGGTCTGAATAATTGGGATATTAAACGAGGTATTTGTGATTTCAAATGTGTGGAATAAATTTTCAGATGAAAGAAGACTAATTTATACATGTATACAGGGTGTCCCAGGATTATTGGGACAAACTTTAAGAGGAAGAAGGGGATACCACAAGGATTCAGATTTTCACAGCAACCCATGGTTGGAAACCTCTACGTTCGGCTCTAAGTTGCGTTGTTCACAATGAAATTTAACGAAACAGACTCATTTAGGCTGGTATTGCCTGCAGAGGAGTATGGAGTGGTTTATAAAAGCCGAGCTGGCAGATATGCTTCTGATTTACGGACTGGTAAGAGGAAATGCATGAGCAGAAGGATGTTTGTATCACACAGAGAGATGCACCGGACTGCCGGATGTTTGGTACTAATTTGCATCACAATCTGTGTGAATATGGATCATTACGACTTAATAGTCCTAGTGAGGACGATCCCTGAGTGACTCAAACTCCTAACGTGATACTGGAATTCCTTCAATCGGTATCCAACACATTTTGTTCCATGCATGGAGCAAAATGTATTGGTTACCGTGGTCCGCCCTCTGTGCCTACTACCTCGTAATGATTCAGATTCCCACAAATTGTGATGCAATTTAGCAAACATCCGGTTGTCCGGTGCATCTCTCTGTTGGTACCTTTCACGGTACAATCTTTTTGCTGCTTGTGCATTTCCTTCTGCCAATCAATAAATCAGGTGCATATTTGCCAGCTCAGAGATTCTAAAACTTTCCATACTTCTCTATAGGTGATGGCAGTTAAAATGACTGCGGTAATGCATGCCGGTTTCCTTAAATGCTCTTGTGAACAATGCTATCTATCGTCGGAGCGAAGACATTTCCGAGCTCGATTTGGTATGCAATTCTGAATCCATGTGGGGCAGTTTTCCCAATCTGGCGCACGAAAATTATTTTATACCTTTAAGGTCTTCATAATTATATTTAATGATAAAAAATCATAGCAATTAATGTAAATTGAGTATTCTTTTCTGTTTTTTACAAACAAATAAAGTTAATAGGTTCTTAACTAATTTATGTTCAGTTTGAATTTGATCAAAAATAAATGATTGCTAATTGGAACTAGTCTTTAAGCAAGGATCTAAGGATATTAACAGAAGCAGTATTTTACTCGTGGGAGAATATATATAAGAGATAGTGTGGCAAGTTAAAAAAATTAAATTTTAACAGATTAAACAAATACAATCAAACATAATATTGTACCTTTACAATAAATGATAATAGGTAGTGTTTAAAAGGATTCGGCACCTTTTGAGCATTTTTTTTTATTTATGTATTTAAAAATTACATTTTAGCATTTCATATAATGTTTATTTAAGGAAATGATCCGAGATAAAATTTTGCACATATTATATATTTACACAATTTTACAAAATTAATTTCTTTTAAAAAATTTGGAAATATTTAAAATTCTACTCTTTTTATTTTAATTAATTTTTTGACATGAAATTTTTGTAATATTTCTGAGGATGCTTTAAGCACCTTTATGAATCGATTTTACAGTACCTTAATTAGTTTTGGAGAAAAAAAATAATAAAATGTTGATATATACATACATACATATATATGCTAAAATTCAACCAACAGCCTAATATTTCCCACATTTCAATTTTTTTAAAAAAGTATTTATTCCATTAACAGAAAAATGGATCCCTAATTTTGTAGCATGCATTACATATAAGATACAGGGGAAAAAATATAGAAGTGATTGGTAAATAATTGAGGAAGAAGCAGTATTTTGAATGCGAAAAAAAAAAAACACAAATTGAGAAAGGCCATTTTAAAGTTTATAATTCTGAAAAATAGTTATTATAAGCTTAAACAAAAAAATACTCCACTAAAATATTAGTTATGTATTTTTTCCTTACAAATAATAAAATATAATATAAAACTCCCCCGACAACTACTTGACAATCAACAACAATCGACTTGGAGAAGAACTTTTCATTTCTGTGGCACCTCATCCATTCTTTTCCCTACAAACGAGCGGAAATTTTTAACTTTTCTTAATTTTAAATGCTGCTGGTCCTCATATTTAACAAAGTTCATTGTAGTCCTAACTAAACTCAAAATTACAATACTTTTAAGCTAGTATCTTGCTTTTCTTTCCACACATTGAATAAGGCACGCCGAGTAATACCTTCGGCCAATGATGAAAAAATAATCATAAGTTAGGGAGTAGCAGGAAGTAGCAGCTAAATTTGGCAATAAAAATTAAAGGTCTATATCTATTTTATGTGACGTAAGTGTTACTGTGATCAATCCGTGTCAATCCCAAAAGTTTTAGTCTATTAAACACAAAAAACTGACATTACGTTCGTAGGAGTTACATGCTGTGCTAAATGCTATGTTTTTACAATTTTTAATCGATTTGAACCTAATTTGAAAATCAAATCAAGAAAGTACTTATTAATGGTACCTATTTTCGACCCCCTAAAATCTGCAAAATCCTTTTCGGACGAAACGATAGAACTTGCGACTGCAAAGGAGGCTCTCGCAAGTGTATCTTGTGACAAGAACAAACCCGATCTAAACCGATAATTGTTGACGATTTAGAACATTATGTTAGTTCTGTTTTCATTCTATTTTTCTCTTCAATCTTAGACTAGTTTTGTGCTTCTCAAACTTTATATATTTGTGACCCAATATTAAATCGTAACTTTCATCGTGACCTCCTTCACTCCATAGCATAACAATGATTGAATTCAATAACACTATACTTTGATGCTAAACCTGCAGAGCAACTTTAACCTCTTAAGTTCCACCGGCGTACATAAGCGTCTCGCACAGTCAAAATCTTAATTGCCCCGGAGGTATATATAAGTCTTTATGAAGTACAATCTTTTCTGTGCACTGCTATCCATAAAATTATTCTGAAGGCTTTGGAATGCAATTAAAGGACCTTGACAGTGTTTGTGAAGGAATTAATTATTTCGGAGGATTTGCTTATTTATTCCTTTTCTTCACCTCCCTCCAGTACATCATATTTTCTACTTTATGCCTACGTGGAAAACGTTGGCATTGGGGAGCGAATAACTTAAATTTCAATCGGCAGTTAAGGTATCCCGACTACGTTCGGAACCATGATTTTAAAAAAGTGCATAAATGGATAATTTTCATGATATTTAGTGTCACTTAGTTTAGAATACATGTATAAAACTTTTTTAAGAACATTTTGACAAAAAAAAAATTTATCTAAATAAAAATATATAATATAATTTATTTTCGGCAAAAAATTAACTTTGAATAACCTTTTTTCAAAATGTCCTCCTTTTGAGAAAAATGCTTCTATTATAATAATATTTGGCCTGTATATAGCTAAGACCTATATACGATTTTTGAAATAATTATCGGCGTTTTTTCTTAAAATTTCTCACCTCTGTTTTCGTAAAACATGGATAAACCCACTTCTATGTTACATATTTGAAAAATTCTAGTTGAGCCTCTGTACAGAGGTCTGAGCTATATACAGGCAAAATATTATTATAATAGAGGCATTTTTCACAAAAGGAGGATATTTGGAAAATGGATCATTCTATGTTCATTTTTTGTCAAAATATTGTACTTAAATAATTTTTTATTGTAATACTATTCTTAAAACAATTTTATATCCACTTTCTAATCTAAGTGACACTAAATATCATACGTATTATCCATTTACACGCTTTTGCAAAATCACGATTCCGAACGTAGTCGGATACCTTAAGGGATTAATTGAAAATCGTAGAAATTATCAAGATAAGTGTTAATTTTAGCATATAATTTTATATATGACAAGCTCATGGGGTCCCTGGTAATTATTAAACTTGTTCTTAAATTAGTATTGTTAAACTAATTGTAAAATACATTGTGTGCAGCACTGGTACATTTATAAGTGTGTTATTTCATATTGCAAATATGTATTTTCTTCTTCATTATACCAGAATGTATTTTGTTTACTTTCAGTAAATTTAATAACTTTTTAAAATTATCTTTTGTTTTCTACTTTTCAATTTGCTCGCGACGCCCTCGTACAGTTATCACGCCCCACAGTTTGAGAAACGCTGGACTAGTCTATTGATATAAATGCAATAGAGTAGGGTTTGCAATCCCGCGCTATATTTTTGATCCTGGGATTTCGGGAATACGTTATCCAAAACCCCGGGATTGGTTCTGGGATTAGGACTGGACTATTTATGAAAAAATACTTACATATTAGCAAGGTTGAAATAATATAATAAAACTGAAAACATAATTAAAAATTATTTGAATATTTTTATATATTGAAACAAATCAAAACAAAAACGTAATACATCAAAAACAAATAAAAAATAGTACAATTTGAATTCAATAAAAATAGTACAATTTGAATTCATTAAAAATTGTCCCATTTGAATTAAAAATAGATGTGATTGAGATTTTCCGAAATCTCATTTTAAATTTAAAAAAGAATGAAAAGCCTCTATTTTATTTTCATTGAAACTTCGTATTTTTTTTTTTTATGTTACATTTATTTAGAATTGATAACTGCATGGTAAGGCATTCTAAGGAAGTAGATTTTTTTTTCAAAATTAAAATTATGAAGTCTGAACTGAGCTTTTTTTCCGACCAACTCACATATATCTGTACACAGCACGTACAAAAGAAATAATGGATTTACATATATTTTAATCTAAAAAAAATTCTAATTATACAACTCCCACAGAAAATAGTGCATTCCTTTTTCTTTAAATCTTATGAGGATATGACAATAGAAACTAATCTCAATAAACACGAAAATTAATTCTAATAAAAATATTTTTAAGAAACAGACTTCAATATTAAAAATAATAATAATTAGTACATTGTATATTTCACAGTTCAATAAAATTCTGTCTCTTAGCTTCCTCAAAAAGTCTTTTTGAAATATTTTAATTATTTAAATATCAATACAAGCAATCTAATTTGAAAATACATTTGTAATGCTAATATGTTTAAATTTATCTCTATGTAGATTAGAAAAGAAACAAACAATGAAATAACTCTCCTGTAAATGTTAAATATGAGGCAAATATTTGACGATGTGACTTTTCGTAACTTCAAACAGCAGTAACAGCTCAAGGTATCAGACTACGTTCGGAACCGGGATTTTAAAAAAGCGCATAATTGGATAATTTTCATGATATTTAGTATCACTTGCATTAGAATACATGTATAAAATTATTTTAAGGACATTTTGACAAAAAAATTATTTAAATACACTATTTCGGCAAAAAATTAACTTAGAATAACCTTTTTTCAAAATGTCCTCTTTTTGTGAAAAATGCCTCTATTATAATAATATTTTGCCTGTATATAGCTCAGACCTCTATACAAAGGCTCAACTATGATTTTTGAAAAATTCACATTATTTTCAGAGTTAGAACCAATTGAAATAATTAACGGCGTTTTTTTCTTAAAATTTCTCCCCTCTGTTGACGTAAGACATGGATAAACCCACTTCTAAGTTATATATTTCAAAAATTCTTGTTGGGCCTCTGTACAGTGGTCGGAGCTGTATACAGGCAAAATATTATTATAATAGAAGCATTTTTCACAAAAGGAGGACATTTTGAAAATGGGTCATTCTATGTTCATTTTTTTTGTCAAAACATTGTACTTAAATAATTTTTTATTGTAATACTATTCTTAAAACAATTTTATACATTTTCTAATCTAAGTGAAACAAAATATCATAAATATTATCCATTTATACGCTGTTGCAAAGTCATGGTTACGAACGTAGTCGGATACCTTAAACAGCTTTTATGAGAATATACTTAAAATAACAAAATAACATTACTAAAGTCAATGGCTTAACGTACACTTCCTCATCGCGGGGGGAGGGGAAGGGCTCAAGGGGACTCAACGCCAGGCTGCCACTAAGTACCTAACCTTTGTAATATAAATCTTGGGGGCTGAAAACATGACTTTGCGGGGGGGGTTCTCCGAGACGCCGGGAGAGAGGGAGAGAGAGAGAAATCTAACATATAACTGAGAATCTTTTATATTGACTGGACACAGTTCAGAAAAATGATTCATGATTGATGATTCAGAAAAAAAAATAAAAATTTATTATAAACTTTAGCGAAATGAGACATATTTTTTTTATTTCTGGGGAACAGTAATGAATGTTGCGCAATGTTTCGTTTCGAAAGTGGAAGCTCTCTCTCTCTCACTTAATATAAATTTTCTGAAAATTATATTCTGAGAAAATTTTGATGAGAAAATAAAATCAATTCATAATTCAGAGAAAACAAAATCTCGGGATTTAATTTCTAAGAACATAATTCTCAGAAAATTTATATCGAGAGTTTCCAGTTCCGAAATGAGACATTGCGCAACATTCATTGCTGTTCCTCAGTAAAATAAAAAAACAAACAACTGTAACTCATTTCTCTATTGTTTATAATAAATTTTGATTTTTCTTTTCTGAATCATTAGTTATTTTAATCCCGGTATTTGAAGAAACATTGGGATCCCGGAGCAGCAAAAATAACAATATAGTGAATTCGGAAAAGAAAACGGTAGCTTTATTTAAATTACACTTTTTCTTCCAATTTTAGAAAATATTTCTTAAAAATCTAAAAAAATCACACATGAAATTGTGAAAATAGACATAGAAGTATTTTCCAAAATTGGAGGAAAAATGTTACTTCGAAAGCTTATTATTTTCTTAGTTCTACAGAAATTACTTTATTATACTCAAATCGATGCATGTGTTGAGATTTGTTCCTTACAAATAATATTATGTTCACAAATTCTTATTACGAATATCATGTTATTGTAATTTATTATAATAGACCACACAGAATTAAGATTTTTATTATTATAAATATAGATATTGTCTTATTTTTAGGCCTTTAAGTTAAGGAGTTAATGAAGTTACTAAGTAATTTTTTTTGATAAAAAGGATAAAATAAAATACCCGAATTGATAAATAATTCTAATGTATGAGCTTGAAAAAAGTGATAAAAAATACTACGACAAAAATTACTTTCCGGAAGAAAAACTTATTTTATTACTCCTAGAAAGAGCAGAGAAAATTATTAAGACATTTATTTGGTACAACTGCTCAAGCATGTATATGGATCCTTTATACGTATACATTTTTTATTCATGTCCCTTTTTGATAATTCATTTTCTTTTCATTCCCGCTTTTAGACGGAATAAAAATCGTCTTTTTTTATTTGTTATTTCTTTTGTAGGTTTTTACATATTAATTTACATTAGATTTTTGGGGGAAATATGGATGTCAGTAAAGAAATTATTTGTTAGAATTTGAAATTATTTTTACTTTGTTGACATTATGAGATAAAAAAAAAAGAATCTCAACCTTATTCTTAGCTTTCTCAAAATTTAATTTGAAAGATAATTTATGGCACTCTATTTCTTTTATTTTTTAACTAGAATCATTTTAAAATAGAAACTCGAAATATTTTATGAACCTACAAAGAAAACATTTATCTCAATAGATGTGAAAGATATTATACAAATGGCTTAGTCCCTCTTTTATCTTATAAATGCTTTTAGACTTCATTTTGTAAAATCATCTTTGTTCAGATCACTTTCACCCTGAACCTCCCATTAATCTTTTATGTTAATGATAATGCTTCAAATTTTACGACTCCTTTAATCATGATTTAATGGAAAGAATTTCCCCCACTGATTTTTAAAGGCACTCACGTAATATAAGCCTTAGAGATGCTCAAAGGGGAGGGCGTTAGTCATTTTCAAAAATCTTAATTTAATTTCTAATAAACTAAATATAAAAAAATGAAAGAAAAACGGGGAAATTTCATAAATCTGTTAGAATCGGCTAAATCCATGTGACACCATTGGGGTATTAACAAAAATTTTAAAAAAACATGTACTTGTTTAAAGTTTCAATTGCATTTTTTGTTTCCCAAGCCCAAATTTAAAAAAATTTTTTTAAAAAAAATTTCAAATTTCCAAAATTTTTCCAAAAAAAAATTTTAAAATTTAAACCTTTTAAATTTCATCAAAAAAAAGTTTTTTTCCAATTGTAAAAATGAACAAATTTTCAGTAATTTCTCAAAGATTAGGGAAAATTAATTTGTTTTAATTAAATTTATTATTAAAATTAAAAATTTTTTCATTGACAAAAAAAAATACAAAAGAAACTCTTTAATTGAGAATGAGGGCCTTGGCTGGCGGCTGACGGTTTTGGCCATGGGGGATTAGCTATTTTATTCTCTACGACATGGCGTTTGGGTGGGAAATTGAACGGGAAAAAGTCTGCCGAAATGGGGGCGTGTTATTAAGGTATCCGACTACGCCGAACCATGATTTTGCAAAAAACGGGAAATGGATAATATTTATGATATTTATGCATTAGATTAGAATACATACATGTATAAAAAGTTTTAAGGACATAAGACAAAAAAAAAAATTTTTTAAAATAAAAATTTTTTAAAATTAACTTAGAATAACCTTTTTTTTCCCAAAAGTTCTCCTTTTTTAAAAAAAAGCTTCTATTGTATTAATATTTTGCCGATTCAGCTCAGACCTCTGTACAGGGCTCAACTAGAATTTTTAAATCAAAAAGTCGGTTTTTTCCATGTCTTACGAAGAAGGGGGAAATTTTTAAAAAAATACACCGATAACTATTTAAATGGTTTTAACTCTGAAAATAATTTTTGTTCAAAAATCATATTGAGCCTTTTACATTGGTCTGACTCTAAACGAATATTAATACAATAGAAGCATTTTTAAAAAGGGAAAAACTTTTGGGAATAAAAGTTTATTCTTTTAAATTTTTTCCAAAATATTGATTTAAAAGTTTTTTTCAAAATTTAATAAGGGGTCACCTCACAAAAACCGGGTGAAAATCGTTTTTTAATTTTTGTTTGAAAAAAAAAACCCCCTTTTTTTTCTTTCTAATGCAATTTAAATTTTGGTTCTAACTGAATTAAAATTTATTTTTAATATTTTTTAAAAGTTGTTTACCTGTAAACCCCAAAAAGGGATCGCCACCCCCCAAATCAAAACAAAAGACACATGCTACCAGCCTTTTCAAATATTTTTAAAATTGTTTAAAAGAATTTATTTTGATCAGCAACTTTTCAAAAAGAAGTAAGGAATGGGAGATCTTGTTTATTTTTTTAACAGCCGCATGTTATTTTCTTCCTCATTAAATAAAAAACGAATTTCTGCTATCGGTGGAATAGTTTTTTCCCATCAAAACAAAAATGAAAAATGTTTAAAAACTTTTTTACAACTCGGTTAAAAAAAAACGTTAAAAAACGAAATTTTGGGAAAAAATGTAAAAAAAACCCAAACTGATGAATTAAACGTTTAACAGTCAGACGATTTCAAAAAAAATAATTCAGCTTCAAAAGCAAAGTTGGGTAAGTTTAATAAAAAATTTGTTTTTTTTTTGATTCATTTGAATGTTTTTGAAATGATGAATGATTTTTTTGTGCTTTGAAACAACATTAATAAATAAAAAAAATTAAAACCAAGGGATTCATATTTTTTAAAAAATTGAAAATTGTTGTGATTTTTGTGGTCTTATTCAAACTTTTTTAATATCAGGTTTACTAAAAGAGAATCAAAAGATAAAAAATTATATGAATGAACAAAGCTTTAAATTGTATGAGGTATATTTGAAGGGGTTGCAAAAATTTTTTGCGGAGTTATGAATTTGTCACCAAAAAAAGGATTTTAGATTCCTAATCTTTAAATAAGCGAAGAAAAAGTTAAACAGTTTAACGCGCCGAAAATTATTTAATTTTGGGATGCAAAATGATCTGTTATCGATGGTACCTGGAAAAAAAGGGGCCATATATATAAATGGTGTTGTTACCATTTAGTTTGGACACGGGGAAGGTTGTTGATACTGAAATATTGTCGGAAATGCTCATGTAATTTTAAAAATGTATATAGCGATGAGTGTTCGGCAAGTTACATTGTAAATAGTAGGGGGGGGATTAAGAGATGTCTTTTTTTTTTTGTTTTTTCATCGCTCACACAGACTTTACAAAATTTTACGATATACACAATATTTGGCCCCAAAGATACAAAGGTTTTAAAACCAAACCTTAAAAATATGTCAATATTAAAAATTAGAATGTGTTTAGGTTGTGTGGAAAATAATGGGGAAGACTTAGGATTTAAAAAATCAAAATTAAAAGACAAACAGCAGGGACATAAAATTTAGGATGCCATAATGGCTTGATAGATAATAAATAGACAAATTTTTAAAAATACTATGTTTTTTTTCAAAAAATGGGGAAATTGAAGATATGGGAAACTATTTGGGCTGTATTTTTTTATAAAATGACTTTGAATTCCCCAAAGGTTTTATTGGGGGATATTTGGTGTATATATAATATTTCAAACGAAAATTACAAAATAAGCATAAACACAACCTTTCCTATTGCAATTAGAATTATAAAAAAGTATTTAGAGATTCTAGTCTTGAAATTTTTTCTAAAAACATTTTTTAAAATAAAAAAATTAAGGGAAAAGGGGAAATAGTATTTGGTGTATAATTTAAAAAATGTATTTTTTGCAGTTGGGAACTTTAAAAAATACAGTATATGAAGCTATATATTTATATAATGAAAATTTTTTCCCAAAATTAAAAGTTTTAGATGTATTAAACATTTAATCCCCGGGTTTTACAAATGTCGAGCGTTGCAAGAAATAGATTTTTGTATTAGAAAAGCAGAAAAGGGAGTCTTACAATGAACCAAAGAAACTAGTTTAAAAAAAACAATTAAAATGTAGACAAGAAGATGATCTTGCAGGCACCACAATTTGGGGATAGTTTTTTGCATTAGTTAATGGGAAATTTTTTTCTTTTAAAACACTATTTTTAAAAGGGAAATTTAAAAAAAGGAACATTTTTGAAAACATACATTTTATAGCCCTTGAAACTTTGCAATGTGTTAAAAAAAAATACAAAAGAATATTTTAATGAGATTTTGTCAAAAAATTATTCAAAAAAAAATTTATGGATTAAAATTACAAATTTTCATCGTTTTAAAATTTTTACGTTTATACATAGAATTTTTAAAACACTAATCAAAATTTTGAAAAAAAGCCCCATTAAGATAATAAAACAATACAATGAATACACAAAAAAAAATTATGACTTTAAACCGTCAATTTTAAAAATGTTCCTTTAAAATTGGTCATTTTAACATTCGGGGAAAAGGGGAAAAAGCTGCGTGAAGTGACCCCCTTAAAACAATTTTATACAAGCATTCTATTCTAAATGACACTAAACATCATGGAAATTATACATTTATGCGTTTTTTAAAATCATGGTTCCGAACGTAGTCGGATACCTTAAATAGTGAACCGAATCACTTGCAAATTCTTGGACAGAACTCACTGCTGTCCTTCAAACAAGTTTCAAAGGGGTTTCCCAATCACGAAAGGGTAACAAATATTTACGGGTTTTCGACCCAAAAAGTGACCCCAAAATCTTTATAGTCCCATTTTTTAAGTAAACGAATCCGGGCAAGGAGGTGGGGGTTTATATAGAAATTACCAGAAAACAACCCTTTTCCCGCCTCCCTAAAAAAACCCTCGTCTCCATCAAAAATTAAAAAATTTTAAAATATAAAAAAATATTTTTAAGAAAAATATAAATTATAAATTTTTTAAAAAAAGAAGAATCTTGGAAATTTAAAATTTTTTTCCAAAAAATTATAAAATATCTAAAAATATGTTTATTTTTTGAGTAGAACAAAAGTACTAGTCTAATGCGTTGTGAATACAATGGAGAAAAAAGTCTTTTGTTATTCAGTGAACAAACACCAACGCTTTCAGTCCGATATTTAGCGAATTGAGAATTTTGACAAACGCTTTAAAACCCCAGAGGACTACCTGTAACAGTTTGTCCAGTTGAAACGAATTCTTCCCTTACTATCGAAGAATGTAATGAACATTATTTTTTGATTTTGGATGGAACTTACCTTGATTTTTCGGCTTGCGGAGAATTTTGTGACTTTTCCATTTCGCACTTTGTCGCTTTGTTTCAGAACCATATTGGAAACACCAGGATTCTTCATCACCTGTTATAACGGACTTCAAGAATTTTGGATAGTTTGGGGGGAAAAAATATTACTTTTGCATTTTTTGTTTTTTGGTAGGGGGTTTTAAATTTTAAAAATTTAGAACACACTTTCATTTTGTCCAAATCTTTATGCAGGAGGGTTCCAATCGTTTCTTTGTTGGTGCTTAAAGAATCTTTTTTATCAATCTAAATATCCCAAAGGGTCCTGGGAAAAAATTTAATTTTTCAATAATTTCAGGGGTTTTTACATGAAATTAGTCTTCCACTTGTTTATCATCTACTGTACCTCCCCCCATCGAAAAAAGTTTTCCCCTAAAAATATTTTATCTACTTAAAAAAAAAAACCCCTGTAAATTTGTTTCAGAGGGTTTTTCAAAGACTTTTTTTCCAAGTTTTGCGTTAAATTTATTCACAACCGTTTTCTCCAACTTAGCAAATCAACATGAAAAAAATTCTTTTCTGCAATGAACGTTTGTTTTCTATCAGCTACTTAACTAAATGCGCTCAACTTGTTGACAGCGTGTCAGCAGACCATGGACTTTAAAGGACACACGCATTTACCCCTTTTTTGGTGTCATTATAACCGGGGACGAGTTTTAAACGTATTTGACGATTAAGATATTTTTTACTTTCCCAGTAGAAAAACCCGGGAAAAGAGCCCGCCCAAGGTTTTGAATTCCGGAGAACACGTGATTGTATTTTAGTGACCGTAAATTTTTCCCAAAGGGGAAAAACCATACATGGGATGTTTTAAACTAACAAAACTCCCTGTTGCAAATGCGATATTTTGATGATTTTATAAATTTTTTTTTTTTCCCTTAAAAACAATCAAGTTAGAAATTTAATTTTGAATTGTTTTTTCAAGACATATTTGAGGTCGAAATTTTAGTTTTTCCCCCCAAGTTTTTGGCCCTTTTAAAGGTCATTTGTGGGGTTTGGGCCTCAAATCCCATTGTTCCATCTCTTGAATGACATCTTTCGGCTCAAACCCCGCCCCAGTTTATGTTTTTTTTAGTAGGGAATAAGAGGGGGAGGGGAGTGAATATTAACGTCCCCCCATTCAGCTACCCAAAGCTTTGGTGACGGATCTCTTTTTGAATTTGACCAGTGAGGGGGAGGATATTTAGATGGCCCTCAATTTTTAACGGATATGTACGCGTTTCTTCAATTTAACCCCTTTTAAAATTTTTTCACCCTTTCCCGGTTATACTAAACCCAAACCCTTCAAAAAAGAGAATTGGGATATTTAAATTAACTTAAATAAATAAATTTGAATTTTTGATTAAGAGAGAGTAGAAGAGAAGATATACTGGGGGTTGGAGGGCCATTGAAACCCACTTTAAAATTTTATTGTGTTTTGGGAGACTTATGGGGAAAATTAAAAGGGGGCGATTTTTCCCCACTCCGGGGGAGGTTTTTGATTTTAAATTTAAATGGGATTTTGGTTAATCATTTATTAAGTTAAGGATCAAGCGGGATATTTCCCCCAAACCGTTTGGTTTACCGTCGTTGTTCCCCCTTTTTGGGTTAGCAAAATTTTTCCCCCTTACTGTTTTTAATTGAAATTGGTTCGTTTTTTGGGGGAAATAGTTTTAATTGATCCTGTTGAGTGTTTCTTCACTACCTCCAACAGATCTAGGTGCCCGAGAGACGGGCCCGAGCTTCTCACAAACTAACTGTCCCATCACACCAATGATTGTTCTTCTGTATCACGAGAAGAAGAAGCAGATGCATTGTCGGCAAGAAGACAAAACCCTTTGGTGGTTATCCTCATCACATGACCATGGCTCGAAATTATGAGGTCCGTTGCCAATAGCCTTCGTGTTGCTTTATAGTGAAAAGTTAGTTTAACTCACTCACTGGTCTTTCAGAACAGCTATACATTAAAGCAGCATTTTTCAAACTTTGGGGTGTGCCCATCTAGGGAGGCACGAACAGATAAAAAAGTCGAAAATAATAGATTTTTTTAAAAAAAATATTGATTTACTGAAAATAAACAAACAAAATATGAAAAATAAAGCACACATTTACACTGATATAATATACTTATAAACGTATCAGTATTACACAATTCATTTTATAATTAATTTAACAAAAAATAATTTTGGGAAAAAGGAAAATTAACCCGGTAAAGTTTTGTGTTTTTATATATAACCCTCACATAAAAACTAACACTTATATTGACAATTTGTGCGGCTTATAATTAATTCCGATTAAAAATTGATTCGCTCTGCAATGCCATCGTTTTCTACGTAGGTGCGCGTATGTGATGTATTGGGGGGTGAAAAGGAAGGGAAACCTTCTCAAAAATGGCAAGGTCCTTTTTATTTATTCCAAAACCCTTTTTAATAGTTTTTTTGAATAAAACCGGGGCAGAAAAAAATCAAATTTTTGGGGAAAAACATATATAGATGTCCGGGGCAAAAAAACCCTTTTTGGGTGAGCGAGAAAGTTTTTATATGGGTAATTAAGAGGAAAAGTATTTGATTTTGTAAAAATACAATATCATTGAATTTAATACATTGTTATTGTAGGGAGAGGACGCGATGAAAATTATGATTGAATAATATTGTGCCGCCATTATTGAAAGTTTTGAACCCTTTTTTTCTTTTATAATTAGAAATGTATTTTCCCCAGTGAACCAGTTTTTCTTAAAAAATACGTTCAAAAAATTTCCTTTTTTTTATAAAAATAAATTAATTCCCTTTTCCCCCATTTTTACGCTTTTGGGGGAATTTTTAATCTATGGGCAGTTGTTTTAAAAAGGGTTTCCCCGGGAACCCCCCTCGAAAGAGCCCAATGAAAAACCGAGAAGTAAATAATATGTATTCAAAATGAATTAATTTTTCATCAAGTTTTTTATAGTTAAAAATATCTATAGAGCCCCATCCCAATTTAAAAATTGAATGTTTTTTTTGTAATTTTAACCCAGGAAAACTTTTTAAAATTTTTATTATAATATAATAAATTAATATTAAAACGTGTTTTATATTATATATATAATTTACTATTAGATTGAGAATATTCTATTGTTTACTGTTTTGAGTTCCCCGAGATAATTTCTACTCTTTAGTTAACAAAATGCCTTGCAAGACTAAATACGTAGTTTTCCAATGGAAAATTCATTTTTTTGTATTTGTGGTGAAAACACTTATAATGAAGAAGAAACTACTTATCAACGTATCACTAGATTCGATTTTAAAATCTAAATTTAACAAGAACAACATCTCTAAAATTTAGGTTGAAAATTCATACGAAATACACGGGTTTCCTCATACAGCCATAAATATTTTAATGCCGATTGTGTTTAAATGAAATATATAATATTATATTTCTGAACGTGAGTGGCAACAAAATCAAAGTACAAAACAAATTAAACTCTGAATAAGTAATGCGATTGCATTTAATCTCAATAGAACTAGGCTTCGACAGCTTGTTTGAAAAAAAAGTAAGCACGTATCCCAGTTATTAATTAAAGCATGGATAAGTGACACTTAGATCACAAATTAATATTATTAATGAGCAAAATTATATTAAAAATTAGATTATAATTTTTTATAATTAATACAATACATTTTTCAATTGCCTTTACATAAAGTGCCCAAAACATGTTAATCTACTTTAAGTATTATTGTGAGATATATTCTTCGAAATATGTGTATGGAGAATGGGGTTCCACAAAAATCCTTTCTAGTTCTAGGGGTTCCCCGAAAACCCTTTCTAGTTCTAGGGGTTCCACGAAAGCACCTTCAAGTTCTAGGGGTCACTGATCCGTGGAAATTATTACTAATAATATCAAAACTTTATTACTTGAATTTGTTGAATATTTCTAAAATTCAAAATTAATAATAATTATAACAAGGCAAAATCTACAAAAATTAAACACGAAATACTTGTTTCAATGTGCCGGACATCACCGCCTTCTCCCAAATGATTACAAGAACAAGAGGTCTAACCTATATTATTTTATGACCTTCAGTTAAATTATCTTTGTCCAGTTGGGTATTTTCATCATTCCAACGAATGCGTATAATATATAAAATTATGAAGGCTGAATGTCCACATTTTATGTGTCCACCTCAGTATACGCGACCTTGGGCCCTAAGGTGCATCAGCAGATGTTCCGGTCAGGTGGTCAGTCTGACGCGAACCCCCGTGCTAAGTTCCCAAGCAAGATTGGCACTCATTTATCGACCCATTGAAAGGATGATTGGCTGAGTCAACCTTGGCCCACCCCGGAATTGAATCTGGGACCTGTGTCGTGGAAGCGCGATGCACTAACCACTCAGCCATTGGGCTTCAAATTTAATACTTAAACTTGGTAATTTGTACGGTTTATAATGAAAGTCATATTGTAGCTTAGCGTCAAAGTTCTAAAAGTTCGTACGGAATTCAGTGCATTGTTATTATATGCAGGGAAGACACGATGAAAATTTTGATTGAAAACTGCGTCGCAATATTGAAAATTTGAGAAGCACTGGGTTAGTCCGAACACAGCAAAAACATTCTTCAGTATTTCCAGAAATTAACGTTTATATCTGTTGTAGTAATTCTTAAGTCCCGCAACTTTTTTCTTTAAAAAAAAAAAAAGCTGGAATTTTTCACATAAAAATTAGGGAAAAAGTAAATCACGGAATGAAAAAAAAAATGCAACCCCATATGTCATGGATTCCCTCGCCCCTTCTGTTTTGGAGAAATAATGTATCCATCCTCGCTCATTTACGAGCCTAATAACGCAAAATCTCTCCGCTTCATAAATTAGTTCCAAGCCATAGACTCATCTTGAATGTCCAGAGATAGAAGGATAAATCTCAGACGAGGAAAAAACACAATTTGGATTATATGCAGGCCTTTTTCCTGAAACACATTTTTAGAATATTTTTATGCCTTTTATCCTGATTTATTACGGGCGTCTAAAAACTGTTGGGGTCATATATTTGTGTAACTGTAAACACTTAAGTTTATTTTGAGTTTCATAATTCCTAACGACATTGAAACTTGATATTTATGCAAATAATTGAATAACAGGATTACACATTGAATCTGAAAAAAATTAATGGTATAAATAAAGAAATGCATATTATTGGTAAGGAAATCTTGCGTACGAATGGGCCAATACATAAATGCAGGGTCAACGGAGCTTTATATACAGTTTAACAGGAACGCTTAAGAATTTAAAAATAAAATTCAAGATGTAAAAATCATATATGAAAAAAATAATTTAAAAAATATATTTCACAATAAACTCGTTATAATTTTTAATGAAACAAGCGACTTTGATTTTAAAAATACAAAGCGAAACACAAAAACTATTATTGATGGAGTAATAAGTAATAAAAGGAATCTCTTATCCAAATGTAGTTTAATTTTGATTATATAAACTGAATTTATTTCTACTTATTTTCAACACTCGTTTTTTGTTTTTTAATATTTTTTTTATAAAGAAATTAAACACATTGGCCAAATGACTTGTCACGTAATCTAATTCTTGATGCTTCCGTCTTTCGCTTTGTATAGATCATTAACTCGTCGTGGTACTGATGTACTCGTAATAGGCTTCTGACATTCTTCTACAATGACTTCAAACCATGCTTTATGAAGTGATATTTATAGTTCTTTGACATTTGTAGGAAGGTTATTCAACTCCCTTAAATACCAATCATAACGATATCATCGATTTAAAGCTGACAAATAGGTTTTTGTGTTGGTTGTCGACTTTCAACGCAAGGAATGTAAGTTCTTATCGCATTGTTCTGTGAAAGGTCTTCGTTTTCAATGTTAAATTAAACTCCTTCATAATTTGTAAAGTTGCCAATCATCTGCTTTCCCTATTTTTCTTGACAATCTGGTTTGATTTCCTCTCATCACGTTTTGTCATTCTCTTGGGTCTATGTCCCTTTGATGATGAAGTTTTTGTGATACCTTTAGTTAAATATGCTTTATATATTCTTATAACGTTATATAAATATTCTTTAAAAAAGTATTTGTATATTGATGTATACATCTGAGTTTTTCATTTTTAATAATTTTAATCGCAAGCAATATTTGTGTGCTACTAGAATTAATATTTGCTTAGGGAAAATGCTGGTTGGTCTGACCAGTTTTCTATTTGATTTCGTGTTTGGAAAAATATTTAAATTTTCACTTAAAAACGTATTAAATGGAAGTTCAGCCTCCGCATACAATTCCCTTTTCATCCTTCCAAAAGAAACGCACGACAAACAAAAAAACTTTCTGATTAATAAATAATTTTGCTAGTAAAAACGAAATGAAAAAAGTTAACAAAAAGGCGCCTCGAACGCAAACGACATTCTTTTTGTTGATATATCTGTTAGAGGATTTAGAGTACTATTGCCTTTTTTATTTAATTTTGTGCGTACTAAGCTAAAAAAGTTCAGCTTTCGTATGAGAATTCATACGTTCTTAGCGGAGTCCTAAAACTTTTTTTTCACTGTTGGTTTCATTGTTTATACATAACCTTTGTAAAATATCTTAACAATGTTTCCTATTTTGCTATAGTTGCATGTGATTTTTTCGTGATCAGCATCTCATGTTTACAACCTTTGAAATTATTTTTCATTCAAGACTCTGTGTTAATTTATAAGTTTAATTTTTAACTTTATCTATTTCATTTTTTCTCCCAAAAGGAGTAATAAATATTACAGAAAAGAAAACTTCAAAGGAGTATAAAAAAGGGATTTTTAAAAAAAAAACTGTAACGCCCTTCTAACATTCGGGAGTTGATTTCCGAAAAGCCCTTTTCGTAAAGGATCCGTATTCAACAAAAGAATGTTTTTCTGCTAAATTCAAAGTCAGTTTGTGTGATAGTTCAAAAACGAGGATACGAAGATTTTTTTTTAATCCATAATGTACCCGTAAACACCTGCAACCTCCCCAGGTGTGGAACCTCTCAAAACTCGTTCTTAGTAAATATACTCTATAAAAGAAACTTTAATTCAGTCTGTCAAGTCTATGAGTGTAATAGTTCAAAATCGTACATTTTTTTTTTCTGTAACACCCCACAACTCCCATAGGGAGTCAATTTTCTCAAAACCCGTTCTTAGTGGATTTCTATTTAAGCTCTTAAATGCCACTGGCGACTATATACGTCTCAGTGAGCCATTGCGTTATCTGCCGGAACTTATATATACGTCTTTCGTAGGTACGATTTTTTTATTTGCGCTGCTATCAATACAATTATACTAAATGCTTTGAAATGTAATAAAATGACTTTAAGAGTGTTTCCGAAGGATTTACTTATTTCAGAGAAATATTTGCTTATTTATTCCTTTTACTTTCTCCTCAATGCACCGCATACACGTGCTTATGTGAAAAACGGTGACACTGGAGAGTGAATCGCGTTACATTTAATTGGCAGTTAACGAAAGGGTTAACGAGGTTAAGGGTTAACGAAATGATTATACCCACCAAATTTTAAATTATAGTAGAATGTCGTTTATCCGAATCAATTGGGACCGGGCAATGTTCAGATGCACGATTGTTCGGATAATCGAAAATCTAATGTGATCCATGCAGTATATGAAACCGGACACTATACGAATATTGAAATTCATCACATGCGGGAAACATACGTGAAGAAAAATCAAAATACCGTAAAATCCAGCGTATAACGCGCACCTATACTTTAGAGCTGAAATTTTTAATTTTTAGGTATATTCGGCGTATAACGCGCACCCCTATTTTTACAAAGAAACCGGAAATGTACGTATTTAAAGCTCTTATGTTTTAAAGTCATTTATTCAAGGTAAAATCCTAGGCTTTTGAAAAAACAATATATACTTCTAGAAATACAACCCTTTAAGTTCATAAGAAATGTCATTTCTTTTAAATAAATAGTCTTTCAATATATATAGAAGTCTAGTTTTCTTTCTATGCTCAGTTTTTTTTTTTTCATTTTTAAAGCTCTCATTTTTATACCCGGCGTATAACGCACACCCGTAAATTTCGATCTTATTTTTGGGTTAAAAGTGCGCGTTATACGCCGGATTTTACGGTAGGTGCTAAAATGTCGCAATTCTGCCTTTGTTGTGGAAAATAATCACTTATTTTTCGTTGTACCATTGTACAGCTTCGTTGTTTCGCTGCAAGGTCTTTGACTCTCTTGAGCACCAGTAGTTGAATAGGACAGCACTCTGATTATTGTTCGTACCACTCCATAGCTGTCTCTAACGCGAAAAACGCGTCAGCATTTGATGGACCCTTGCTACTTTCGTTGTTGTTGTCTTCATCCGTTTCATCGTCGACAGGGTCAAAATCTTCTTGCACGGAAGTCACAATCTCGTCATCATCTAGCATTTGAAATCCACTGTCTTCTGCATCGCATGCCAGCCAGGTTTCTACATCTTCTTCATCGCATTCTTGAAATCCTGGGATCGATTGGACAAAGTCGGTAATTTCCTCCCTGTGGTCGCTCATTGAAGACTTTTTCGCCTTCTAAATCTGGCCACAGCTTATTCATGTATTTTTCAGGCTCTGTCTTTCGAGCGAGTCCTCACACAATTCGAAAACGTATTCCTATATAGTACATGTAGTTGACAAAAAAACTGGTTTGGATATTTGACGCTCCGGATAATAAACGTTCGGAAAAATGACGTTTTACTGTAGTAAGTTTAATAGTTTCGAGATATCATGATGTGTGAGTGAAGGAGTTTCAGTTGCTTTTCTCTTATATATTTATAGATATGAATGACTCCTAAAATTATCGTATATAATTTTGATATCTTTATTCATAGAAATATACATCGTTTTGAATAATTCTTATTGTTGTAAAAAAATTAAATTTTGATTCCCTATTTCTTAGATTGAAAATAGCATTAATCAGCATAAAATAATTAAAGTCGAGGCGTGATCTAAACAATGCATTTGATTCCTACGTTTTTATATTTTATATTTCTGCCTTAATTTTTAAATTAAATTATATCAATTATGCTTGTTTGACAATTTGATTACAAATGAACCTTATGTATTATCTCGTTTCCACTGTCTCTGTATTCACACCACCAGGAAATGAAACATTAGGTACCATAAAAGCAATTATTTTGATAATTATTATGTTTCCTGGTTCTTATCTTTATCATTTTGACGATGTTCAAGTCAAAATGATGCAACCTGGCATTCCTCAGATAAGTGAGCTTGCGCCACAACTGCAAAGAAACGACAATAGCCACATGGCCGTCTTTCCAAGCAAATTTATGAAGCGGGTACCCACATGACGGCAGATACAATCATTTACAGAAAAATGTGGACGCACGAACATATTTTGGATGGTTAAAAATGAAATAAATAGTTCTGGATCATTAATTATAAGAAGTGAATAATGTAAACTATTAATACTATGACTTTCTTAAACTAAATATCTCTATCAGAATTTTTTTCCCCAGAATAATGCCAGTGTTATTTTTTTTTGTATTTAAATCTATTTACTTTACTGACAAAAAAAAGTTATAATTGAGCAGATTCTAAATTAATTATTTAAAATCTTATCGATAAATAATTTTAAACGTCCATAATCTTTTGAATTTAGATAATTTAAATAAAAATTCTTCTTCTCATATTACTAATAAGTTTTAGTGCCTTCTCGATTACAATGCCATAAATTAAACTTTGGGAATAATTTTAGATAAAAAATTTTTTAAAAAAGTTATTTTTTTTATTTACGTTTACACGGGGTTATAAAAGGGATTATTGTTGTAAAATGCACATTGGATTATTTTCTAGACCTTAATACGGAATCGGAAAAAAAAGAATGAAGTAACACAATAAATGATCAAAGTTTACACCCGAACTTAATGGTGTTCTGAAAGACATTTGATAATGTTACATACCATATATTCTGACGTATAAACCGCATGTATACTTTTAAATTAGTCTTTTAAATGTGTAGGTATGTTCGTCGTATAACCGTGTTTTACGAAGAAACCTGAAATGTACACTTGCAATGCTCCTTTCTTTTGAAATATTCTACCAGGCTTTTGAACAACTGTGTTAGAAGGTACGTGGAATTTAGAAGGTGAGAAAACATTTACAAAATGAAGTCCGATGCCTCACATCAGTCTAGAAACAGCATGTGTGTGGATAATGAAAGCATGGAATAAGAAATTAAACCTGACATAATTTAAAAGTCATTGAAAACAAATGTAATACATCTAACAACATAAAGCAGAGATTCGCAAAGTTTTTGTTTCATAGATTCCCTTGCCAATTTATAAGTTTTGGGGTAGACCCCCCACCGTATCTAAAATTCTGAATTTTTGCAAACTTATCAACTTAAATGGTATGGTGGTGGTGGGACTAATCTCCATCTTGTCTAGTGAAACTTGACTTGATCTGTGAGCCTAGAAATCTGTACAAAGTCTAAGAACAGCAGGGAGGAAGCAACAGCATCCTCACAGAAAACCCCAGACATTGCAGAATGTTTTGAGGAGAAACAAAGACTGATGTTACATTTGGTGCAAATTGGGAAGATTCTTTTACCACCTTCAAAATTCATGTGTACCTCAGGCGACCAGTCGAAAATCGCGAGAATGCCATCTAATATTATCTTGGAACTTTGAATCATATGGCGGATCCAGGGTGTCTTTGGAAGTACCATGGGTGTACAGGAGTTACTACTCAGGTTCTACATATTAATTCTTTAGCTCTGGAGTGGACGTAAGGACCATGTGGTCCACAGAATCACTCGTAGCCGCCTTCGCAAGGTCATCCGCTACTTCATTTCCGGGCAGGCTTATATGAGAAGAGATCATCTGTAGTTGGATAGATGCTGACTACTACATGGTATTTAATTGGTATAGATCTACTTTGAAGGATTAAAATTTTTAACTGTAATGAATTATAGTGTTGAAGAAACACATGTTAATTGAGTAAAGTTTAATTAATACATAAAAACTGATCAGCAAGCAGATGTTAATAATTGGAGGTATGAATAGTTGCTTCAATAACAAATTTTCAATAGTAGGCATCAATTCTTGATAGGTTCAACCCTAAATCTCTTAGTTTAGTAGAGTCCAGTCTTTTTTTTTTTATCTTTCTTTTGATTTTGGAGATTGGCAACCGCGCTGAAACTGTTCCTCAATAGGAAAAAAAATTAAAAACTTTCTTTCATTATTACATAATATGAAAAAAATGACAGATTTGTCTTTTTAAAGCCAAAATTGCTTACACCCATTTCAAAACTTTAATTTAAAATCTACTTTACAGCCTATTACGATCAGTTTCTCTTGTAATATGACATTTGTTTTTTTTTCAATTTGGCCGTGCGAAGTTAATCTTTACCGTAGTGATTACCATATTAAAAATATGAATATTGGCGTTCAAATGTTGAACGTAGATTGAAACATTTTCTTGGCAGATTTCTTTGGCCAATTTCCTCCTTAACTTAATTCTGACAAGAAACTCTGAAATGATGATACTTGTTTTAATAAAATGTATGCCGCCAACTAAATGTAATTAAAAAAATGTAAACTACCAATTAACCTCATTAAACTTAGTAAATAAATCTGTGAAATAGGTAAAATCTGGTTTACTTTGATTAAATTTTCTTTTAAAATTAAAGCCATGATCTGGTTTAATGAGAGTCGCTATTGTAGACCCCCTTTTCACACTTCATATACCCAAAATTACTTTTTCGCTGACGTGTATCCCTTGATGGTCGTCACAAAGCCCTGGGGGATATAGATAAGGTGACTAGTTTTTTACAATGAAAAGAAGGACGGGTGCGCGTGAAAAATTTAAGAAAAAATTACAACGTAAATATATGAAACATTTTATTAATTCAAATAAAAACACGCTAATTACGCTTGTAGTCCTTTTAATTATTTATATAAACAAGTATTTTTCCATTGAATACTTTTTGTCAACATATTATTTTCTAATACACCAGAAATTTCGTAGCAAAAAATATCCTTCATACTGAATTTTACGTAAGTACTGCAGCTAAAATATCAACATTCCATCATTTCTCACTTATCTAAAAATCATTACCAACTGAAAAAAACTCTTCCAACTTCTGCATTAGTTCCAGAGCAGCACAACATAAATTACACACAAGAATAACTAAATTATCACATAAAAAAGTGTTCATTTTTGAAATAGTTAAGTACTTCCACCCATAGAGGGAGGACAGAACCTATAAAAGGAGGACGGTTGGTCACCTTAAAATAGAACACTTTGGGAATCACTTATCTAGAGGGAACGGAATAACAGAATAACAATGAGAGTGAAGATGAAACAAAAGTCAATGATGTGCCTAAACATATAACGGAATACAATTTTGACGAACATGTCATCCAATAATGAAAGTTCATAACGTATTTCACTTCCTTTAAATAAAAAGTATTTAGATATATGTAGAAATATAATTTTCTTATGCCCATCTTCTCTTAGTTTTAAAAACAATCATTTTTATATCCGGTATATAATTTGAATCTGTAAATTTCTATTTAATTTTTGGGTTAAATTGCACGATACAGAACGGAAGATACGGTAAATCCAGTCGAGTGCTACATTAACATTGCATTGAGTAATCTAAGTGGTCAAATATAAATTCATTGAGTTGATTCAGTTAAAAACTGAATACTACACGAAGTATATTATGAAAGTGGTCAGTAAAATAAAGACTGTATTTGATATTTTATGACATACTCTAATAAATTTATTATTGTACAACACAGTTGTTAGACCAGTTGAAAATATTATTAATGTTAGTCTTGTTATGTTAAATGAATTAATAATCTGTGTGTGTGGAACGAAGGATGATCACAATATTAAATTATAATTTTCTTATTCATTCTTTAAGAAAAATTCTAAATAGCTTATAAAAGCCGAACGAATATATTTCTTATAAAATTTATTACAACTACTATTCATATGCTAACCTCGTATGACATAGGGAAATATATAGCAAAAATGCATGCATACTTTATTCATATGCGAAATAAAAGAATTCTGATCCTGTCTAAAGGGACTGTACTCTTTCGAATTAAATCAAAAAGTTATAATATAAAAAACAGTTATGATTTTTTGCGGAATTTCTTTCTGAAATGATTTTAACCAAATTTGAAAGAAGTTAACAAAAAACTTATAAGAATTTTTGAATATTTTATTCATTTTGTATACTTAAATTTGTTACCATTTTTTGAACTTGAAACTTATGCATATAGCACGAAAGGAAACTAGTGATATCTTATATAAGATCATGTGAGATAGGTTCTTTGAACACAAAACAAACACATTCTTAAAGACAGTTATGTTACAAAAGCAGAAATTAAAAAGAAAAGTTTTAAAAACGAATTGATTTGAATTGAAGAGAAAAAATGATTTTCAACCATCTGAAATTGAAAATGAAACCCCACACAAAAGAAACAGCCCATAAAAAAGCCTTTAAGAAACTTAAGAAATAAAATTGTCTTCTTGGTTTTAATGGCGGCTTTCTTTCGAAAGCACTTTTGAAAAAGAAACTCAAGTCACGCAATGGACATTTACTCTTTCTACAACATTAATAAGCCAAATTTTGGATTCCAAAATAGAATCCGAAAGCGAGGTTTGTTTACATTTCTTAAACGAGTATTCGTGCATGGGGAAATATTCTGAAAGAGAGAAGTGTATTTGTGTAAAGTGTGAGGTTTTTTCTTACTTTTATATTCTCTTTTATCGAATAAATTATCCCAGAGTCGACTATCATTTTTTGAATTTATTAAAATAAATAAGGATCAATTCTTATTTTCATTTATAAGCCTTCTAGGTGTGGAGTTTACAGGAGAGTGAGCAGATTGTATCCATAAACATAGTAGCCAAATGACTTGTCACCTACCACTTCAATTCCTACTATTAGCTCACACTCTCTATTTATTTATTTCTCTTAGTGGAATGTTCAATCGTTAATAAAATACATTTTAAAGCACTCCATTGGGCTGAAATTTTATATACATGATTATTTTGGATGGCCATAAAACAATTTAATTATAATTAATAAAAATTAATTGATCAAATCTAATTATTTAAAGAATTACGAATAAAGCCACGTTGGCATCATTTTGGGCGAATTAACTACCATTTTGGCGACTTGTGTCAAAACTTGGGAAAGTTTTTTTCATACGTTTTAAAGCATTCAGTTGGACTGAAATTTTATATACAGATTGTTTTGGATGACAATGCAATACTTCGAAGATAATTAATAAAAATTAATTATCACTTATTGTTGTGATTCTGTCATATGTATATACATATTTATATTAATTATAACTATTTAATAAAAAGTAGCTAAAATAAAATTTTTCTTTGTTGATCCAAGTAGGAATTGACTTAAGAAATTTTTTTTATTCTACTTGTTTTTATTTTTATTCTTACTTAAATTGTAAGTTTAGAAAATATGCATTAATATCGTAGAAAAAGTATTTGCCAAAGTAATCCCTCTATCGTTTAAAGTTAAGATAGTTTTAATTTTATAAAACTATACGTTTTTGTTTTATGAGACCAATAAAGAAAGCTATTGGTGAGTTGAAAAGAGGGCCAATTGTTTATAAGTTACAAAATGGCGTGGCAGTATCTGAAATTTCCGTACAATTTAGATTATCAAACAGAAGCGTAATAAGGATATATAAAGCATATTTAACTATAGGTAGCACAAAAGCTTCTTGATATAAGAGACAAAGGCCCCAAAAATGATAAAACGTGATAAGGAGATTGAAGGGATTTTGAAAATAATATATATATATAATGAAAGCAGACAATTGAAAACTTAACAAATTATAAGGGACATTGATTTAAACTTGGACACAAAGATCTGCCTCAGAACAATATGGTGAGAGTTTAAATTTCTTGGGCTTAAAAGTGGATGAACAACACGAAAACCCTATTTTTCAGCTTTAAATTGAAATACTCTTTTTGCTTGGGGTAAAGAATGCAAAGTCTGAGACGCAGGTGCATGGAAAACATTGTATGAACCAATAAGCTTTATTTTACACTCTTTACAAATGATGAAAGACAAAGAATTCGCTTAGAACATTATGGAACTCTTAATCCAACCATCCCTCGAAGTTTCGAGAGTCTTGGTCAAATACATTCACCTCTGAAACTTCAAATCGAAAACACAGCAATATCTCAGATATTAGCAAGAAGAGATATGTTTAGTTATTATGTTACAAACCACTATCATTGTGTTCTCCAATTCAAATATATCCTAAGTTTTAATATTAGTTTGTATTGTAACTTTGAATTACAACAAACGCTGATAATGTTTTTACTTAAGATATATCCTCTCTTAAGCAGAGTTTCGAGTGATGAAATGGTATACATTCAATATAATTGAACTGATACCATATTTATATATTTATCTGACCTACAGAATAACAACTTTTAAGTAATAACTGGTATAGGTATTTGATAAATAAAATAAAGATTGGAATCTTAAAAATGTTTTCCATATTCTGGTATAAATTACAATTATTATTCTTTGAAAGGACATCAACAGAATTTGAACACATTTTAATCATGAATACTTGCTTAATATCCAAAAAAATTTTAAATTTAGGAGAAAAGCGACTTTAATTATCACGAGATTTCTGGTACTATTAGATTTACATGCATGGAATTTGGTAAGCCCGTTTCTTTTGTGGAGTTGAGATCCGCTAAGAATGGATTTTGAGGAAATTGACTCCCACGGGAGTTGCGAGAGGTTAAGAGGAACTAACATTCATACTTGACATTAGACAGACATGCTTGAAATCTGTGTGATTAGTTATGATTCTAATAATGAGTAGAGATCCACTAAAATGGGTTTTATGGAAATCGTCTCCCAAGGGGGTGGGGAGTTACAGAATCATGTTTCTTTTGTTGAGATCTGATAAGAACGGGTTTTGCAGAAATCGTCTCCCAAGGGGATGGGGAGTTACAGAATCATGTTTCTTTTGTTGAGAACTGATAAGAACGGGTTTTGCAGAAAACGACTCCGAAAGACGGGGAAGAGGGTGCGTAAAAACTAAATGCACTTAAGTTTTTTTAAAAAAAGACCTGGCATTTTAAAATTAAGAGGCGCGGGCCATAAAAGTGTTTAAATCTCATTGCAAGCTTAATGCCAGTATTCAACATAAATACACAAAAGAATTATATACAATGGTGTGGCACACTACACACACAAACATACTAGTCCAATAAATCATTTCACTTAAAGAATTAGTTATCGGTGACAGTATCACCTTCAAAGTAGTTCCCTTCAGCATTCACACACTTCTGCATTCGGTGCTGCTATTGTTGGTAACAGTTGTTGAACGAGGTAGTTGGAAGTCCTTTTAGGGATTTTCTGTTTTTTCCTGAACCTCTTGAACTGAGGTAAAATGGGTTCCATTTCAGAAAGATTAACTTTGGAAGTAAAAAATGCCTAATGGGGTCAATTCAGGTTGAATAAGGGGATGTTCTATCTCAGTAATGGTTTTGTTGTTCAAAAATTGCTTGGCAGATAGGGCCATATGAGATGATGCATTGTCCTAGTACAACAGCCATCCATCGCTCCCCAATTCTGGCCTTTTTTTCCTAATTTTTTCACGAAGTTCTTTTAGTACTTCAATGAAGTATTATTGATTAACAATCTGACCACTGATGTGAGAGGGGATTATTTCATATCACAGATTTTGTTGCTGTTTCGATTTGTCATCGCTTACTTTGGGTTATTAACACGTTCATATCATCTTTCACATCGTCCCTTTCTCCTGAAAACTGCTTAAGCCGTTCAAACACATGTGTCCGAGACAAAGTTTTATCCCCATATACCTCGGGTAGTATTTGGAATGTTTTTATGACTGATTTCTTAGGTTTCACAAGAAACTCGATGTTGACTCAACATTTTCCCGGCAGAGTGCATTTGCACTGTTCACTTAAGGACGCAGTACTCCAAACTTACGTGATCGATTAAAGCGAAACTGACCACATGGATAGAGGAGATACGTAAGATAACGTCACCACAAACAGTTGCTGCCTACTCACTCCTTCCAACTGCACCCTTTGTCTCATTTTTTTGTGTCACACCTCTTGTGTGACACCGCCTACATAGTAAAGTGTGAGAGTAACGGCTGGCATATGCGTATATTAAAGGATACAAAAGTAGTTAGGGGTGAATACCAAACAAAGGTAAAATCAAGCATTTATTCCCATTTTTTTTTTTTTCTTGAAATTTAAATTTAAAAAAATCTTCTCACTGGCAGTAATCCTTTCCGGATAAAAAGTTAATCAATTAAAATACAATTCCAAACGGATCTTAAATTACATTTCATAAATATTATATTTTTGCAAATTAACTTTTTTGTCACAAAGTTTTTTAACTTATTTAAATAATGTAATAAATTTTTCTTATTTCACTTTTAGAATAGAATGAATCCTCGTCTTTTTTTTTCTTTGACGCATAAGAACTTCTTTTGCGAAGAACGTAGGTTCTTTTACTTTGCTTTTAAAAATGAAATACAAGGTAAAGTTGCATCTGCATAAAATTTCTTTTTGTTCAACTAAAGGAAGAAAACAATGAATGAAAAATAATTCTACAACGTGTTTTTTATCAAACATTCTGAGAATAATAAACAAAAAAAAAGGAACACATGGGTAAAATAGCTTTCCCTCGTGTGTTTTTTCTGAGGGAGCGTGCCCAACTTTTTTCCCTCCAATAGAGTGGGGGAAAAAGTTCCGACCTTCGTATAGAATTATAATTTTTCTTGCAGAGCTACACTTTTTCTCTTCCAAGCGTGTTGTGAGGGCATTTTTTTATTTACCTCCTTGTGGAATACCCTATATTTTTTCCCCACTTCTCTACCATTTTTTAAAAATTTTCTTTTGCCTTAGCATTGTTTGTATACGGCATTTTAGAGATTGGTTTTCTTATCCATAATAAAGACAAAGAAGATAGAAAAAAATCAGGTAATTACTTTTAGGAATTTGATTTTTTTCTGTTACCTTGTTTTTTGAAAGTAAATAAATAAATAAACGAATCTATTTTTTTATGGATAGATGTGATAGTAGAAATTTCATTCATTATTTTATCATGAGAGTTATATGTGATTTATCTTTTGGTGTAAAGACAACTATAACCTCTGAATTTCACTAAAAAATCAAAATCTTCAGAAGTTCTCTTGTTAAGTGTTATAAAAATAGCTGAATAGATTAATTAACACATTAATCAGTGAAATTTAATAATTTGTCTCGATATTAATCCTTTGTACCAAAAGAAAAGGTACAAAAGGAACCTTTAGATCCATATCCATGCTCATTGATGAACATGGACATGATTTTCTAAAGATTGTATGATGTATATATGTTACCATTAAGGAGACAGTGGACTTATAAAAAACTCTTTTTTAATTATTAATTAAGAGTAATAGAAATTTATAAGTATATACACTGGAATACTAGTAGATCAAATATATCTTTACAAAAATATTTTCAACTTAGTTTTTTTTTAAATTGAAAAAAAAATGAATAATTTTTAATTTTTAAATGTATTCCAGTTGAACTTCATCTAACATTACTAATGTTATTATTAGTGTACACTCCCGAGATCTCAACTCTTCGTCAACCGAAAGCTATTAAAATCATATGATTTCCGATAGATGCTTTTCTAATTGGTCTGAATACGTGGATGATGCAAGATTGCTTCATCGTTCTTTAAAAAGGCTAATGTTTTAGTTTTAGGGAGATATATTGATTATTTTCCATTTGGCGAGAAAACTAAAATTTCATTGTTACATGAAGTCTTTAAGGGCTCAAAACCCTTATGAATTAAAATTCCTCAAGAGAAAATTTAAATGAATTATTTCATAAAAGTATGTGCTTCAATTATGTATAAAAAGAATAGGATATCGTGACTGCAAAATTTACTTACTGACTTCTAAAGGCATTAATGCTTAAGTTACACAAATATTTCAAAAAATTTATCATGTAAAAATAAAATAATTAATTTAAAAAATGATTACACAAACCATTTTTATAAATTCAGAATTATATGCAGGAGCTAAATGCTTTTTAAAAATATGTGCACTTACAAAAACTGTACTTTTTTGGAAAAAAAAGTTCAATTTAGCTTTTTCTGCATTTTACTAACTTCCAGATGCATAGTTACAAAGTGTTCTTCCGAAGCCAAGACATGAAAAGAGCAAAAAAGTATAATGTTAAAATGGTTCTGCCTGATAGAAATTTAGTTTGGCGTCCCGCTGTGTATGCTGTGCATTATGCTAGAAATTGAGTTAACCTAAAGTAAACTTTACCATGAATTATTCTTCTTTTATGAGCTCGAAATCTTTTCGGGTTCTAAAGAATGCATTAGGCGAGTGTTTGTAAGTGAGTTATTTAGTTATAAAGCTTAATTGAATCGCGAACCGTAACACATTGCTAGTGTGTAGCGGTTTCTTTTATTTTCTTTAAGACGGGCTAGATTTATACTTTAAAGGTCAGCGTATTTTATATGCTAGGTATTATGAATGGATAGATAATAATTAAAAAAAACATTGAGATAAACTTACTTACTAAACTATAAAATCCAGAACATTCATTATTTCGAGATAGAATATATTTAAAGATGAATGTTTATATATTTCACTAGGTAAAACTCGCTAAGTATGAAGAAATCAAACAATCATTTACTAAGAATAAAATGAAGGAAAGAATTCTGATAAAAGATTAACCGTTGAAAGAAGTGTATAGATTAAAAAGAAATCAAAGTTATAGAAAAGGTCAGATAAAGTGAATTTAAAATATGTTTCGCAGAAGCTGTGTTGAAAGCGGACCATCCAGATGACCGTGTTTGCGGCTTGAATTTGAACTGGCCACCATCGAGTCCTAAGTCCTCGCATCAAATGACTGGGGCAAACAGGAATCCCCTTTCGGACTAGTCGTTAATCGTTTTTGTTCCTCGCATTTTTTGGTCGCGACTTATAGGAGAAGGAGTTACTGCACACCCCCTTCCTAGGGAAGAAGGTTGTGTTTTGTTGTTGAAGGACTGTTTGAATGATACTTTGAGAAGGCTATTTTTCCAGCCATAACTACAATCGTTTTCTATTTGCAGTGGATTTGAGTGTCGTTGCAACGTTCTCCCGTTGACGTTAAGGGCAGTCTCTTGTTGAGAAATATGGCCAGGTTAATTGCGCGTATTCCATTTGAATCACTATTCGTTACTTATTGGGAATGACTCAGTTATACTCTTTATAGAAATGCACAATCAACCAGTAGAGTTAAGCTGTGCTACCACCTAGTGCTCAATTCCTGAGTCACTACTTCAGCATTTTGCTGTTGTCTGTGGCTTACTCGTGATGACCTTGGTTTCTGCTTTGGAGGATGGTGATTTCTGCCGCTCATGGTCCGTGATAAACATTTGTCAAAATATTTGAATCGTGATCTTACTAAGGACGAGTCTGCTTGCTCCCTGGGCCCAGAGCAGTTGGTCTATGTTTCAAAACTTCCCTCTGCTGAATAAGTATTTTTTTTTTCTGAATCATCAGTGGTAAGTACGCATCTCTGTTTTTGCAATGTATGTTACTACAATAAGAACTTGAATATAGCCATTCACAGTAGATATTTAAGATATCCGACTACGTTCAGAACCGTGATTTTGCAAAAGTGTATAAATGGATAATATTGATGATATTTAGTGTCACTTAGATTAGAAAACGTATATAAAATTGTTTTAAGAATAGTATTACAATAAAAAATTATTTAAGTACAATATTTTGACTAAAATTTAACGTAGAATGACCCCTTTTCAAAACATTCTCCTTTTATGAAAAACGCTTCTATTATAATAATATTTTGCCTGTATATATCTCAGACCTCCGTACAGAGGCTGAACTAGAATTTTAAAATATATAAATTAGAAGTGGATTTATCCATATTTTACTACAACAGAGGGAAAAAATTTTAAGAAAAAACGCCGATAATTATTTCAATGGTGGTAACTCTAAAAATAATGCGAATTTTTGAAACATTCTAGTTCAGACTCTCTGGAGAAGTCTTTACTTCATATAAGCACAAAATATTATTATTATAGAAGCCTTTTTTAATAAAAAAGAGAACGTTTTTAAAAAGGTTATTTTAAATCAATTTTTTGCCAAAATATTGTATTAAAATAATTTTTTTATTTTGTAATAAAGTCCTTAAAAGAATTTTATACATGTATTCTAATCTAAGTGACACGAAATATCATGAAAATTATCCATTTATGCGCTTTTGCAAAATCACGGCTCCGAAAGTAGTGGGATACCTTAAGTAAAAGAAAGCTACAAGAGAGTTTTTCTTTTTAACAAGGTAGCTGCGAACAGAAAATGAAATTTTCAGACAGGAATCAAAAAGCAATAACATCAGTTATTCACCAACAACGTGAATTCTCAGGAATAATAAATAGGGTTTTAAACACCAAAACAGAATAAAAATATTTCAAGCAGAATGGTTCATTCTTCACTGACTGTATTATTATGATAACATTAAAAAACGAAATCCTTTACAACTGGCACTAGCCGTAACCCAACAGTTTCACCCGACATTGTGTGACTATTTATAGTTTTTAAGTTATTGATATCTAAGTCCTGGTATTAAGCTTTCGATTGTTTAAAAAAATCCTTACAGGCCTCATCTCTAGATTTAAAAAGGACAGGGCAGGAATTTCTATAAGTTAAGAAACTCCTATCCTAAGCCCCAGGGAAAATTTCCACAAAACCTGTCCTTAGTGAATCTCTACTCAACAAAAGAAACAAGCTTACCAAATTTTGAATCTGTAGATCTTATAGTTCTAGCCCCTTCAGGACCGGCGAAAGAAGAAATAAGCGTTTACCCAGGCTCGCTTATTCGGAGAGTATACGCACGTTCGTTAACCAGGCAAATTTCCTGCTAATCCTAATTTCATTTAAAAATTCGTATAAAATCTTTAATACAATCTTTTGCACTAAAATTTACATTTTGCTATCATTGATAATATCTGAATATACAGTATAAAAATTTTCGATGTATTTTTTAAAAAACAATGCTGAATATTTCAAGAAAATGTTTCATTTTAATAAAAAAAAGCACTCATTTCGGCATGATGATTAAATAAAATAGACGCAAAACTTACAAAATACTATTTGGAAATGCCAAACGATAAATTTACTATCACATAAACTTGTTGTAGCCTTAACTGATACAAACCTTTTAAGTAACAGCTAATATATTACTTTTTTATTTGTAATTAATTCTCTATATATTTCTTAGTATCAAATTAGTATTATATTTTCTGTTCTTATGGTATGGCAACTAGGGTTGCAATAGCAACGAAAAATAGTCGTTTGTTCTTACTGAATTAAAAATGAGTCACAAAGTAAGAACAAATATTTTTTTCCGTTAAAAATGAGTCACTGGGTTTGTTCTATAAAAATCTACTTTTTAAATGTACTTGAGTATTAAAATTATTCTTGTAAATGCGAATCACAAAATAAATACTGAAACTATTATTATGAATGCCTGATGCCCAATAAACTAATAAACTTTCTACATTTTTCTTACTTAGTCAAAATTTAAACAGAAATCCATATCGATATGAATTACGAGCCCTTAAATTCCCGATTCCCCAAAAATCTTAACATGTACATTCATAAATATCACGGATCTAATTAAAAAACTGGGAACGTAAAGAAAAAAACCGGAAAAGAAAAAAATGGACTTAAACCGCCATTAAGTGTTTTGTAAAAATTAATATAAAAGCGCTCCAAACTCAGATCACACAGGTGTTATCATGGGCCTCAGAGCATTGAAAGAGCAATCACATATATGACACCATGGGCCCTGGAGGGAGAAACGCGTGATAAAATATGTGTGATCATGGGGCTAGATCTCTCGTGATGAGCGACTTATGTAATATCAAACGCCGCATACTTTGAGGCAGAAACCGTCAAAACTGGATTCTTGATGATTGGAAAGATTATGAGTTGGTTTCGAACGAATTTTCTAATATTACATTCACTCTTTAATTAAAATTAAAAAAATAATATTATTATCTTAAAATTGCTCATAATACTTATATGAGGTAAACATTGCTTCCATATCATAAAAGGTACAAATATTTGAAAAAATTACTTCTCTACATTTCAAGTTTTAACAAAATGTTATATTTTTAAATGCTGTGATTCGTTTTTATGATAGTTTTAATACAGAAATCTTTTGTCTTCTAACGCGTTGAACTTCATGAGTCATTAAAAATTTCTCCAGAAAAGATTAAATACAAGAAAATGCTAGCGGAAAATATTTCCCGGACAAAATACCAATATCCCTTTATATGTGCATAAAAATGTCGCAAATCTAGGCTTAATATTTTATTGTGAATTCTTGGTGTGAATAATGCACATTCCAAAGAAGAAAATGACACCTCTAGTGCTTGCTTCTTGTGATAGATAAAGCCCCTGTTTGTCATTTTCTTTGCAAAATATTGTCTTGCTAAAGTTGATGGGTATTACGGGGATGAAACCGCTGAAAAATATGGCCATTACAGCAAATCGTTCGAATCTACTGCGATGGTTTGGAATTTTTTATGTCCTCGACGTAAGATTTTTATGCTTGGTAAATGCTGTTTTCAAAATGTGATTTCTTACTACGTCGACGCATATTCTTCGAAATAAGCTCTTCATAGCGAAAAATCAATGCTACAAAGTTTTAAGTTAGGTATTTTGAAGCATTCAAAAACAAATGTTTTGAAATAAGTTTAAAATCAAAAGCGTGTTGGTATTGCTACACTTTTCAACTGAATTTTTTTTTTACAAACCCGAATAATGTAGTGTGGATAACACGAGTCTTGAAGATATTTCTAATAATCAGGTTATATAAATTTAAACTTTTGTCAAATGTTGGAAAAAATAAATATGGTTTTGATGACAAAGAAAGAATAATGTATTTCATTTTGGACTTTAAATTCTGATGCATTTACATTCTTTTGAAGCTTTTATTGACCTGCATGTTATACAGTAGAATAAATTATAAATTTTTATGTGAATTGACCACTGAATATTCTTAAATGTTCAGAGGCAGAATCATTTACAGGTAGGTAAACTAAATGCAACTACTAAGAAAAAACATTTATTTTAAAAGTTGACAATAATTTACATCAATCTACCGGCATTTATATATGTAAAATAATTTTATAATGATTTATTAAAATGAACTGCTATTAAATCATTCTTTTTTGAGAAATACTAAATAGTAGATTTGAATTTAAATTGTTTGCACGCTTTTTCACCTTTTTTCAGTTTTTAATAAAAATCTGTATGTTCTAGTATTTACAAATTGCAAAGTATAACTGTATATTCTTGGACACAAATAAGCTTTTTTACATTAGTTAAAATATATATACAATCTATCCGATATTTTCAGTTTCACCTACTCTTACGTGAGTGTAATTGTTGTAAGGAAAATAATTCATGCCATTTAAATGAACATGTTTTTCTTCACTATAAATGCAATGGAATTTATTTAAAATAAGCCTTGCCTTGAAAATGGAAGTGATAAACCAAAAGTAATACATCGAGAAAGAACAAAAGAATTATTTCATTAGTGTTCTTATTCTGACAGCCTTACAAGTCAAAATAAAATACCAAGCCAGTTAATTCCATAACTACAGCAATGACATTGTCCAGATGGCATATGATGGGGTAAGTTTATGAAAAGCTTTCCTTCAGCGTGGCAGTATCAATTAATTTGTGAAAATTCTAGTCCGACAAACATTTGTTAGGAGTAACTGCTGAGAAGAAACAGGCATTCAGTTATAAATATTTTGAACATGCTTTAAGTAAAGACATTGTTTAAGAAATACAGGAGTTATTAATGTTTACTTACGAAATGATATACACATATTACCAGTGTTTCTGAAAACGTGGAACATCCCCTCCAACCCTAAGGGGGTGCGAGCATATTGAAAAATCGCAAATAGTGATTCATTCAAAAAATTATTAATTTACTGAAAGTAAACTAAGAAAATACATTCTTGTATAATAAAAAATAGAATGCATATTTACACTAATATAATAAATTTGTAAATGTATCAGTACTGCACAATGTATTTTATAATTAATTAATTAAACAATTCTAAGTGAAGAACAAGTTTAACAATTACCAGTGACCACATGGGCTTGTCATATATAAGATTATATACAAAAATTAACACTTATGTTGATGATTTGTACGTTTTATAATTAATCCCTTAACTGCCGATTAAAAATTCGCGATTCGCTCCCAAACGCCACCGTTTTCCATGTAGGCACACGTATGTGACGTATTAAGGAGGGAGGGGGAGAAAAAGAATATAAATAAGCAAATCCCCTGAAATAAGTTAATCCTTTGTAAATAATGTTGAAGTCCTTTTTTTGCATTCCGAAACTTTCGGAATAATTTTATGGATAGCAGTCACTGAAGAGATCATACTTCGGAAAGACGTATATATATGTTTGAAGCAGTTAACGCTTTAGCTGAGTGACACGTTTATATACGCCGACGGCACTTATGAGGTTAAGGTAATATTGCAGATTTAGCGATGAAGTAGCGTGTTTTTCAATTCAATACATTGTTATTATATGGAGGGGAGCGCAATGAAAATTATGATTGAATACAGAGTTTGTGAGAAGCACTGATGTACCCCCAATATATTTTCAGCCAGATATGTTTAAAGCCCTTTACAATATTCTTAAGCTTATTAAATATCCTGTTTCATGAAATTCAACTATCAGATTAGCATTCTCACAATCACCTCTTGTATTTGTAATGATATAATATGATTTAATTTTTAATTGCCACGTTAATGTCATTTAATAAGTTCTTTGAACAAATGTATAACTTTGACAGTTGGATATAAAGTTGACTCTGTAGTCCAACGATACAAATAGATTTTAGACAGTATTTGCAACATCGATAAGATTAATTTTTTTCATCAAACCTTTATGAGTTATATCGAGGAGCCAAAGCATTATAAACATTAACTCAATAACACAGTGCGGCACATTTGTCTGCAAAACAACTGAAATGTTCAGTGACACGGGTGCTATAAGTTCTTTGTTGATGATTGGCGGAAATTTGTAATAATTATCTAAGACAGAGGTTGGCAACCTCTAAGCAGTGGCGTGCCAAACCAATCTAACAATATGATTCAGCGTGCCACACAGGACATTTTTGAAACATTTTAATTCCAGCTATAATGTATGCAGAGGTAGGAAATAGAGATCAACAATATAGATTTAAAGTTTTATCATGTATTAAATTTTGCATCATTTAAATAACTTTCCATCATAAAAATAAACAACATAAAATATAACTATTTTTTCTCAACAAAATTTAAAAAAATTGAAATTGAGTAAGGATCGAGTTTGATAGTCTTCTAATCATTCGTGTATTGCCGTCGTTGTTCCACTTTCCCAGTTAGAACCGGGCTTCCCTTTTTCTTTTTAAAATGAATTTGTGTTGTTTTTTTTGTGAAAATAAATAGATTGTTTGGGATCATGGCGGTGTTTTTCCCCTTCCTTCCACATATCTAGGGTCAAGAGGTGAAAAACCCAAAAAAACATGAAGCGGTTGCGCTGGACACAAAGCATACCAGTCTCACGAAATCCTTAATTCTGAGAAAACTGAGATTTTCAAATGCTACCTTAAAAACTCCATCAAAAAAAGATATGAAGCTACAAGTGAACCATAAGACACAATGTGCTCAGTCAAAAAAAAACACAATTAAGAAAAAGTTCAACATGCTATTTGTCAAAGTGCAATAAAAAACTTCAACAGCTTGAACAAAATATGACAATTTGCCTGCAAGTATCATTCGTGTAATGTTAGTGAAAAGCGTCGTTTTATGATTTTTTATTAAAGTCCAATTTTAGTTCAGTTTCATTAAATATTTTCTCAAATTATGAAATAAAAGAAAAGTATTTAAAAGATTTAAATATACTTTCTTTAATTTAAACTTTCATTGGGGAGTTTTTTTCGATTTTTAAAAAAATAATTATGAAAAAAAGGATTGGGGTGACTGCGTAACCCATGACCATTTACGTTACTATCAAGCGCACATTTCGGGTTAAAAAAAAGGAAAAGTTTTTTTTGAAGGGATAAGTAGAGATGGGAAAGTGGCACGCTTCAAAATGGCACAATATTTTAAAACTCACCAGTGATCAAAATTTTTTTCATTTTTTTTCAAATTACAAAAATTCACTTTAAATTTAAAAAACGGGAGTGATCGGTCGTGGGAAATCTAAGACACTTTTTTTTATTTCTTTATTTTTCTTCGGGACTCAGTTGCTATGACAAAAATTTTCACGCATAGCATAGTCCTTTGTTTACAAACCATATTTTAAAGTTTATTTGTGTTATATTTACGATTTTCAACTGTTATTTAACATGGTTAGTTCAGCAAAAGAACACAAAAAGTGCAAGATAGTAAGTGTAACAGAGAATTCCAAACCTGGTGAATCTAGAAATACGGCATTATTAGTAAGGCAGAGAATGCGGAGTGTATTTTATGTTCTGGAACATTGGTATGCAGGACATCGTTTGTAAAACTTCATTTTGAAACAAGTCACAAATCTTCTCGTCGAAAAAGTGAACCACAGCAGAAATAATTAATTGCTTAGAAACCAATAGGTAGTGGACTCCAATCAGTATGCATTCTACTAAAAGATACATCTTACAATCCTAATATAAGTTATTTATTATGCAATCTGCAACACAGAAGTCAAACTAGGTTTACTTTAATTTGAATTACACGTATAACTAAAATGTTTACAACTATACAATGTATAAAATGTATTCTTTCGCAGTAAATAAAGAGTTTTGAGTTGTTATATTTAGTTTAATTATTTTCCCAGTAATCACAAGTAAAAATTTTCGATCATACGTCTATATCCCATTAAACACTTCTTCATAAAAAATGACGCGTTGATCCATAAAGGTTCACCACCCATAATATAGAGAATAATAAAGGTACAGAGGTAGCTTTTTGATACATGCATTGGTTATAAGTAAATATTAAAACACGGTCAGTATAATTTCTTCAATTATAATACTGAAGCATCTCAAATCAGTTGATCGATTATATTTTGAAATGACTGAAACTCATTAACTAGACATGTGTGTCGTTGTTCCTAATTTTCGCTTCGACTAATCGTTAAAGCGAACCTTATTAGAAAAAAACGAACGAAATTTCTGGTGCCCAAAGATTCAAGACGGTAAAAATACAAGTCGAGAGGAAAGGGAGAAATTTTTTTTCTTTCATTTTCTAACCTAGTTGCGTACCCTGGGTTTTCATTAAACGGTAAATTTTTTTTAAAAAATAAAATCTTTGAATTTGTTTTATTTTATAAGTTCCTTTTTATCAATTGCAAAAAAACTCCCCACATTTTTATAACCAATTATATTTTGAAACAAACCAAAAAAAGTATCGCAACTTTATATATATAACTATTTTCAATTTATTTGAAATGGCATGAGACATTTTTAATTTTAAGTTCATAACATTTATAAAATCAATTCCCAAAATTTTTAAAAAAAAAGGTTGGAGAATATTCTTTAAAAGGGAAATTTTAAAGGGAAATTAACAACTTATTAATACCTGCATTTTAGTACGTAGTACAAGTTATTAATCAATGTTAAAATGTTTTTTGCGGCTCAGTTATTTAAAAGTCTTAAATGCTCTTTATTTTATGAAGACATATGTTATTTAAAACCAGGCCTTAATTTTGTGCATAATATTATTTAGTCACAAAAATGTTTACTTTACTGAGATACTATTTGTTTTTTAAAAACTTGGAATTATTATATAAGAGGCTTAAGGGGCTTTTTTCTGAATTTTTTTTTTTTGAGAGCACATTATTTCGA
>BMAV01027564.1:171143-193335 GCA_019973955.1 Trichonephila inaurata madagascariensis | reverse complement strand
AGAAAATGTCTAAAAGAGAAAGGGGAATAGTTTGTTGTGTTTGAAATTTCTCGTTTTTCCAAAACACGAAAACAAAAATATGTCGTATTTTTCACCAAGATTTCAACAAAAAAAATTACATTTTTAATAATTTTCAATCCATATTTTTCTGCATAACTTATTAATAAATTCAATTGATACTTTTCAGATTATAATAATAGTATTAAATTTGCATTTTTTTTGCTTTAAAAATTTATTTCTATAATTATATAACATACATCAAAGGAATTTTATAAAAATATTTCATAAAATCCATCAATTTGAAACAATAAATATCATAACTTTTAAGTCGAAATTTGACACTTCATCTCATTTCAAAAATGTCATGTTTTTTTTTCTGTTAGGGTTGAAAAGCAGTACTATCATAGTGGTTATGGTTACGAGATCTGATCGGCTTTCTAAAAAATACAGGTTGTCCGGGCTAAAAGTATCCAGAAGTAATGGCTTATTATTGCGGAACTACTTATCGGAATGTAATAAACTGTTCATCCATGGATTGGAAAACTCTCCGATAATTTTTTGGGTCTAGTCCAATCAGCCGCATGTGTGCGCATTTTTCATCAAACGCAGACGGTAATCTTTTTACACAATTTTCATTAGTAGAGTGAACGCCACAGTAAATGATGCCGTGCGTACTTTGTCTAACGGAATTTAAATCAGTCGCGCGTGTACAGCAACGTGTTCGAACAGAATGGAATGAATGTTGTTACTGGCTTGCCTAATAGACTTATCAGGACTACTACAACATGAATCACGCGCACGATGAACAGTGTCTTCTATCACGAAAACTTAAGGATACCTGCCAGTTTGAGATACCAAAGTACCCATTTCCTTTAAAGTTCTTTCCCATTGGTAATAGATTTTGGTGTAAGAGGGTCGACATTCCATTCTGTTCTAACACGTCGCTGTACACGTGTGACTGATTTAAATTCCGTTAAACAAAGTATGCACTACATCCTTTACTGTGGCGTCCACATCTTTACTAATGAAAAGAGTGTAAAAAGTTTATCGTCTGCTTTTTCCGAATAATGCGCGCACGTGCAGCTAATATGGACTAGGCTCAAAAAATTATCAGAGAATTTTCCAATCCCTGGATGTGAACAGTTTATTACATTATGATGGGTATTTTCATAATAACAAGCCATTAATTTTGGATACTTTTAGCCCGGACACCCTGTATATAATGCATATTTTACAGTTCCGGAATATATGCACTTTGTGCCTTTTAAAGTAAAAAAAAAATATTTTCGCAATACTTATTTTTAAACTTTTTTTTTATCAAAAGATAAATATAGCTTTTTGATAATAATAATAATAATAATAATAATAAAAGACAAAAATAACTATAAAAATGGAAGCAGGCTATTTCTGAGGCTTTAAAATAATTGATTTTTTTCTTTGTGAATTATCTGCATGCAATTTTTTTAATTACGACGTTTGTATTAGTAATTTCATATTTTCAGTTTTAATTCATCATATGTTTCTATACAAGTATAATATTTCATTATTATGTGAAGCAAAATCTTTAAAGTTTCTCTCATGACACAGGAAATTTGTCAAGATTTTCCTTGAGTTTCCTTGAGCAATTGATTATATCGAAATGTAATAATTTATACAAAAAGTGTTGAAATAATACGATAATGCAATTTTTTCTAAAAAAAAAATAAATAGTTAAGGTCTCAAAGTGGTATTTTAAGTTTATTTTAGCGGAAATATAAACTTTAAAATTGATTTCTCATTTTGTGTTTTTTTTTATACGTTAGTCCATTCAAAATGTTATTCTGTCCACAATTATTTATCAATCACTTCTGGTTTTCATCCTGTGTGTTGCATATATTGCACAAAAAAAATGGGATCCATTTTGGTGTAAACAGAATACTTTTATATAAAAAAAATAATAAATGCAAGAGATATTGACTTTCTTGCTGAATTTTAGCAAGCACATCAAAATTTTATTTTTTCCCCAAAATTAAATAATTACTTGTAAAATCGTTCCCTAAATTTTTTTTAAAACCATCACAAAAAATTCTTGGACAAAATATTAATTAATAGAAAAAGGAGTAGAATTTAAAAGATATCTTAAGATAATTTAAATTTTAAAATTGTGTGAATTATATGTGTAAATCTTCATCTCGTTTAAGGTATCCGACAACGTTCTGAACCGACATTTTGCAAAAGCGTATAAATGGATAATATTTATGATATTTAGTGTCACTTAGATTTAAAAATGTATATAGAACAGTTTTAAGAATAGTATTACAATAAAAAATTATTTAAGTACAATATTTCTACCAAAGAGTAACTTAGAATAAGCTTTTTTCCAAAATGTTCTCCTTTTGTGAAAAATACTTCTATTATAATAATATTTTGCCTGTATGTAGCTCAGACCTCTGTACAGAGGCTCAACTAGAATATTTGAAATATATAACTTAGAAGTGGGTTTATCCGTGTTTTACGATATAACTGAGGGGAGACATTTTAAGAAAAAAACGCCGATAATTATTTCAAATGATTGTAACTCTGAAAATAATGTGAATTTTTCAAAAATCATAGTTGAACCTCTGCGAAGAGGTCTGAGCTACATACAGGAAAGAAATTTTTATAATAGATACATTTTTCACGAAAGGAGAACGTTTTGAAAAAAGGTTATTCTGAGTTAATTTTTAGCCGAAATAGTGTATATAAATAACTTTTTTTTTTATCAAAATGTCCTTAAAACAATTTTATACATGTATTCTAATCTAAGTGACACTAAATATCATGAAAAGTATCCATTTATGCGCCTTTTTAAAATCGCGGTTCCGAACGTAGTCGGATACCTTAATTTTCTTGAATAGAAACATTATATATAATGTTAAAATATAATTTTTGAATACATAAATTAAAAAATGAAAATTTCTTAGTGGGTACCGAATTCCCTTAAATGGACTTATTCTATACCGGTGGTATATTTTATTTACGAATGATAAAAACTGCATAGAAAAATCGATGCAAATCATATTCTACTTGCATAGTTTAGTTTTATGAAAAATAAATCAGTTTTAAAATAATATGGTTAGCTCAACGTTTCCAAAAATCCGGGATGCGCCCCCTTAAGAGTTCCTGATAAATCAACGAGGGAGGGCGAGCATATTGAAAAGTCGAAAACAAAATATTATTTAAAAAAATATTAATTAAAAATTTAATTAGAATGTAAACAAACAAAGTACATTCTGACATAATAAAGAATGAAATACATATTTACACTGATATAATACACTTATAAATGTATCAGTACTGCACAATGTATTTTATAATTAATTTAACAATACTAAGTTAAGGGCAACATTAATAATTACCAATGGCCCCATAGGCTTGTCATATATAAAATTATATACAAAACTATGTTGTATCTAAAACTATAAAATTGACATTTATCTTGATACTTTGTACAATTTATAATTAATCCCTTAAATGGCGATTAAAAGTTACGCGATTCCAATGCCACCGTTTTCCACTTAGCCACGCGTATGTGATGTCTTTGGGGGGAGGTAAGAAAGGGAATACATAAGCAAATCCCCTGAAATAAGTAAATCCTTTGCAAACATTGTGTCAGTTCCTTTTATTGCATTCCTAAGCCTTCGGAATAATTTTATGTGGATGCAATGTACAGAAAAGATCGTACTTTGGAAAGACGTATATATACGTTCGGTGCAATTAACGCTTTGGGTGAGAGAGTAATATACGCTGATAGCCTTTAAGTGGATAAAGTCGTATTCTAGCCTTACCGTATAAGTATAGTATTATTGAATTAAATACATTGTTATTGTATGGAGGTTGGGAGAGTGATATGAAAATTATTATTGAATATTGAGTCACAAATATTGAAACTTTGAGAAACACTTTATTAGCTGCATAATTAAATCTAGCAGTTTCTGGTGGAATGCCAGTAATTTTTCATCTTTTCTTTTATACCTTTAGTAAAACATTATATAAAGTAGATAATGAGCCTAATAAATTTTCTCTTAATATTTCTCTAAAATGAAATATCTCCTTGTGAAAAAAAAAGAAAAAAAGAATTATCTAACTATATCTAAATTCTACAAATTTGCAAGAGATTAAGAGCTGATAACAGAAGAGGGAAGATAAATGTACGCTGACGATGAAACAATGTGAAATGGAACTCAGCAAATAATTAAAACGTAATGGTGATTTGAAACAGATGCTTTAACGACACCATTTATGTTTCTAAATTTTTCATTATTTAGATTTGTATCTTTCTTTGTAATTATCTGAAATACATTGTTTTGTGTTCACATATAACTTAAAATGTACAAGTGAGTTATGATTCTTGCTCGTGGTATAAATATATACGTACATCTTTGACAAGGGAAATAAATCGTATTTATTTTATTGGCATCAGTCCAGTTTGCTTTCAAAGAGTGAAACAATTTGCATCGATAAAATTAAAATACTGAGATATTCAAAATTCTATTCGGGGGTTCGAAGCACTAGAGTAAAAATAAAGATAAAAGACAAATGTAGCATAAAAAGAACATCTAAAAAAGTAATTCAAATTTTATTTACATACCTTACACGTGTCCCATGTGTGAAACCTTTGTGACATCGCATTCATCAAATAGACCAGTTTTCCTCGCACACTCTACTCAACATTATGCTTTGAACAATATTGAGATACCATAGATTATTATTTCCGTGTTATCCTGAAACTTGGTTTTTCACATCAATCCAAATGTTCCTACACCTTTTGGCCGAGGAATGTAGCAGAACTGCATGAACTGATAACACTGTCCTTTCGGACACTGTTCCTACCAATGTTATTGAGATAACATTGATAATACCATGTTCAGTAGAATGTTGCTAGAATTAGACTATCGCATTTTGATGTATGGCATGTAACCAAGGTTTCACTCTTCAAACACCTGTAAGGAACACACAATAAATAAAACTTGAATTGTTTTTTATTCTTTCAAATGTTTTCATTTTGTGGTACTTATTTTTCTAAACGTTTTGACTATAGCGCTTTGAATGAGTGAGTGAATATTAACGTCGCACTGTTCAGCAGCACGAGAGCTTTTGGTGAAAATTCACCGACTTGGAACGGGGTCGAACCCATAACCTTTGTGGTGCAGAAGGCCAGCAACAAACCAACTTCGCCACTCAGTCAGCACAGCACTTCCAAACCTCGGTAAAAATTCGAAATAACCATGTATATTTCATTACCACTATTTTAATATGCACAGATGTATTTTAAGGTATCTGACTAATTGCGACAATTTTTTTTTCTTAAAAATGGAGATACGGATACTTGCTTGTGGTTTTTAGATTTACTTCACACATTTTAAGAAAAAAAAAGCTAAAATTAAGTATTAAAAGAAGAATGGGTAAAAATTGACAAAAAATGACATACACGGGGCCAGCTCTATACAAATAGTAAATGAACAAATTCTCAATTTTTTAACTTTGATGGATTACTTGGCTGCTCCTTTTTGAAATGACCTTCAGGATAAGAGATATTTTAATTTTTACACAAAACCTAGAGCACTTTATCTTAGGTAATACATGAAATTGCTTAAGAAAACAGAGATTATATTCACATAAACAACATTAAATTTTTTAATAAACAGTTATTAATAAATCTGAAGGTTAAAATACTTCTATTGTGTGTTATACAGAAAATACACAAACAATTCAGCAAATTATTTAAAAAAAGTTTTTGAACACTCACTGTCCCCGTTTGAACTTCTCGAAAAAATAATTCATTTCGAGTAAAATGCATTTTAAAGTTTGAAATCTTATGTAAAGTAATGGAATCTGCTTTTGCTAAAGCTCTTGTAGTTTTTCCTCTAGTAAATAAAAAATGAAAAAACTTCGTGCTTTTATAATGCTAACAAGATAGCCTATAAAATAATATCATAAAAAAACTTACAAGTTTTTTAAAAAAAATCATGATTTTAGGGTAGTTGTATATACCTTAAATAAAATCTAATTGTGTGTTTCTTATAACAGATAAATTTAAAAATCACATTAAAAAATAATAACAAACGTGCGAAATGTAGGGATTTTTTGTTTGACCGTATATCCTTTATCTAATTGCTCTAACACAGATTTATGTTGTTAAAACTTAAAACAAAAATTTAACCACGGATGAAAACCCAATGTTCTAATCAACATCAGACGTGATTACATTAAATAACTGATGATTAAACTCTTTATGATTACCATGAAAAGCAGATGGTTAAACATTTTTTTAAATTCCATACACATTTATTTTACCGTTATATATTAATATGTTCGTGAATTAAGATACATCAATGTCGTACTGAGTGTGCGTGCACAAGTTGATATATATTGCGCATATGTTATCATAATTGGTGAAAATCGGTGATACTGTTTTTACCAGCACCTCGCTATTACTTTTCTTAACTTGTACGATCACGTGATTTAAAATGCGTATTTTTAATAAACATGTATATAGTATTTTAAAAAAAATATTACTTTGTCAGTCTCCCCTCAATTCTTAAAAAATGACAGAACACTTTCATTAATAATGTAATCCGGTTTTAATAAAATTTAATGCAAAACTTATTATTAAAAATTATAAATAGATCTTTCATTATGTTTCTATCAAAAGGACGCAGATTCATTAACACGGATTATAATTTAAATCTACCATACAAAAATAAACAAATGAAAAATATATTTTTTTTTCCTTTTTTGTTTTGCAAAAAACATCTTGTTTTAAAACATAAGAAATACTACATTTAAATCCCTAGAAGCCATAAAAGCAATCCAATACCTTTGAAAAACCCCTGGATAATGCATCAAAACTTCTGTGACGAAACTACCTTGACTGAGCGAGAATAGAGAACAAAATATTGGCTATCAGGTTTGAATGTCATTCAGTATCCTGGGTGGAATGCGATCTACAGATCAATTCCTTGGCAGTTGTTCAGCGTAAAAAGAAAAATCTATCCTTATTCCATGCGCCGTTACATTGGTAGTAACAATTCTTATCTCAAATGTCTCATGTGATACGAATCTTTCCGATCAAGGTGTGGTAGACTTCAATTTTGAATCATCAAATATGCGAATGGATTCGGAAATATTTTCTCCGGCGATTTTGATATCAGGTTATAAATAGTTGAAGAAAAAATGATAACGCATTTCTGAAAACGAAATGAGTTCATTCGTCTGAAAGAGAAAAAAAATACATCTTTTGTGAAGATACATAATCTAATTTAATTAAATATGAAAAATTACACAAAAATGTTGAGAAGGATAAAATGTTGAGTAAGTGAGAGTTCATTAATACCAGTACACACGGAGTACGTGCTCGTTTAATCAGTGCATCCGAAATTCCCGTGGGCTGAATCACGAGTGCAGGGGACTGGAGAATATTTCCCTCACCCTTCAGTTCCAAGTCTAAAGTGTGGAGGTGGAGATAGGCGGTGTTGCCAACTATCGTCCCTTTGGGGAATTTCGCAGAGTTAATTCGTACTGTCACCTGTATGGTGCTGAAGGCCAATGAGAGGCGTACTTCTAGCCCCTTGCCACGATGAATTCCGTGGGCCTCATTCTGACTACGTCGGACAGGTGTCATTAGTCACAATACAACAATAACACATTAATACCACACGAAAAAGGGACACAAATGCTATTGATGATGTACCTCGTAATTTTGAACCTCTGACAACACCTGAGTAGGTACCTGTCTCTCTCCTAACTACCACACCACAGTAATGGGAGGACAATTAGCTTCGACAGGTTTCACATCAATCGGCACTTTCTACGATGTGTGTTATCAGTGGCATTAGGCTTGAGCTGAATAACCTCTTGACTGAATATAAGATATTACTCAATTAGTACGATATGTTAATTCTCATTTATTAGCTATCCGTTATTTCATTCCAATATATATATATATGTGTATATATATATATAAGCGTCAGTACCGTCGCAATATTTTTGGTACCTTATTTTCTTTGGTTTCTTAAAAATTACAACAATAACTTTATTTTAATCGATGATTTTTTATATTTTGTTACACAAACCTACTGTCTATTTGTAGTCACTCTTTTGAAAATAGAGTTATGTTGCTTGATATAAAAAGTGCACTTGAAGAACTTCGGGACAAGCAAAATAGCTCTAAGGTATTCTTGAATTTTAGACTTTTTTTCAAGGCACTTGCACATAAAATTTCTCTCCAGTGAATTTTTACACATAGCGGAATTTTTGGGGACTAAATTCTAATGTCTTGACTAAGACCTGGACAGAGCAACCCATTAAATGACCTTTTTTCATACTATTAAATTGCTTGTGATTCTGATTTTTAAGGAACTACTTAATAAAAAAAGATATAGTACGACGAACTATATATAAAAGATGAAGTATTCGGAGCTGAGATCTGTCCGTAATCTACAAAGAAACACATCGGTGGCGGTCTTTACAGACCTGACTGGACATGACTGTTTCTGTAACCACTTCTACGAAATAGGAGAGGTCAACTGCCGAAACTGTATATGTGTGTCTCCAACCAGCCTAAGGGGGCTGCGGTAGCCAGTGGTAAATGCATCGGATAATGGCAGGCATGTCAAGAGTTCGAGCCCAGTAACACCAAACAATCACTGTGTAAGGGAAGAGATGCACGTTAAATCTGTCGAGAGCTCAAACGTTCTCTCGTGGTGTGGTGTGGTAGTTAGGAGAGGGGTTACCAGCTCAGGTGTCGTCCTCGTCATTTGACCATGGTCCAAATGGTGAGGTCTGTCGCCAAAAGCCTTCGTGTAGTTAAACAGTGTGACGCGTTAAAATTCACTCACTCAAGCAATCAGCCTTATAATCTTCACTTTTTTAAAAAAATTGCAATTAAATATTTTTAATTTTAATGTCATTCTTAAAACACAATTCTATATACATAAATATATGAGAGGAGAGGGAGCTAAAAGTAATCGAAATTGAACTGTAGAGCCCGAATTCCATGTAAATACAAGTTGTGCTGTTAGGTGGTGTCAGAAGGAAGCCTCTCGCAACCGCTAGTGAGGTGGAGTCAGTTTGAGTTAAGGTATCCGACTACGTTCGGAACCGTGATTTTGCAAAAGCGTATAAATGGATAATTTTAATGATATCTAGTGTCACTTAGATTGGAAAATGTATATTAAATTGTTTTAAGAATAGTATTACAATAAAAAAATTATTTAAGCACAATATTTTGACAAAAAAAGAACATAGAATGACCCCTTTTCAAAATATTCTCCTTTTGTGAAAAATGCTTCTATTATAATAAGATTTTGCCTGTAAATAGCTCAGATCTCTGTACAGAGGCTCAAGTAGAATTTTTGAAGTATATCACTTAGGGTTTATCCATGTTTTACGACAACAGAGGGGAAAAATTTTAAGCAAAAAACGCCAATAATTATTTCAATGGGTTGTAACTGAAAATAGTGTGAATTTTTCAAAAATCATAGTTGAGCCTCTGTACAGAGGTCTGTGAGCTATAATAAAGGCAAAATATTATTGTAATAGAAGCACATTTTTCACAAAAGGAGAGCATTTTGAAAAAAAGTTATTCTAAGTTAATTTTTGCCGAAACATTGTATTTAAATAAATTTTTTTTTGCCATAATGTCCTTAAAACATTTTTATACATGTATTCTAATCTAAGTGACACTAAATATCATGAAAATTATCCATTTATGCGTTTTCTTAAAATCACAGTTCCGAACGTAGCCGGATACCTTAAGTGAATTGTTTGTAATGATCTGTTGTGTGCATTCCTATTTGAACTCTTCGGCGATTTGAGAGAGATGGGTGACCACCAAGAACAAGAACTAAGCTTGGAAAACCGCAGCAGAGACCATTGTGATGCTTCGGCAAACCTTTAATGATGTTTTGAGAAAATATCTGATTTACGAGAGATTTTCCTGTTTCAAATCTGGCAGGGAGTCATTCGAGTTATATACCATGCCTAGGGCCTCCTTCGACAGGAAGAAGTGTCTGAAGCATTGCCAGAATTAAACTGGTCATTGATGATGGTCGTAAAAAACCGTTGACCAAGTTCCTTAGACAGTGAACGCTTCATTAAGCACATTCATCTCAATACTCCAGCTCACACAGCTTTGATGGTCGGACAGTTTTTCACAAACATCATGGTGCTTGTGCCCCATCCACCTTAAACACCTAATCTGGCACCATCGGATTTTTTTTTCTACAGCAGATGAAGACAACTCTTTAATTAAAAGATATTCAATGATTTGGATGGAGTCAAAGAATACACGCTAACGGCTTTGAATCATACCCTGGTTAAGAGTTCAAGAAATGTATTGAACAGTGGCAAAAGCCTTAGGACAAGTGTATTAATAGTACTTTGAAGGACAATTGAAACATTAACAATACTTTGAAGGGAACTCATGAAGAGTTCAATAAAAATAAAAAATAAAAATTGAACAAAAATAAATTTCGGTTATTTTTGTGTCTCCTCTCGTATATTCTAAAACAAGAAATAATGAATACTAAAAAATATTATTTTATACACTTTGGTAATCTCTCGGTTTCGAATGTAGTCAGATACATTATATAACTTAGGATCAACGCTTTTGCTTCGAGGCCTTCGGATGTGTGATATGAATCTGTCTTTTTTCCCTCATATTAATTATTTGACACATCTTTAACAATATATTCATCTGTTCGTCTACCTACTACTACCATTAATTTCCATTAATATGGAAATCATTTGCAACAGAAAAAAAATCACGAATCTTACAATTTTGTGTGTGCAAAATGGTTTGGCAGCTAGTTTCATTGCGTTCGAAATCTTAAAAATAGTCTATTTCAAAAAAGAACAATCGAAGCTAGATCTTTTCACTTTCCTGAGAATGCTAGTTCATATGAATAAAATAGAAAGAAAAAAAAGTATTAGCATCTGCTTTTGTATCAGAAATCTTGATGTCGATTAATCCAAGCCTTCGTATTCCTTAAAACTAAAAATTACACTTATAATGTCACAACGTTTATTAATGATATCAAAGTGAAAGAATTTCAAAAGAGCTATGATTAAACCAAGTGTTATGCAGAATTACGTATTATTGAAGGTGTGCTAATGAAATATAACTGAATAAATTAGAAAACACATATCTTCACACAGATATAAACGACACGAATGATTTTATGAATCTTTTAAAAATAGTGAGGTGTCTTTCCAGTGAAACCGACAAAGAAATAATAATAATAATAATAAAATATAAAAAAAACTACCGTAAGATCCGGCGTATAACGCGCACCTATACTTTCAAGCTGCATTTTTTAATTTTAAGGAATATTCACCATATAATGCTCACCCTCTTTTTTACGAAGGAACCCGCATTGTACGTGTGCATTGCTTTTTTTAACGCTATTTTTTCGTGTTATTATCCAAGGATTTTGAAAAAATGTAGTATATATATATATTTCTAGAAAAATAACCCTCTAAGTTCATAATGTTTGACATTTTTATTAAATAAACAGCATTCCGATCTTTGTACAGGTCTAAGTTATTTTAATGCACATCTCTTTTTTAAATTTTTGAAGCTATCATTTTTATATCCGGCGTATAATGCGCATTCGTAAATTTCGAATTTATCTTTCGTGTTAAAAGTGCGCGTTATACGCCTAATTTTACGGTTAATCTTTCATTCACTTCAATTTGAGAAATGAAAAAAATAATCCTGGATTTTAAACAAAGCAGAGTACAACTAGTTATAAATCATGAGAAGTAAAATTCTGCGCAAAAAATTCTCATTAAATCTAAATTCAGACTCAAACATGTAAGCGATTTTATGAGATTATAACTACGCTTCATTCACGTAAACTCAACTTAAAAAATATCTTTTATAATCTTTTCTGTCGTTTTCCGTGATCTTAGATAAAAGGAATATACAAATTAACTAGAAGATGAAATTTCTTTATTTTAATAAATTGTGGAAAATAAAGGTTGGTTGAGTATTTAACTGAATAAAATATTACAAAAAGAGACAACACACAACAAAAACGAAGCCTATGTGCTTAATGCTTTATTTCATTTACGAAGACAATTTTTACAATGAAAATTTTGGTGCGGTTTCGTTCAAAAAAAAAAAAAAAAGACTTTATGAGAAAACTTTCTTTTTTTTTAATTTTTCAAGATAAATGAGTTTTGAATTTGTTTTATACTCCACACAAAATTCCTTAATGAGCGAAAAGTCAAATTAATTTGTACATGAAGCTGAATGCATGATAAATTCATTCAGCACTAGTGTAAATTATAAAAGCATTTGAAAATAGTGTAAAGCATACTAATAGTTCAAAGCTGTTTTATTATAAATATAATAATTGTAATTAATACTTGAGTGGAAATAAGAAATAGAACCATCGCGTGCTAGTCGTTTGTACATGAGTCTTCTCTGCGTAAAATTCGAATTTTTTCGTTCGAAAATTTTGCATTGCACGCACACGCACGCACGCACACGCACACACACACACATATATATATATACACTAAAAGCATATTATTTATATTTTTATTTTAATCTTTAATGTAGTGTGAAATTGAATTCAGTATATTTCTAGTTAAAAGGTAATTTTTATAACGTAATGAAATGACACAGGGAAAAATTTATAACTTAAACTTTATAACTTATTTATTATTTTGTTTTTTTTAAAGACGGGCAGAACTTTCCAACAGATTTAATACGCACCTTCCTCAAAAGTAAAATTATAACATCATAAAAAATACACATTGTCAAATAAAATTACAATCGCAGAAACAGATGAAAGCACACGGAAATTGCAAAATATATTACTTCTGGTAACAGACTCCAGTAGTTGTAGCACTCTTTGTATGCTTTTTAAGTGCTGTCAATTAATGCTCAATATATTTGAAAGAACTTGTATAGCTTAAAGTGTGAGTGCCTCATATTATACTATATTCATTTTTTTTTCGTACTTTTTAGTAAATTTTAATTTTTCAGTGATTTACAAGTTACACAAAAGACATCAGTAGAGTTAATGTATAAATACTTTACACATAAAATTTCGTTTTTATTAGTACATCTCGCGAATGCTAAAAGCGAGTTGAGATGTTTAATTTTTGTATTAACCATAAATGCATATATGCGGAATAAATACAATGGAATTAATTTTACCCCATACTGTGTACTAAGCAATACAAATAAATATTTTATAATGTTGAGAAAAAAATTCTCATATAGAAATATGATTTCTATATGGGTGTTTCAAGTTATTTTATAGCCAACAGTGAAAGGTAGTATTCTATGAGCTGACAATATTTTTATTATAAAAGATTTAATGAGTTCGATCATTGTATATTTGGACAAACATTAAATTTTAAAAAACTCCAATGTGCAATATACTAGAAAATAAATCAGTCCAGAATAGCGTCTAAATCTTCATGATTTGTTGTTGTACAAAAAGCAAATATTTTTGTAAGCTATGAGAGAACTACAGTGATATAAATTTTTAAAAAAATATATGGCGTGTATATATGAAAGGAGGGAGATAAATTTGGAATAAACTTTTATATATTTATATATATCTTTACAAATGCTGTCATAGAAACAGATATTCGGTTTAAATTTTTGCAAGGAACATGATATTTTTTTATGAATTGTTTGTAAAGCACAATGATGTTAATAAATATTCGTAGGTATAAATTTGGAAAAAAATAAATGCTCGTATATAAATATTTTCTTTCAAATTTTATATTTTAATTATCATTGCTACTTTAAAAAGCTTTTTCAATCAACGCTTTGAAAACTATGAAAAATTTGATGTTGCTGAATAAATTTAAATAATCCGGTCTTAAATACAGTTCAAATTATTTTTGCTGATTATTAATATTTCAGAAGTTGTCATGCGTAAGTATCCTTTTTTCAATACTTACTATTAGCTCATACTCTCTATATAATTAATTATTTATTTATTGATCTTGTTGGAATTTTCAATCGTTAATAAAATACATTTTAAAGTGCTCAATTGAGCTGAAATTTAATATACATGATTATTTTGGATGACAATTCAGTAATTTATTTATAATTAATAAAAATTATTTGATTAAAACTAATTATTTAAATAATTACATATACAGCTATGTTGGCATAATTTTTGGCGACTTAGTGACCCTTTTGGCGACTGGTGTCAAAACTTGAAAAGGTTTTTTTCTCACATTTTAAAGCATTCAGTTGAACAGAATTTTTATATACACTATTGATTTGGACGACAATACGACACTTTAATGATAATGAATAAAAATTAATTACATCTTAATGTTGTGTTTCTGTCATATGTATATAGATATTTATATTAATTGTTACTATTTAATTAAAAGTAGATAAAATAAAATTTTTCTTTTTTGATCTTAGTAGGAATTGACTAAAAAAAAATTGTTTTTATATTACTTATTTTATACTGATAATGAGAATAATCTACGTGATTTATGTGTAAAACTCACTTTTCAAACCTCTTAAAATTTGTTCATATTTTTGTTGTAAACTCCGCTGGATTATACTTAATTTTTATTCTTTATAGCAGTGGTTCTCAAACTTTCAATACTTGTGACTCAATATTCAATCATAATTTTCATCGCGCCCTTCTCCATACAATAACAATGTATTGACTTCAATAGTACGATGCTTTGATGTTAAAGCTACAGTAGGATATACAATATACCACCCGCGCATACAAACTTCTCGTTCAGCTAAAACATTATTTTCCCCAGACGTATATATACTTCTGTCAAAAGCACGATCTTTTCTGTGCAATGCTATCTATGAAGTTATTCCGAAGGCTTTGGAATGCAATAAAAGGACAGTGTTTGCGAAGAATGTACTTATTTCAGAGGATTTACTTCTTTATTCCTTTTTCTCCCCCAGCCCCCTAATACACCACCTAAGCACGTCTGCGTGGAAAAAGGTGGCATTTGTTAGCGAATCGCATAATATTTAATCTACAGTTTAGAGATTAATTATAAACTACACAAATTATTCAGATAAGTATTAATTTTTGTATACAGTTTTTTATATGACACTACCATGGGATCACTGGTAATTATTGTACTTGTTCTTAACTTAGTATTGTTAAATTAATTATGAAATACATCATGCAGTACTGATACTTTTAAAAGTACATTATATCTGTGTAAATCTATACTCTCTTTTTTGTTATGTCAGAACGTGTTTTTTGTTTGTTTACATCAAGCAAATTAGTAATTTTTTAAATAATCTTTTATTTTGTTTTTGACATTTTAATATGCTCGCGCTCCCCTCGTAGAGTTATCATGCCCCCAAGGGGACGTGCCCCACAGTTTGAGAAACGCTGCTTTTTAGAATGGTGTTATTTCTCAACATTTGAAAGGGGATGAAAAAGACAGTTTGCTTTAATTTTTGTCGCTTTTTCTATTAAAAATTAGCTGAATGAGAAATAAGTGTTGATTAACGTCGCACTTAAAGCAACATAAAGGCTATCAGTGACGAAACTCACAATTCAAAACCACAGTCCAGTGTCGAGAAAGAAACCTGAGCTGGTAACCCCTTCTACCTTCCACTTTTCGCCAACTTGAGTACTTTGAACCACAGAAGATTAAACGGGTGTCAGTTTCTCTACATAGGGGGTCTTCTGTGGCCTCAGGAATTGAACCCGTAACTGAAAAACGCCTGCCAAGAATTTGTGACTGTAGCACTAAGCTATCGCAAACTAAGATAAGCTACATTTTGAGAAAATAGTTTTCTGTGAAATATGTAAAATAGTTGTTCACTCATTCATTATATTATGTGTCACACATTTATAGGTCTGTTTATATCAAAGCAAAAATGTTATTTTCCATTTATTCTTTGAAGTATATAAGAAGATTGTCTGCTTTTTCAAAAGCAATATTTGTTATATATATATTTCTTGTTTTAAGAAAACTATTTTTTATTAAAATTATTTGATAATAATTCATGTATTGTTTCCCGGTTATGAAAGGTTTCCCCAAATACAGTTGAACCTGTTTTTGTGCGGTAGATAGGAACCACATAAAAATAAACGCACACAAAAATATTCAAAGATTTCATAAATTCTTACATAAAACAAACTAATTCGGGGAAGTACTGCAGATTTTTTTATGCTATAGATAGGTACCACATAAAAAAAGTTGCATTTATAAAATATGCCAATTATTTACGAAATTTATGCAAGAGTAGTTCCATAACCAAATAAATAATTAAATATTACAGATGGAAACATTTTAAAAACATATAGTTTCTCATTGTATACACGGATAAATTTTCAAAATGCACATACATAATTCATTGCTACTCATTGAAATCCGAAGCCCTGTAATGAATAAGTTCAAAATCGTTTTCGTCACTTGAGGGTACAATTTCAATTGATTTATTTTTTGGCAACATAAAGTAAGAGATGACGAAGATCCGGTGGTCAGTTGCTTGTAAATGTTACGATAACCAGATATACATCATTGAAGCTCTTTTTGGAATTTTATACTCCTTTCTTAATTGGTATCTATTTTAAGAAAATGCTTTTTCAATTTGTTGCAAATTCGGATCCCTGCCTATTTTTATCCGCTCTTAAATTATACAATTCTTTTTGTCCGTCTTCATAATGTATCAAATTATTGATAATGTCACTGTCATTGAAAGTTTCGTCTTCAATCAAGAGCTAGCTGCTGGAGCGTTGAGTGAAAACAACTGAATGCGCATCGTCGGAAGACTGCTTGTAATAAATGAACAGAGCGTCTTGAAGTGTCTACATTTCAGTGGGGCAACGTACAGCCCCTCATCACGGGGGGAAGGCACTAGGGGCCCAAGGCCTGACTTACGCTAAATATGTATTTACCCAATTTTTAAAATATTTAAGACAAAACCTGACCTTCAAAGAAGGTTCTAACATTCTCCATTATACCATAAGTAAATATACAGAAAACATTACAGTGGAACCAAAGCCGTTGAGTCTTGTCTCCGGGGGGATGCAGGACTCTAGGGCCCCCAGGCTTGACTAACGCTAAATGCGTATTTAACCAAATTATAAAATATTAAAGGTGAAACCTGATTTTTAGGGGGGGGGGGGGGGCCCAACGTTCTCCTTTACGTCACTGGTAAATGGATATAAAACATTACAGTGGCAGCCCAAAGCCATTGAAAATCATACACCACATAAAAAAAAGATCGGACATAAAAAATCGCACAAAAATAAAATCGTACACTACAAATCGCATAAAAAAAGACCGCACAAAAACAGATTCCACTGTATAATGTTTTTATTGTAAAATTCTAGAGTAAAATAAAATAACAAAAATAATAATAACGAGGTTTTAATTATACATGGAATGCACATAAGCAACTACTTTAATTTCCAGAAATTGGTCGATTTTTTTTCTATTTTTTTATATAAGCAGATAAAAATAACTTATTCCGAAACCTATAGCCCACTTTTGAAAACAACTTGCTCTTACTTGTTCACACGGAAAAATTTAGTTCCAGATTTCTACTGCAAAAACCTATTTGCTTACTTATACAGGAAATATTTTTTTTTTTTTTAAAAAAAGCATGAAATCACATTTAGAGGAAAGGAAAAGATTAATATTTGGAAAAAAATAATCATACACATGTCTTCTAAAAAATAAATCCAATATTGTTCCTTCTCAGAAGTAAGTCACTAAATTTTTTTACGTGTTTCACTTTCTGTAATTAAACTCCACTCAAGTGTTAAAATATTTCAGGAAATTAAAAGTTCAGGCATATTTTTAGCGAGAGACAAAATTACTTGGAATAACGTTTTTATGGGTAAGAAGTTGCTGAAGATGAAGCGTTTTATCTTTTTTAATGTACTTATTTTGGATTTAATACCATCACTTCAGTTTTAGTGTTTTCTTTTTTTTTTTTTTTTTTCGTAAAAAATACACGTTGAAATAATGCATAGAAAATAAATTCACGTTGTTAGAATAAATAGCATTTCTGTGACACACAAAAAAGATGAACTATTTGGAATGTCTTAGTAAATTAAAAAATCCCAAGCGAAAGAGTATTTTTATTTAAATTCTAATTTTGAAATTATGATCTACTTCGATCATTGACAACATAAAATACCTTAAAATCCGGCGTATATCGCGCACTTTTAACACCAAAAATAAGATCGAAATTTACGGGTGCGCGTAATACGCCGGATTTAAAAATGAGAGCTTTAGAAATAAAAATAAAAAGAGATGAGCAAAAAAAAAAAAAAAAAATCAAAAATCTACTTATTTCGAAGTACTGTTTATTTAAAGAAATGACATTCTTAATCGAGGTAAAAAGGTTTTTATCCTAAAAGTATACTATTTTTGCAAAAGCTTAGGAAAATACCTCGAATAAATCGCTTCAAAACAAAACAGCATTGCATACATATATGTCAGGTTTCTTCGTAAAAAAGGGGTTCGCGTTATACGGCGAATACACAGCAAAATTAAAAACTGCAGCTTCAAAGTATGTGTGCGCGTTATATACCGGATTTTACGGTATAGGTATGCAATCAAATAAATCTAAAAAAAATAAGATTTTTTAAAATTTATTTTCTTGAAATTTTGTATGTTTTTACCAGTATAATTTTTTAAAAAAAGTCTTTTTTTGAAAGAATATCATTTTTTTCTCATTAATTTTCCTGTTTTGCATGATTTTTGTAAGTTATCTCGGCGTTAGAGGCCACGATAGCCTAGAGCAGCGGTTCTTAAACTGAGTTCCGTGGACCCCAATGCCTCTCTAGGGGTTCTGAGAAGAGAGGATCATTTAATGCTAAGACTTCCCTCTTTTATAGACTCTAAAAGGCGTCATGAAAAAAAATTGAAAGATGAGCCATCCTTGAAAAGTTAATTGTTGTTCTTGTTGCTTATATGCCACCTGATCGACATTAACGTCAGATCAAGGTCCATGAAATTCCTCGGGGTTAAGGGCTAGATTTTTGCGTCTGTCGTTAGCCTTAGCTTTGAGCACAATATAGGTGACAGTACGATTTTGTTCGCTTCCACCCCAATTTTGAGGGCGAACACCCTATGGGAGAGTCAGGAGCCTTCCACCTCTCATCCCCTGTCACCAAACTCACGAGGGGACTTGCGGCTCGATGGCTGTTTAAAGTACTCTCATGTCGTGCAGGCACTATACATTTACACAAACATCCATGTCTTCTCCGGGATATGAACCCAGGCCCTAAGGTACCGCAGTACGCGTCACTAACCACTATACTGGATAGTTGGCGAGTAGATCATTAAATTGCACTAAAGAAAAAAACTGCATCGGAACATGTACTTTCATTAAGAATATTAATTTCGCTTTTTTATTATTATTTGCAACTACAAAGTCATTATTATACCGTACTATTTTTCAATTAGATGTTTTCTGTTTTCTAAACGGATAAAAGAAGTTTTAAAGAAAGTCCGTACTAGTAGCACAGGCAGTCTTAGGATTATTGAGGAATCTTTAAATCACTCAGCTATGTGTTTAGAGCAGTGTTTCTCAAAGTTTCAATGTTTGTGACCCAATATCCAATCATAATTTTTATCAGGCCACCTCTCCATACAATAACAATATATTTAATTCAATAATATTAAACTTTGACGCTAAAGCTACAATACGACTTTAACTTTTTAAGAGCCTCCAGCATATATAAACGCCTTACTCAGCCAAAGCCTTATTTTCTCCGGACGTACATATACGTCTTTCCATAGTACGATCTTTTCTGTCACTACTATCCATAAAATTATTCCCAAGACCTTGGAATGTAATAAAAGGACATTGACAATGCTTGTGAAGGATTTACTTAGTTCAGAGGATTTGCTCCTTTTTAAACGTTCTTAACTTAGTATTGTAAAATATAATTATATAATACGTTGTGCAGTATTGATATATTTATAAGTTCATTCTATCAATGTAAATGTTAATTATATACATTTTTTATTATATCAGAATGTATTTTGTTTGTTTACTTTCAGAAAATTAATAATTTTTTAAAATAATCTTTTGTGTTCGACATTTCAATAGGCTCGCGCCCACCTAGTAGAATTATCATGCCCCCAGGGGGGCTCGCCTCACAGTTTGAGAAATGCTGGCTTAGAGTCAGAGAGGAATGTTCAAAGTTTGGGTGTCCGCTATGTCTTGTCTGTCTGAAACATAAAGGGGGTCTGCGGAGATCTAAAGTTTAAGTTCCGCTGTCCTAGAGGTTATGGTAGTGGCCATGAGTTCAAGCCCTAAAATCAGTGAAGACCCAACGTGTCTTCACTGTCACCCGATAAATGTGTCAAAGCCTCATAGTCCTACATAGTCATGAGTAGTAGAGAACACTGTCATAAGATTAAATTAAATTTTAAAAATCCACAACTATATTGAACAGTAAAAAATAGTTATATTTTAATTATATAATTCTTTTAAAAACTTATTTTGCTATTTATGCTGATTTACTTTTGTAAATAAATTTTTTTATTCTTTATTCAATCGAATATGCTTTTCACCTATTTTTAGATTAAAAATATTTTACCAGTTTTCAAAACTGTTCCTTACACAATGGATAATTATCCAAATACGTCTATTGTCTTTACACAATATAATCCTATAATAATGTCCCTGATGTAACACTTTCCATATGAATGATAATTATGAATTGCACGTGCCCATTAATTAAATTAAATACAATATATAACGCATCTTTGAATAATTACTGCTTCCATCATTGTGTGTTTTGATTAATTTTCAGTAAGTACACTATAAATCTTATTGCACATATATTGTTAAAGATATAAAAGAGAAAAATTTATTAGGATTGATAACATTTTCAAAAGGAATGAGAAGGAGTATATGTACGTCGAAATTATACTGTCTATCACATAATATAATAAATCTACATTTTATATACTATGATATGTATTGCGGAAATGATTGAGAGTTTTATTAATGTCATTCAATAAAATTGCAGGAGGGCTACTGGCAACGAACCACATAATTCTGTACCATTGTCAAATGACTACACCTAAGCTGCCATCCCCTCCTAACTTCTAAAGAAGGACGGACGTTTAAGCCTGGATAAATTTAATGTCCAACGGCCCTTCTACAAGGTGTGTCTTTAGGGCAGCGTTTTTTGAACTGTGGGGCGCACCGCCTAGGGGGGGGGCGAGAGCATGTTGAAAATTCGAAAACAAAAGATTATTTAAAGAAAAATTATTAATTTACTAAAGGTAAAGAAACAAAATACATAATAAAAAAATCAATACACATTTATGCTGATATAATATACTTGTAAATGTTTCAGTACTGTACAATGTATTTTATAACTAGTTTAACAACACTAAGTTAAGAACAAGTTTAATAATTACCAGTAACCCTATATCTGCTCTTGTTATATATAAAATTATGTTCAAAAAATAACATTTGTCTTGAAAATTTGTATGGTTTATTATCAATCCCCAAACTGCCGATTGAAATTTATGCGATTGATTCTCCAATGCCACCTTTTTCTACTTAGGCACATGTATGTGATGTATTGAGAGGAGGGAGAGAAAAGGAATAAGCTAGCAAATCGTTTGTAATAAGTAAATCCTTCGTAAACACTCTCAAAGCCCTTTTATTACATTCCAAAGCCATTGGAATAATTTTACGGAAAGATGTGCACAAAAAAAATCATACTTTGGAAAGACGTATATATACGTAAGGGAAAAGACGTTTTGGCTGAGCGAAATGTTTATATACGCTGATGGCAATTACGAGGTTAAAGTCTTATTGCAATTCTAACTTCAAAGTATAGTATTTTTGAATTCAAAAGATCGTTATTGTATGGCGATTAAAATTATGATTGAATATTGGGTCGCAAGTATTGAAAGTTTGAGAAACGCTGTTTTAGTGGTAATGGGCTGGAACTCATAACACACCGGGCACGAGTTCGTCACTTTGACAATTTGGCTACTGCAGTCTCTTAGTTATGCTAGATTAGCTGGTGTAGTTGTATTTCCAATCGCTGAAAGTCTGAATGCAACGAGAGTCTTACTAATCCGGTTAGTGGAAAAAACCGCAGATAGACAACGCCGAGAATTTGAGTCTTTGTGCCGCTGAAGACGTGAAATGTTGAGAGGCTGATGCGTTTTAAATCTATCGAAGCGAAAAGTTATTTTGATG
>BMAV01027564.1:158264-168332 GCA_019973955.1 Trichonephila inaurata madagascariensis | reverse complement strand
AGAAAATGTATATAAAATTGTTTTAAGAATAGTATTACAATAAAAAATTATTTAAGTACAATATTTTGACAAAAAATGAACATAGAATGACCCATTTTCAAAATATTCTCCTTTTGTGAAAAATGCTTCTATTATAATAATATTTTGCCTGTATATAGCTCAGATCTCTGTACAGAGGCTCAACTAGAATTTTTGAAATATATAACTTAGAAGTGAGTTTATTTTATCCATGTTTTGCGACAACAGAGGGGAGAAATTTTAAGAAAAAAACGCTGATAATTAATTCAATGGTTGTAACTCTGAAATTAATGTGAATTTTTCAAAAATCATAGTTGAGCCTCTGTACAGAGGTCTGAGCTATATACAGGCAAAATATTATTATAATAGAAGCATTTTTCACAAAAGGAGAACATTTTGAAAAAAGGTTATTCTAAGTTAATTTTTTGCCGAAGTATTGTATTTAAATATTTTTTTTTTGTCAAAATCCCCTTGAAACAATTTTATACATGTATTCTAATCAAAGTGACACCAAGTATCATGAAAATGATCCATTTATGCGCCTTTTTAAAATCACGGTTCCGAACCTTAAAACTGCTTCACACAACTTTGGGATAAACTATTTATTTCAAAGTAAAAAATCATCAAAATCTATTCTATTATAATTAACTAGCAAAATGTGTTAACATATTTAGAGTCTCTTTAGCTGCAATGTCTTATATCGCTCGCATAAACATAATTAAATAAAGTGATCCTTTAGAGATATGTTCTATACGTAGGATATGTCAAAGGTGTCCACAGTTCTCAGTTCCCTGTCGGTATTTCCAATCCGAGTTTGAGTGAGCTCGCTGGATCTATATCCACCATGCGGTTGCTGATTCGAAACCTCCTCGGTTCGAAGTCTACCTTAATTCGCGGATTCAGGTATCGCTGACTCTCGAGTCTACAGATAACGAGAAGCCTCTTATCGGATTCTCTCAAAATCTGATTCCGGTACTCCCTCGCTCTCCCTTTATAAACCTCTTGTTTCTCACGGTCACTCACCGCCTATCCCCTTTGATTACTTGTCCGTCGGCCACTTATAGCAAGAGTCTGCCTGGGCGCATAGTCTGAGTCCTGTCCTGCAGATACGCAGTCGTCCCAGATCCATGAGAACCCGAAAAGCACATTGTACCGGTGTCTCTTTTACTTTCGGACTGGCATGGGAAAAAAATGGTCAGAATTTCTGATTACCCATTTGCGAGACTTTTTCCTAGCAGTTACGGAAACGAACTAAATTTTCCCACGTTTGTCGGCTTCCCTCCCGCGAGTCTGATAACTCAAAATGTTTCAAATGTAGTTCTAAAAATTTTTTTGAACCTGATATTTATGTTATTTCCTAGAGAATGTACTAAATATTTCTTATTGTATGAATACTTTTTAAGTTGTGGCTTGTTATTTAAATAATGCTCTCATATAGAATGTAACATTTTCTATAATGTTTACTGAATCACCTCTAAACTTGTCAAATTTTAATAAAACATTAAAATTTTAGTACATTTTCTAGATAAATGCAACTAATTTGTTTCAGTAGTATTTTTACTAATACATGTTTATTAATTTTTCTCTAACTGCTTTGAAGTTTTCAAAATTATTGCTATAATTTCACTTCTAATTGGGATTTTTTTGAAAAATTCAGGTAATTTATTTTATAAATATTGTTAGTTAAATATTAGTATTTCTTGGTAATGAGTCCTAAAAGAGCATTTATAATGTTTAAATATATTATTTTGTTAAAAAGTACTCCGAACGTGTTCGGATACCTTAACTGGCATGCTGCGCACTATTTTGTTTAAATATTATTTTGATCTTGACCTTGAAAAATATTTGATATTTTTTTGAAGGAGTTACAAACTAATATTCCTTTATAGTGTAGAGCTATTAATAGTAATTTAAACTGAGTAGTAGTAGTGGAGAATTGTTACATCAATCTGTATCCATTAAGTTTTTAACTATTCTTGCAAAAGCATCAAACCATGCGTTTAATTGTTATAATGCGCACTGCGATTGAAAATACCACCAAATGAGACGCATGCAGATTGTAAGTGACAGACATTCATCGTCCGTCGTATCCAATATAAACAGTGGGATTAAAAATGTAGTGCGTGATTGAATTAATTTTTTTAGGAACGCAAAGCAATCATTCATGAACCGAAGAGTAGTCTGTAACGAGTGAAGATGTTGTCAAATTAAGTAACAAGAAAATTGATGAGTACCATCAGTTCTCAAACTTGAAATTTTTTATAACGCGTTTGGATTTTTTTTTTCGGTAAAATATAGTCATTGGAAAATACGGCTAAGGAAAGTTATGTGCTCTATATTCAAGAATCTCATGAATCTGTTTGAATTACCATTACCTTATTTTATCCTTTCCGTTACTATATGGAAGGAAAGGATATTTTGGGCAGACTGAGGACTGTGCCGATAAGACTTGGGTAGTGTATGTGGTTGCTATAAGTCAAAACAAGAGTAAGTAGCTTTGGATCATACGAGTTCTACAAATCAACTTATAAGCCTCCCATTTTAGAATAAAAAATCAGTATTTCCATAAATTATATTATTGAAAGTTTAGATTTAACTCATTATTATATGACTCTATCATGAATATGCATAGTTTCTGAGCTTAAAGTATCCAAATGTTATGGATTATTATTACATAACTACTCATCAGAATGTAATAAACTGTTCATCCGTGGATTGGAAACCCGTTCGAAAACTTTTGGGTCCTATTCGATCAGCTACACGTGCGCGCATTTTTCGGCAATCGTGGGCGATAAACTTGTTACAATTACTTCATTAGTAAAGATGTGGATGCCACAGCAAAAGATGCAGTTCTTACATTGGTCAACGGAATTTAAATCAGTCACGCGTGTATAACTACGTGTTCAAACAGAATGAAATGAATGTTGCTATTGGCTTGCCTAATAGACTTATCAGGACTACTACAAAATGAATCACGCGCACGATCAACAGTGTCTTGTACCACAAAAACTTAAAAATACTTGGAAGTTTGAGATACCAGAGTACCCATTTCCTTTCAAATTCTTTCCCATTGGTGGATAGGTTTTGATGTCGGATGATCGAGTTTCATTCTGCTCGAACACGTCGCTGTACACGCGTGACTGATTTAAATTCCGTTAACCAAAGTACGCACTGCAACTTTTGCTGTTAGCGTCCACAGCTTTACTGATGTAGACAGTGCAACAAGTTTATCGTCTGCGATTGCAGAATAATGCGCACACGTGTGGCCTCTCGGACTAGACCCACAAATTCTCGAAGAGTTTTCCAATCCACGGATGAACAGTTTGTTACATTCTGATGGGTAGTTCCGTATTAATAAGCCATAACTTTTGGATACTTAAACTCTCTCACTACGAATTCCACGATTTCCACGGGTATGCATTTTTTCCGATTATTTAGATGTGCAACCCATGCTGTGCTTTTATTTATGTTTTCATTTACGTTTTTATGTTCATATATTTTGATGATCTAAGTTTATATTTTAAAATAAAAACTCTTTCACAAAATGTGTTTGAATATTTTAACTCTAAAATGTAAATTTAATATGTAGATTTGAAATACGTAATAAAACCATACACAAATGTTTAACCAACTAATAATTTCGCGATTTCCAGAGGCAACCGTAGGCGTAACACACGTAGCACTACGCAGAGAGAGGACTAAGCCCGGATACCCTGTATATCAGTGTTTCTTAAACCGTGGGGCGAGCCCCCCTTAGGAGGCGTGACAACTCTACAGGGTAGGCGCGAGCATATTGAAAAGTCGAGAACAAAAGATTATTTATAAAAAATTATGAATCCACTGAGAATAAACAAACAAAATACATTCTGACATAATAAAAAATAATATAAAATACACATCGACACAGATATATTACACTTATAAATATATATCAGTGCTACACAATGTATTTTATAATTAACTTAACAATACTAAGTTAAAAACAAGCTTATTAAATATCAGTGACCCCATGGGCTTGTCATACATATAATTTAAAACAAAAATTAACACTTATCTTGATAATTTTGTACGGTTTCTATTTAAAGCTTGACTGTGTGCCGATTAAAAGTTTCGCGATTCGCTTCCAAATGCCAACCGTTCTCCAAGTTGGCACTCATATATGATGTATTGGGGGAGGGGGAGATGAATAAAGAAGTAAAAATAATCTGGAATAAAAAAAATCCTTTGCAAACATTGTCAAGGTTATTTTATTGCATTTCAAAATCTTCGGAAAAATTTTATTCATAGCAGTGCACAGGAAAGGTCGTACTTCGGAAAGACGTATATATACGTCTGGAGAAATAAATGTTTTGGCTTTGCAAGACGTTTATATACATGGGAGGGAGGCTTCTAAAAGGTTAAAGTCGTATCGTAGTTTTAACGTCAAAGTATAATATTATTGAATTCGGTACATTGTTATTGTATGGGGGGATTATGATTGAATATTGGGTTGCGAGTATTGTAACTTTGAGAAGTACTGCTGTATATTGAGGGTGAGGGTATATTTATTGATAAAAATAGATGAATGAAATGTTTCTATTTTCTTCGTCATAAATATTAACTTTGGAGCGGTCACGTGGGGCATATAGTCACCCCAGGCTCACGAAATCTTTGATTCTGGGAAAACTGTTCATTTGTTATCAATGGCTTTGTCAGTATTCTCCTATATGACAGTCTTCATGGGATCTAAGATGTATTTGTCACCATTTTGTCAACACTTGTTTCCATTTTTTTCTGGAAATTGTTAAAATTTTCCTACAATTTTATGGTATTTGGAGTGGTTAGTGACACGCGTGACCACTTTTATTTCAAAATATGTTCTATGAACGGACTACATTTTTACCCTCTGAACGACTTTTTGTTTTTGTAACTGTATTGTTAGACTCATTATGGTTTATAAATGTAACTGAACAAAATATAAAAAAAGAAAGGGGTATCTACGATCTCTATTGGATGAAGTTTAAACTGGTCAAGTAAGGGAAGTAAGTACCTGGATATTAATCATAATAGCAAATGAAAGTTTTAGAAAAGAAATGAACATGAAACTTATGAGATGAACGTAAAGCTTTCAGATGCTACCTAAAAATCTCCATCAAGAAAGATATAAAGTTTTAAGTGTAGCATAATACACACTGCGCCCTGTCAAAAAGAACAAGAATAAGTTAAACATATTATTTGTTAATCATCAAAAGAAAATAAAACTACAATAACTTGAAAAAATATGACAGTTTTCCCTGAAAATATCATTATTTTAAAATTAGCGAAACGTGTCTATGATTTATGTCCTTTATTAAAGTCGCGCACATTTGAAATCTTTTGGTTCCGTTTGATTTATCAAAGAAAAATCATTAAAAGTAAGTAGTATACTGTATTTACTTAACCCTCCAAGCGGTCTGCACGTAAAATTCCGCCATTCCAGGCATGTTTTTTCTGCCTTCAAGCAAGATTCTCAAAAGCGGCCAAGGCGCATTCTTAAAAATACGGCACAACCGCTTTTGAGAACCCCACCTGAAAGCAAAAAAATATGTGCGGTATATTTTTGAAGCAATTCTAGAATGACAAGACTTTAAGTGCAGACCACTTAGAGGGTTAAATCTAAGCCACCTCCGATTCTAAGCGGCACCCCTGAATTTTCAACACAATTTTGAGAAAAAAGAATGTGTAAAAGATTCATCAACATCCATTATTCCGCGCAATTTTTAAAAAAATAATGATAAATAATTAGAAGTCAATAATTATTTTTTGCCAGAACTGAAAACTTACAAATATTATACATACATGATCCTATAATTACTCTAAACGTAAGTATCATGTTTTGGAAATGATTCGTCGCCCCCATTATCACACCAGACTTCGGAATTGGTATCGGCTTTGTCATTTTCCCACACAATGTCGTCTCTCATGCCTTGTCATGCGAGACTTTTTTAAAAGAATGTATTAAAGAAGAATGTAAAATAAGTATTAAAGACTGTTGAATACATAAAGATAAAACTATATGATTTTGTATACGCCATTGACGTATATTTGTTTCATCCGTGTCAAATTTTCAGTGGTCGCAGCTCTATTTCCTAGTTTTTCTCCTCATACAGTTACCTCTATTTTTATACTTGCGTAATAGTGAACTCATATTGATGCTAATAATGATGTCCTTTATGTTTAGGTGATTAAAAAAAAGCGTATACAAAAAAAATTCCTAAATACGGGCAGACAATGATGTTTACGATAGAATGAATACTGGTGATAAACTGCGAAATGAGATAGTTCATTGATGTATGTGGCCAGAATGGACAGTTACATTTTTCCTTTTGAAAGGCGGGTATTTAATTTCGCCCCTCCAACAAATGTTTAGCCTTCGATTCTAAGCAGCCGCACTTGATTTTCAATAGCATTGACACTAGAAACATAGTGTGACATAGAATCGAGTAAATACGGTACTTTATCTTAACAAGATTTTCACCAGAATAACGCTTTGTATCGTTTACAATAAAAAAAATTATAAAAAAAGAATTGGGGTGACTCCGTTCCCCCACCCGACTGTTAACGTTAGTACGAGATCGCGCCTTCTCCCGGGTTAAATATTCGTATTCTCAATAAATATATAAGTGCATTTAATATTTTTTGGTTTTAATGTTATGCGTGAAAGTTAACGTATTAAGTTAAATATTTTTTCTTATAAGTAAAGCTGTTTACTTATATCTCAGGTTATGTAAATTTCTGTTTATTTATTAAACTTCGATTGATTTCTTCGGTTTTTTGTTTGTTTGTTTTTTACAAAATGGAACGGAACAATGTAAAATGTAGTTTCAAAAATCTATGACTATTATTCCTGAAATTCCAATATTTTTAGTATTTATTTTTATCTACTTCGTGTGAAAATAAAAACGTTTATTTTTATATCAATTAATTAATTAAATATATTATTCAAAGCCTTAAGAGCATGCTATGGAAAAACAATACAATCCAATACAAATTACCTCCATCTTCTTGGACATTACATATTTTATTAAAGGGTACAAATTAAATGATATGAAGACCATAACACTGAAAGGTAGGGAAGAGGGTTATTGTATACTCCTTTATTTATTTATTAACTGTCAAGAAACCTTCATTACATGAATTTATTTCTGACGATGTTCATTGTTTGAATTCAATGTGTTGAGCCCTTATTACCTTACACAATGATCATTAATTGATCAAGATGGCTTAAAATACAATAGGTATTTTGTTACTTGTGTTTATCCTTGCGGCACAATCAACGGCGCAATTAAAAATGCATTAAAGAAAGACATAATGCTCTTTTTTATGTAACATATCCAAACAAATTTACTGGGTATTCTAATTTGCAACGTTGCTGTGATTTGTTGTATAACAATTATTCCACTTGATAATAATGTTACTTTTTCGAATTATTCAAATTACATAAGTTGAAATAATTATACTGGAAGCATTCAATGTCAATTTTCATTAAGTGGCAAATTATTTGTTTAAATTAAACATTTTTAACTGGTACTTTGTTACTCAGCTATTGAAAAAAAGGATTATAAGGGTATGTGTGTGTTTGTATAAACACACAACTGGCCATTAAAATTGTGACGCTGGGAAGGTAAGCAAGTGACAAAAATTTATGTCTTATGTGTATATTACATAGTGAAAAAAAAACATGTTTAAGTGTGCAGGCACTGTTTTGAGTGATATACAAGGTCCAAAACTACGCAAAGTTGCTGTTTCTTGCAGTCAAAAAGATTCTAGACCTGTTAAGCAAGGAGTCGATCTGGGTTTGTATGCGACAATTAAGCTAGTCATTTAATGCTGTTTTATACCTATGTCACTCTAAGCTCTGGACCAAAGGATTTCAATGTAAGTTGGACAAAGTGCTATCCAAGACAACAGTCGAACGTTCTTTCTACAGAAGAAAGTCAATATCTGGAGGGTATGCGTTACTTGTTAGTTTTATTGAAGGATAACACAACCGAGACCTTAAAAATAAAGCATTGAAAATGGTCTTAAAATCTGAGAAATAATACGTTTCTTAATCAGATTACAAACGACGTGAACAAGACGACACGTGTAGGAATTGCAATAGCCGTTCTTCCATATTCAGTATAGCGGTATTTTAAGCCTTTTTTTACAATTTTGTAATACCGGTATTCACAAGCTGAAATACCGGTTTTTCCGTATTTACTTGAAATTTTTTAAAATTGTCTCTACTGCATATTCAGGTATTGCCATCCTAGCAAGTTAGTGCACGTTTTTGTTCTGTATGTCTCCCTAACGGGTGAAATTGATTAGACTGTGAGTAAAAAGTTGCATCGTACAATCAAGAGAAGTTAAAAAATATGTGAATCATCGAAAGAGGCGGACAAAAACTATTCTGTTACAGCTCAGAGCGGTACTGCATGCGCGCCGGATTCGTAATCTGATATTCGTATCTGTGAAAACAAGGTTGTAGTTGTGATGAAAGTGTGTAATATTTCGATATATTTTTTTTTAAATTGGGGAGTTTGTTCTTCACATTGTATGTGTATATCATACTTGTATTTATATATCACCATGAGGTTACAAATGAAAATGTAAAAGAAGAAAAGACTAACTAATTCAAATTTTATCAAATTTATAGTACAGTTTCTTAAAATATTTTACCCACAAACATCATACTCATTCATAAGAACTTGATAGATGATTTTGACTCTAATGTCGATTGTGAAAAGGAATTGTTTCTTGAACAAAAATTAAAATTAGCTTTAACTAAAAAAATATTCCACAAACCAAAATACAATACAGAAATTAGCCATATCCAAAACCGTTCGACGAGAAATCGATTCATTTGAAGATGTGGGATTTTAGAGGTAAATATACTTGGGAAAAATATTCGCGCATTGCTTTTAGTACCACCAACTAGTATTGGATGACAAAAGAGGGTTTTGCGACAGTTGGTATTGTTTTGCACAAAATTACGCTCCCTGCTTAATAACAGTGTAATCAATGCATTATGTTTTTTAAGATCATATTTCAAAAATTTGTAATAGTATCACAGACTGAATAGTGATATTTACACTTTTTTATGGTTTAAATAAGTAAGATTTTCCTTTAATTTTTGTGATTCTTTATATACTGTTATAATTTAGAAATTACAAATTATTTTTGTGATATTTAGACTCTCTAATAAAACTTTCAAATAAACTAAAATAAACATCTGTATTTTCTTTTTTTTCCCCTAAAACTTCCACTACCTGTATTAAAACCGGTATCCCGGTATTAAGATCTAAAAAATACCAAATACCGGTATTGAACTTTTGGTCCGATATTGCAATTCTTAGTAACGTGCACCTAATAACTGATCATGCCATCACAGCAAATGCAGGGTCAATGTGACGAAATCGAATGCAAGAAAGTCGCGTATATTCACTTTTGTTCTACCCCACATGATGGTGAACGCTCAACCGAAACTCATCTCAAACAAGAACTTGCCTTGATTCCATTATCCTGCACCACACTTGTGACATAGCCATCCTGCGATAGCTATGACGTGTTGGATCCGCGTAAGCTAGAGGTGTGGGATTATCTAAAGGATGAGACATTTTATAATTCTTAATACAACTTTTATTAAGAATAACTTAAATTACTTATATCTAATGAACAACTTTCTTTAAGTGAGAATAAGCCACAAATTAGACTGAATATTTAAGTGAGATCGCACAACTAGATCACTTATCCTAAATATAGTTAATTATCTGCCTTATCTAGCTTTCTATATAAAGTATTATCGTTTATAAAGTAACCCTCCTACCTTGGTTGAAGACTCAACTATTCTGCTTCTTGTAAATAGTTAGATGTACTCCTGTACAATTACTCTTTCTTATAATTATTATTATCGAAGGTGGGCGTTTCCTTCTTCCTTGTGAGTAGGCCGTCTAACACTTGTTCCGAACTGTTCCACACTGAGCTTTCTCTAAGATTGCCATTTTTCTCACTAAACCTTCTATCCTTTTAAAGTATATCTTATTTGCATTT
>BMAV01027564.1:143177-156100 GCA_019973955.1 Trichonephila inaurata madagascariensis | reverse complement strand
TTTTTTAAAAGAAGGTTTCCTCCTTTCACAGGTAAGAACCAAAAATTGCTTTACGTCCCTTCTTCCACGAAAGCGCAATGTTTCATTTTTATCTTTATTTTATTTACTTTAAAACATTTTTTTTTCTAAGAAGTCTCATCATTGTGGTGATGTGATTTCCCCATTTTTTAAAACCCGCTTACAATCCGCCGTTTCTAAACATTTTTATCTTGCCGCTTGGGGTTGTTTCAACAAAGAAGGTTTTTATTATATTTTTAGAACCAGTTTTTACAAGGCTGCACTTTTTTTGCTCATGTGTCTTCTTTTGATAGCTACCGGGATAAAAGGCTAACAGCGTAGGTAGTTTGAATAGTTCACTATATGATACTGTATAAAAGTGTTACTAAGCAAGTAATTAATTTTTCCATTAAAGGGCTAACAATGGCTTTTTAAAGTCAAAAATTGAAGATTTTTTTTATTCATTTTGCTTTTAAACGTTAAGATTCATTGCAAAGAATAATAGTAAATTAGTCTTTGTAAAGGGCTTTCCATTCTAAGATATACACATTGAAATTAAACTAGTTTTTCTTACTATTATGAGTTTTTATTATATTTTTGGATATACCTTATAAATTAAAACTTAGAAAATGAGGTATCATTCATTATGAACCTAATCCTTTTGATTTAACTTAATTTTAAAAAACAGAAAATGCAATTGATATGCAAGGTCTCAGGGGTGATGGCTGAAAATATAAATAGTATTCAAATATACGTAACTCTTTGAAATTAAAATTAGATAATTCGAATATCTTACGCATTATTTATAAAGGAATGGGGCTTCAGAAAAGTAGGAAATGTTTAAAATATAATAAAAATTTTAAAAATTATAAGCATATGGAAATAAGAAATATTTCTATAAGAAATATAATTTAGGTTTTATGTTGCGCATGCTATTTTCTAAAATAGTAGCTTTAATTACTAGCAATAAGTTGATTTATAAAGTTAAATGTATTCTTATTACACTGTAGTATTTTTATATAAATAGTATAACAAATTATATTTTATTAAAAATTAAAAAAACTTGTATTTTCCTTTTTTTTAAAATTTCAAAGTTTTTTAAATATTTTGAAATACAAATATAGATTATTCTTAAATTAAATAGGGTTTAAAGAGTATGGTACATTTTATACTTCTATAAAGTTTTATACATCAAAGGCTACTATTTTAGAATATAACGTCGCAACGGAAAAATTACTTAATTTTAATTACAAAAGTGTTTCTTATTTTCAGATGCTTATAATTTTTTAAATTATGATTATATTTCAAACATTTTGTACTTTTTTGAAACCATAATCCCTTGCAAATAATGTGTAAAAGATTTGAAATATTAAATTTAAATTTAAAAGAATTATACCTGTTTGAAAATTGTTTATATTTTCACCCCTCGAGACAAAATTAACACCCCTGAGACTTCTGAGGCACAATAGTAGACATCTAAACAATTTTTATCATACAATGAACTATAGGAGTTTAAGCACAAAGGTTCTAGGAGCACTGAAGCTGATTTTATACGAGAAAAAAACAAATAAATTGATAAGATTACAAGTATATTTAATGTGTGGGTTTATAATAAGTGTGTGTGTGTAAAAAAACAAAGATCATTAGCACGACGTTGAAGAAAGTATCCGCAAACTTTGTAAGAGAACACCAGATATCAGACGTTTTCCCAGATGCTGCAGAAAGTTCTACACAGTGAATAGGAGTCACATGCATAAAAGCCTTCATCTAAACCAACAAACAGAAGCTGTGGCATGGAAGATCTGGTCAATGTAGGTGCAAACTACAAGACCACATCACCCAATTCATTGTATTGGAATGTCTTAATACAAATAACTTCACAAGTATCTGACATAATGGGTTTATTATTCCATCTTTTTGGAACCATTTTACTCTTTGTATATGTCCGAGAGCTCCGCTCAACTAGTGTGGCAGAATTTTTGCTGAAGCATGAAGTATTTTTCACGTTAAGGTGTTATGGCTGAAGATTACAGTTGGAGGTATCCGATTATTCATGCATAAACATTAATTGAAATTTATTGCTAATAAGAATGTTAATATGTGGAATGGATTATACAGTTTATCACATGGATTTTGTGGTAGCATGGAGGATTTTCATTAACGTGAGTATGCTCAATGTTCCCAATTGCGCCAGTACCTTTGCTTTTAAATTCCGACAATGCATTCTTTGAGGAAATACAGGATCTTTACTTTCACCTCTCATAGTTCTGCCCATATTTTATGAAACACCCTGTATATTGTTAAATGTCATTTTTGAATCCATTTATTTTAATGCATATAAAATACAAAATTTCCTTGATTAGCATGGTTTTTTTTACAATTGTTTGTACTAAGTGGAATTTAGTATAATTTACAATCTCTTTAGAACTAAGCGAAATCAACTGGAGGACATTGTACAATTAAAAGATTTCCATCCAGAATTTCTGAATGATGCCTGTTTCTGCTGGTAATTTGTTTCTTTTTACCATATAAACATAGTGGATGTGAATTCCACTCCTATTCCAAGTACAATAGTATAAATTGCTTTTCTTGTGGTATCTTTATTAGAATTGACGATTCAATACTTAACTAGACTAGAAACTTACCAAGGGGCCTGTGTCTTTAATTGTTCAGTTATCTCCCTCTTTGTACTTTAAAGTATATTTGATGATATTTATAAATAAGATACAATGTCCTCCTGTTACAGTATTCATATTAAATTATATGAAATGGGAAATAAAAATATTGCTTGTTCTATAACACTGAAGCAAGATCTGATGTTTCACATTTTATTTAAGTTGGCAATGCATCGTTTTAAGTGATTCTGTTGATATGTGCTGTATTTAATTTTAAATATCATTTGTGTCTGTGTAATGAAAGTAATTTATGTTTTGGTTTTTACTTATGGTACTCAGACTAAAGTGAATATGTATAAAATTTTACCACAAGGTCAAAAATCACATATTATTTTGATTTAAGCATTTTGATAGCTAAATAATTAACTTAATAAGTTGGTTTTAATGAGGCAACTGATTTTAAAAATTGAAGTTTTTAAAAAAGCCAACACATACCCACACATCTATTAAAAACATTTTATATAAAAAGCTTAAAAACTTGTTTTCCTCTCAATACTGTATTTTTAGCTGGAGCTGAAATGTAAAGTAACAAGTGCATCTAGAGACGATTTTATAACATTTCCAATAATTTTTTTTGCTGTTGTTATCAAGAAAAAAATCTAAAAGTGTATAACTTGAATCATTTTTATGAAAGTTATTTATAGATATCCCTCTATAAATACGGAAATGTTATCAAAATCTTTTAGAATGTAGCTTCAATTCGGTGTAACTATTGATTTATTTTTATAATGCAAGATATTAAGTTCATTACTTTGGAATATATTCGGAGTTACAACATATCTTGTAAAAAGGCATTTTAATCCTTGAAATTGATTTTTTAAAAACAATCCAAAATTTCATTACAATTGCTTGAAAATAATTTGGGAATATACGAAGTACAGTTTTTAGTATTGGACGTAAGAGGGGAACTTAAAATATAAAGATAGTTTTAGTATTTTGCCATTTTCAACCTGTTTCGGTGCAAAGAAGCAGATAAATTACTACACGCCAACTCATTGCAGCCCATTTTGTGGGAAGAAGTAGAGAACTTTTTCACAGTTGGTGGTTTGTACATGCACGAATACCAATTATATCCCTATTATTAAACAAAATATGAAACAAAAGTTCGGATTATTTTGAACTATATAATTTGACAGGGGAAGAATAATAGTAAGTGTCTAACAGATGAGACAAAATTAATTTTAAAAAGTTTTGGGTTCATCTTTTTCTTTAAGGCTCTATAAGTTTTGAGTTAAAATGGCATTATGAACACTTTTAAAACTAAAATAAACATATTTAGGAAGCATATAGTTAAATTCCTACAATCAGAATGCCTGCATGCTGCACAGGGACAATACATTTACCGACATCCTCAAGCTTTTACCGGAATTCAAACGTGGAATTCTCCAAGATCCGGCCGAAGATGGAAATTCGATTCTTATAATACCTTAACGTTTCGTTTTTGAATGCACAGACGTCACATTTTCCGAGTAATTTCATTTGGATAACTCTTTCATAGTACATTGCATTTTATGTTATTGAATATAAAATTCTAGATCTTTTGAATGCAATTTTTTCTTACTAATAAAAATTGCTAATAAAAAAAAAATTAAAACAATTTTTATAACGTTGGCAGAGTAAAATAATTTATAAGCAATTCAGTGTTAAATGTAAACAAATGTATTATTTAGGCTTATCTTTTAATAATAAGAACATCAAAAATCTTAGAAAAATATTCAATCCAGAAACGCTAAGATTAATCGAGAAGAAATTCAAGCATTTAAACGTATGTTGTCATCGTTAATGCAACCTGTCTTACGGTGTCAGATCAAGGCCCATGAAATTCATTCACGGCAAAAGGCGAGATGTACACCAATCATAAGTCGTAGCTTTGAGCATCATACATGTGACGGTACCATTTGGTTCAGTTCCACCCCAGTTTTGAGGGAAGTGGTCTGGGGCTTCCCATCACCCTCACGATAGGACTTGCGACTTGATGGCTATTTAGTAACCCCCTGCTGCATATGCAATATACATTTTCAGACATTTATGCTTTCTCCGGGATTTGAACATAGGCTCTACGCCACGGCAATCAGTATCACTAATCTTTATGCAGGATGGACGGTGTTTAAGCGATTGTAAAATAAGCCACACATGAACTATTTGTCTGTATTTATGCAACTCATTCAAGAAATTCTTTTTTTTAAATCTCACTATTATACTTAAGGTGGTATATATACAAATAGCTATAAAACCTAAGTATAGGATTCAGAATAGTAGGAAATATTAACCAAAGTAGTACAATAGAAACTCCTGGCCTTAGGAACTAAGATTGCAGGTTTAAACAAAGTTTTTGGGCTAGCCAACTTTCACATTAATTTACCTATACTCTGACCCATAGGGAAAGGAAGGAATAATATTAGAAGAAATTTAAATATTACGAGGAAAATACAGTATACTATTAAAATATAACGATAAAATTATAGCGTACTAGTATTTACTAGTTTAGAGTTAAATTGGATCCAATAAAGCAGATGATAAGACTTACTTTGTGAGTACAGCCACAAACTATGTTTCCCGCTCAATACAAAAGGAAAATTGTAGTACCGCATAGATTAAAATTAGTGAAATATGATAAAATAAATTTATGCCTATATATATGCATTTAAAAAAACTGTAAATATTGATATAAAATATTATAGAAATATATATATTCTTTAATGAGCGTTATTAAATAAACTTAAGCGCTTTTTCTTTCTACAAAATAAAAAGAATTATGTAGCTTCATACAGTTTAAATTGGCATTCAAGTTTATACCTTACCCTGCTAAAAGTAATTAATTTTATAGCATATTTTTTTTTCTTTCCGCATAAAGAGGTGAATTATTCAAATGCAAAGTGTTCTTATTCTGCATTCCAAAAGGTATCAAAGGTACACTTCAAAAACACAATCTTATAAATCTAACAAAAAACTGCAATAAAAGTCTTTGTTTAAACAACCCCGCAAGCGTCAAGATAAAAACTCTTAGAAACGAAGAATTGTGTGTGGACTCATAAAGACGAATAAATCACACCATCGCACAATGAAAGAGTCCTGGTAGAAAAAAATACAAAGAAAGATAAAGAAAACAAAGTATTATTAAGTAAAAGATAAGATGTTAAGTATTTTTTAGTTAATAAGGCAAATCTTGTTTAATTGAAAAAAGAATAAGCTTTGTTATGACAAAATTATTTATAAGTTTGATCATCTCAGGATAAAAGAAGTTATCTTCACATTTAAATTTATATAGCTTGTTATTATATAATAAAGAAAAATGTAACATTTATTAAAACAAAATTAAAATAGTAATTTATTGCTGTAATTTTAAAATATTAAAGTGAAAGCAATACGTATCTGTACCATCATGTAAGGCTAAAGTTTTGTAGGAAATTATACTTAAGGCTGTTTTCGGTTACTGTTAAAGAATAGGAAACGAATTTGGAACATTATTTCAGATATAAAAGAAATGAAAAATTAATATGATATTCTGGCTTCACTATTCTTTAGAGAGCAGCCTTTTTAATCATACTTCCGCTTTTTTAACAGAGTTGAGTCATTTTTTCTGGTATAAAATGTGTTGCGTGTTTTTACTCTTATATCGTAATGTTAAATGGGCTAAGCCTTCATGTATTAAAACGAAAAAGAAAATATTCATGGTATATTTTGAAATTTTAAAAAATACTATATTGTTAACAGAGGTATGAGCTAAGATATTGTAAATTTCCATGGAAATTGAGGTATTTTTATGTCTGAAAATGTGCTTTGCGTTTAATTCTTAATACTTTAACCGAAGACAGCCTTAGGAGAATCGATTTATCAACCTTTTGCTCTTGCATCTCTCTATCAAAGCTAAGCATTTTTCAATTCAATTCAAATTGATCTATTATATTTTTTAATTCAATAAAATATACACACAACACACACATTATAAAACATACTTTAAATACAATTAAAAATTATTTTTCTGGAAAATGAATAAATAAATCAATTAATATGTCCGGACTAAAGCATTCATAATACTGTTATTCAAAGAGGTACTTCTTAGAATGGAACCAATTACCGGATTAGAGTAAATTTCACGAAAGGTTTCAAATTCCCTGCAAAAATGCGGAAAAGAGAACAAATTAACGTATCCCGTTACGTTTGGAACCGTGATTTTGCAAAAGCGTATAAATGTATCATATTTATGATATTTAGTGTCACTTAGATTAGAGAATGTACATAAATTGTTTTAAGAACAGTATTACAATAAAAAAAGATTTAAGTACAGTATTTTGACAAAAAATGAACATAGAATGACACATTTTCAAAATAACCTCCTTTTGTGAAGAATGCTTCTATTATAATAATATTTTGCCTGTATACAGCTCAGACCTCTGTACAGAGGCTCAACTAAAATTTTTGAAATATGTAGCTTAGAAGTGGGTTTGCCCATGTTTTACGACAACAGTGGGGAGAAATTTTAAGAAAAAAACGCCGATAATTATATTTCAATGGGTTGTAACTCTGAAAATAATGTACATTTTTCAAAAATCATAGTTGAGCCTCTGTACAGATGTCTGAGCTATATACAGGCAAAATATTATTATAATAGAAGCATTTTTTTCACAAAATGAGAACATTTTGAATAAAGGTTATTCTAAGTTAATTTTTTGCCGAAATATTGTACTTAAATAAGATTTTTTGTCAAATTGTCCTTAAAACCATTTTATACATGTATTCTAATCTAAGTGACACTAAATATCACGAAAATTATGCATTTATGCGCTTTTTTAAAATCACGGTTCCGAACGTAGTTGAACACCTTAAAAAGTCTCCGGTGTCTAATCGACACCGACGGATGTTCTAGAGTTAAATCCTTGTACTAAACGGTATAAATCCACATACCGTAAAATCCGGCATATAACGCGCACTTTTAATACAAAAAATGAGGTCGACATTTAGGGGTGCGCGTTATACGCCGGGTATAAAAAAATGATAGTTTCAAAAATAAAAAAATAGATAAGTATAAGAAAAATTAGACTTCTACATAGATCGGACTACTGTTTATTTGAAAGAAACGAAATACTTAATGAAATTAAAGATTTCTGATTCTAAAAATATACTATTTTTCAAAATTCTGAGATAATACCTCGGAAAAGGGCTTAAAAATATTCCAGCATTGTTCACGCCCATTTCTCGCTCTTTCGTAAAAGTGGGGGTGCGCGTTATACGGCGAATATACCTAAAAATTAAAAAAGACAGATTAAAAGTATGGGTGCGCGTTATACGCCGGTGCGCGCTATACGCCGGATTTTACGGTACATTTGATTCACATTTTCACCAGGGACACTTTTCTATCAATGCTTAAGCAAGTAAATTCTCGAACTAACTACTCTGACTTCATCTTATGCCAAAACACATTGACGAGGAAAATACTTTTCTGCAACAGGCGCAATCAGACACTTTGAGCGGGTTTCCTCACACATTCAAGAGGTAATATATTTTCAATACCAGTACATTATGTACGAAACGTTAGAAACTATTTGGTTATGAGCTTTAAAGCCGATTGATTGACTTAAATGCTCATGTAGCTTGGGTATGAGGCTTACCAGATCATCTATGCCTTGATTTATTTGTCTGTTGGCAACTATCTCTCTTATATAGATACTCATTACTCTTATAGAGTCTTATACAATGCTATGTAATGAACATTTGGTTTATATATATACACATTAGTATAGAAATAAAATAAGTAATTGAAAAGAATATCCAACAAAACAAAGTTTGGAGAAGATTTACTTTTATTGTAGGTGTTTATTCCACAAAGACACAAAAAGGGTGTATTTTCCATTAGAAAACTATTTAATTTTGCAAGACATTGTACTAACGAGTTTAAAATTACCTCATGGAATTCAGCATAGAAAAGAATACAATATTCACAGTCTAGTGAGTAATATATATATATATATATATAAAGATAAAATGATTTAATATTTTATTATATTAAAATATAAAATTAACAAGTGTGTGTATTTCAAAATAAAGTTATGATGTATAAAAAAAATAATAAATTTTAAAAAAAATTCATTTTTATGATAACAGGGACGAGCTTTATATTCTTGTGGGTATACAAACATCATAGTCTTTCAAACATCTTTCTTTTCAATTTTTTTATTGTGACTCGTGGAACCTTTGGATATGCCTCGTGGAACTTCAGGGTTACGCGGAACAAAAAGTTTGAAGACCACTGCACTAATGTATCAAAAAACACAAACTGAGAAAAACCCCTTTAAAGTTTATAATTCTGAAAAAATTATTATAATAAACTTAAAAAAAACCACTTTAAAACATAAGTAATATGTTTTTCCTTAAAAGTAATATCATTTTCGTACTTTTTCACAACCCATGCATTTTTAAAATATAATCAGCTTTTAGAGAGCATTAATTGAACAAGAGAATTCAAGAAAAATGTTAATTTTTTTCTTCACATAATACTGAAGTATTATATTTCTATGATAAATATATGGGGAATAAGAACTGAAATTATATGAAATTATTAACATAAAATGCCTTAATTCAGAAATTTTACATACACACTTTTCACAAAGAAAACAAAAATTACATTATTGTAATGCCTCGGTAATATCCTGCTTTTTATATATTACACCTTCTTTTTTATGGTTATTTCTTATTCTAAAATATAATTTTTTATCAAAACGCATTTTTTTTCTAAAAATGGGGCGTGGTAGAGTGAGTGAGTGAATATTAACGTCACACACGAGAGCTTTAGGCGAAGGACCACTTAATTTTGAACTATAGTCAAGTGACGTGGAAGACACCTCAGCTGGTTTCCCCCTCTCCTAACTACCACACCACACCAACGGGAGAACGTTTCAACTCTCGACAGATTTAACATGCATCGCTGCCCTACACGGCGGGTCTTTAGTGGTAGTGGGCTCGAACTCATGACATGCCTGTCATGATCCGATACCTTGACCACTGGGCTACAGCAGCCCTGGAGTGTGGTCGAATTGCCTAATTTGTTAATTTACATTTTTCAAAGGAAGTTTTACCCAACTTTTAACTTTACGACATGCATAAGTGATACATCAATCGAAAGATAATAACACAAGGAATAAGATTAAATAAAAATAAAACGTTAGTTCAGTGAATTTGGGGGTACTATGTCCTTTTAACCTTTAGAGGGTGGCTGGTCGATCTGGACGCCAAAAGAAACAGTCCCTTAAATAACGCTCTGGTCGGTGTAGCGACCAGAGACTTCTTTTCCCTCTAAACCACTTTCGAATTAACATGGGGCCTATTACAGTTTCGAAACATCAATGACTTGATTGGTCTCTTTTGTATTCAGAGGGAAGGAGAATAGTGTTCCCTCTTCCACAATTATCTAGAAGTCCCTCGTATGCGCGATTCTTTGCATAGCTATTTTTATCAGTGGATTGTGCCCTCTTCTTTACTCAGTTGTTTTACTTTTTTTGATGTGTATTATCTTTCTTCTCGGTTGCTGGATATTTGTTGGAGTGGTTTCGTGAAAAATAACGAAAATGGGTAATAGGAAGTGACGTTAATGGGAACTTGGCGATAAAGCCAAGTTGGCATCATTTGACGACCAAGTATGCCTTCAATTTGGCAACTATTTGGGCAACATTGGTGACCATGTTGGCGAGTTCAGGACTATCTGGATTCTTCTAGAAATTAGTGGATTTCCCTACTAATTTCACGCTCTGGGACGCGTGCGGATTTTTCTGGAAGTTTCCGCCGGGTATGTAAATAGAGCGATGCTAGCCGCAACGAGTCATCGTTCATTCAACTCACAATTAGTGAGCATTGTTTTGATTACCGATTGGCTTGGGTGTGCTTGTGAATAATCTTTTACATACGTGTATTTTAAACACTGATAAGTATGTTTGATTGCTGTTAAGGGTGTGAAGACCTTCGGAGATTTACTCTGTAAATATTCTTGAGGAATCCTGTATTTAAAGAATTGGATTTCCGATAATAAAGTCGCATCTTCGTTATCATAAGTCCATTATCTCCGCTCTTCCCCAAATTGAACAAGAATAATTATTTTTGATAAAAAAATTGCATTATATCTTGCTTTAATTAAATAAAATTTTCATTAAAAATATAGTAATTCGATAGAAAATTATTTCTAATCATACCCGATTCATTTTTTTTCATGATATAAGTTACTATTGTAATATGTCAGATGTTACACATCATATGCGACTACTGTAAGGCTCGTTTATTATTTTTTTTTTTCACTTTTACTTTATTTTTTAATGATTAATCGGAAAGAGGACTACCCACAAAAGAAATTAGGAAATAAGTAATTGATTTTGAAGTTGAAATTTTTAGCGATTCTCTAACAGTAATTTAGAAAATAAATGGTATTTAAGACCTATCTTTGAATTTTTTCGCCTAGTTGTTTAACTAAGGTTGTCTCGCAAGAGGAAAATGAAGTAATCTGAAAGACCCATAACTAATCCATCAAGCGTTACTGGAAAAAATAAGATAAAATATTAATTTAACTGTGCGTCACGAAAAGCGACAGATTTTATTACAAAATTAAACAGAAGGTATTAATTTTTTAAATGTTACGAAAAAAAAAAGATTTAAACTATTAAAAATATGTTTCGCGAAATGTCATTCAAAATTTTTCTCACTTGGCAAATTCCTTACGTCCTATCTCTGAAGCATTAAATAAATGAAGCATTATTAAATATGTGCTTAGTATTTTCATTATTGAAACATCAGGAAAAAAAAGACCTTTTAATCGTATATAAATAACAAAAATTGGACAAGAAATGGATGAATTTGTCATAGATATACATTATATGTTTTAGTATTTTAGATTCGCTTATAAAATACAAACTGTACATTAAAATTTTTTTATTATAACAATAGATTTGTAAAAGATGAAGCTTCGAAACTGAAACCAAAAGTGAAGTTTCAAATCCCGAACTCTTTCTTTAAAATTTAATTGAAATGAACGTGTAAAACACTCATTTTCTTTTTACGCATTCATGTCAATTCAAAAACATAAGAAAATGCCGCAATTTACGTGATACTTTAAAAAAAGAAAGAAATCCTTGCTTTTGTTACATATTTTTACTTATATGCTGTTGCATTCCCCATTGTTTTCAAACTGAGTTTCTTCTTCTCTTACAATTGCAGCCAGTTTTTTTTTTCTTTTTAAATAGAGTAATTACGAAATGTAAATACACTACGAGAAATTTTGCAAAATGCTTTAAACTGTGTCTGAAAAGTAGTGAACATATTTGAAACGTATTGTCTTATACAATAAATAAAGTATCAAAATGAAAGATAAAATATGTTCATTTCCTTCTTTTTCTCCATAATTATCACTGAGTCTCATTTTTTATGTAAGATAATACATCCGCTTTCCAAAATAATAATTATACTATAAATAATATTCTACTATTCAGAAGTGTTATTTTGTCTGGCAAAAGGCGGAAATTCTAAAAAATATACTGCAGCGCAGACGTTTTTACCCCTTCTCATTGGAGTATTATCTATGTTTTGTTGATACAATTGAAATACTTATTAAGCTTATATGTCGGTAATCCGAGAGCAATGTAAAAGTACACACTATTTCAGAATCGCGCCAGATTCAAACCTATTGCTAACAATATAGGATAATTCAATATAGGAAAATTCAATTTAGATAAATTTGTTACATTTGTGTCAAGAAAATGTTAATTTAAATGAAATTCTATAAACGAGTTTTAAATGTTATTTAACTACCGCACAGCGGTAGTTATGAAATGGATTATGTAATGTATGCAACGATCAACAATGTATTAAGAAGAGAATTTCAAATAACTGTTGGCCCCTGAATTACCGAACCCATGTTTAACGAATTGCGCGATTTGACGAATTTTTTTTTTTCCCACGAATAAAATGAATTAAAAAATCCCTTTTTAAAGAGTAATAAACATCTTATTAATGAATGTTTTCAACAGCTGAAAATCTTTTTTTTATTATTTTATATTAGAAGAAATTGGATTATTTCCTAAATATCCTTTTTCACAACAGAAGATTTTTCTTGTAAGCAGTAAATTTCGACAGGAAAGTGTGCAGACCATTTTACATTATACAGATGAGTCAAGAGTATAATCTATCATGTAAATTTTGAATAGGGCAGGTAATTTCTTTTTTATATCAGCCACACACACACACACATGAAGAAGATGATGCTTACGTTTTAAT
>BMAV01027564.1:75855-113151 GCA_019973955.1 Trichonephila inaurata madagascariensis | reverse complement strand
CAAAAAAAAAAAAAAAAAAAGATAAATTTTTATAAAATTTTTTATTTTTTTAAAAATATTGAAAACAGTTGAAGAAATCATTAAACTAAACTTGTTTTCAAAAATTCAGTTACATTAAATTTTACAGAATTTCTTCTTTTTATATGCCTTTATTGCTTCGAATAACTGTGTAAACTAGATATCAGAAAGTGGACAGTCCATAAAAAATATCGCATTTTAGGATTTAAGCGATCGGTGGAAAAGAGAGAGGGTTTGAATTAGAAATATTTCTTCTATACTAAAGTAATAATAATTATATATATATATATAATAACATTGAAATACACATCAGAATATTCTCGAATCAAAACTATTTAGAATCAATGTTTTTTTTTATTATGAAATGTAATGAAAACTTATGCAAAAGACGACATTATCTCTCCGACGAATCAGTTAAATTAATTTGATCATGGAGCATAAAAAAATAATAATAATAAAAATTCTTTTAGGGTAAAATGTCTAGTTTCGTTGACATACATACATCACAGATTTTTATCTAAATCTATCTAATCATTTTCTTGCAATATCAAATAAATTTTGAATAAATATAGTAGTTGAATTATGACCGTGAATATGTTATGAAAACAAGATTAGTTGATTTTGTAGGTTACAGTAAAGATGTATGTGGGTTGTCTCTGATTCTTATAATAGATAAAATACTACATAGAATGTATTAAATTTCTACGGATGCATTCCTAAATTGTATATAAACTTTTCCATGTTATTTTTCCCCTTATCATTTTGAAAAAATTGATGACTGATTTGACTGATTGATTTCTGGTTTTATGAGAGAGAAATGGAGTAACAAAAGCAATTTTTCCCGACGACTGATTTACGGTTCTAATAAACGCTGATTTTTATCCGTTCACTTGATTGACTGAATGAATCATCAAAGCAACTGATAAATAAATTAATGACCGGATTATTTATTTTAGTTTTTTGCATTAAATTTTCTTGATACGCATCACACCCACCCATTCGTGATAGGCAAGATTAAATATTAGAATTAAGAATCTGGCAACATTAACTTTTATTCAAATACGAAAGAAATGCTGAAAGAAAAGTGTACGAAGCTATGGATATACATTTAAAATTTATGATAAAAATTTAAAAGAACTCTATCTATATACAGGGTGAATCTAAACTCTGCAGCAAAACTTTAAGGGGTGATAGTACACATATCAAGACAAACAATAGGAAATAGGAAACTAATAGGTAAATAGGAAACTTAAGGTCCCAAACGTCTTCCGAAGGAGATAGGTGCCAATAAAGTTTAGGGTCCGAAATTTCAAATGATTATAAAAAACGGAAAAATGGGTTTGATTCGTTAGCGGTTTTCACTAAAATTATTCTTTTTGTCAGTATTTTCTTGAAAAATAAATTTTAAAGCTCAAAAAATGTCAATAGAGGGCGCTTTAGACTTTAGAGTAACGAACAACTGTTTTTTACTGTTATTTTTTGTATCATTAAATGCTTTCAAAAGCTTAGACTCAAACTTAAATTTTGAGCTCAAAATTTGAATCGTTGGGGGTGGTTAAGTAACGCAAACTCAACTGTGTTCAGGAGGTGAAATTTCAACTCACCTCCTTCCCTGGACACAGTTCAGTTATTCACGATCTTCGATGCTCGGTCGTAGACTAGGCAGCAGCTACTGCCCACTAAACGTAAAATAAACGAGAGAGGGATGACAAAATTAAATAAAAAAAGTTATTCACATAACAGACATGAGCAATTTCTCCCCTGTAGCCGAGTGGTATAGGTATCGGATCGTGGCTTGCCTTGTCACGAGTTCGAGCGGGCGCTTTTTCGAGCAGTTTTTGTGATTCCGCAAGAAAATTATGCGTGTACCATTTTCTACGTGTCATCATTCATTCAACCTTCATTACATCAAATTGTTTCTTTTTATTTTGAACAGAGAAGTTGTTCATGTCTATTATGAATAATTTTTTAAAAATTTTGTCATCCCTCTCTCGTTTATTTTACGTGTAGGAGGTAGTAGTTGCTGCCTAGTCTACGACACCAAGATCGGGAATAACTGAACTCTGTTCAGAGGGAAGGGCGTTTTAAATTTCACCTCCTGAACACAGTTGAGTTTGCGCTACTTAACCACCCCCAACGATTCAAATTTTGAGCTCAAAATTTGTTTAAGTCTAAGCTTTTAAAAGAATTTAATGTGATACAAAAAAATAACAGTAAAAAATAGTTGTTCGTTACTCCAAAGTCTTAAGCGCCCTCTATCGACATTTTTTGAGTTTTATCTTTAAAATTTATTTTTCAAGAAAATACTGACAAAAAAAATAATTTTAGAGAAAACCGCTAACGAATCGACCCATTTTTCCGTTTTTTATAATCATTAGAAATTTCGCACCCTAAACTTTATAATGGCACCTATCTCCTTCAGAAGACGTTTGGGACCCTAAGTTTCCTATTTACTATTGTTTGTTTTGATGTGTACTATCACCCCTTAAAATTTTGCCGCAGAGTTTAGATACACCCAGTATATTTAAAATCTTAAGCTCTAATTGCTTATTCTTTTCTTGTATATAGTTGGTTTACTAATATGAAACCTATCATTTTCATCCAATTTTGAAACACATAAGAATTCTCTCTCTGATTTTTTACAGTAATATATCCTGTAGCAGGAAATATTGCTGTAATTTAATTCTGTAGCAGGATAATTACAGTATATAATGTATTTATCTGTAGTAGGATGTATTACTGTTGCCAAATGATATGTATACAAGTGCTCACATTTTGTATTAGATGCAATTTATATAAAGCCAAGCGCATACCATTGGTATGTTTAAACTTAACATAGGAAAAGACTACAGGAATAATTAATTAACTATGATAATTAGCATAATTTTTTAATGAAATTGTCAGAATTAATTTTAATAATTTATTTTTAGTAATAAGTAATTATGATAGCGATAAGTTTAGTTTTATTTAGTAAAATTACTTTTATTAAGATAAATTATCCATTTTAACATACCGTTTTTGCAAATATTGTAAGTGTAACGTAAACTACATAATTAAATACACAAAGATGATTGCGTAATACTGATTGCATTGAGAACATAGACTTAAAAAGAATCAAATATAGCAGCAACTAATGGTATGACACTTCTTTGAATTTTACTTTTTAATTTTTTTAAACTTGATATATAAAAGCAAGTTCCGCATTTATCTAAATAAAAAAAACACACACACACACACAACATTAATAATTTTTAAAGTCATTAGACAAGAAAAAACAAAGAAATTTTATTTCAACACTTAAAGAAACATAAAAAAAAAAAAAAAAATTAAAGAAAGTGGATTTTTGTTTTATAAATAAGATTTTATGAAGAAAAAGAGGAAGGTAGAGAAGTTATCGAAAGGATAAATTAATCGCCATTTTCTTGGCGTGTTACCAGCAATCCTTTTATGTGTCGCCAAATGACACGAGGGGTATAATTTACCGATCATTGTCCATTTCGGTTTTCAAACATCACTTAACGTACATGTTTATATTTTATGATTATGGCTATTTTATTAATCAAGTATTCACTTATTTACACACACCTACATACAAAGTAGTAAATAAGTTTTTAATTTTTCAAATTATTTGAAATGTACGAGTTTTAAAGAAACTCCAGATTACTTCCGTGTGGTTGATCGTTTATCAGGGACATAGCTACCACCGTATCAATGATACGGGGACCCCAAGCAACATGGTCCGCAAAATGTGTAAGAAAAAAAATCGTAAAATGTTAAAAATAGTCTGATTAACAAAGATTCAATTTCCAAAAAAGGGCAACCTAAGAAATTTTGATGCAGGACCCACTCAGGACTAGCTACGCCAATGTTTCTTATTAACTTCACACTACAAAGCAACACGAGGGACACTAGCAACTAACTGATTAAACAAATTTCGATCTTTGGTCTAGGAACGAGGTCCTTCTCTAAATTTCCTCACCACACAACGTAAAGAGTTTTGAGCTTCGATATATATTTAATTTGCAAGATTCTCTTTACGGAGTTGTGTTCTTAGTGGTACCAGAACTGTAGAACGAGTTCGCGATCATGACCACTTGGTTACCGCGGTCACAACTTCAATGTGAATAGAGATAAACCAACATAATACAAAAAATTATAAGAAAAATAATCATCAGTATAAGTAAGCATACTTAGGTGTCAAAATTCAGAATCATGATAACTAAGAGGTGGAAGCTGTGTCTTCTTGGTCGGTTATCTATGAGTCCGTTTTTTGGATTTGAGTTCTCACTCTGGCAAAGATAATCGATTAAAATATTGAAAACTTCTCTCCATTAAAACTGAGTTATATAGATTTCGAAGCCTATAAAGCGAATCAATGAGGTAGTTGGAAGAACAAGGTATCGTTTCAAGATCATCCTTGTCCAACAAATCGTGGTTCAAAATTATGAAGCTATTTCCAATTACACTGCTGGTCATTAAACTGCAACACCAGGAAGGAATGATCTAACGAATGTCAAAATCCCAAGGAAGGAAGAAGGTGTCAGCACATTTGAACGACGCAGGAGCGACAAACGGCCTCTGAAATACTACATAAAAGAAAAGGTGTGTAAGGGATATCTCATTTGAAAAGCGCTTTGTATGGTTGGAGTTTGCTCAGAATATCATGTTATGCCTCGAATAATAATAAGAAGAAGCAATTCTCACCAGCAAGTGTCGGAATTCGATAGAGGCAGGATCGCGGCCTATCGAAAGTGTGAATTATTATCGTTTCGTAATATCCTCCGCGGCACTGATCGAAATCCAACCATTGTCATGCAGGTATGGAATCAATGGTTTGCTGAGGGTCATACTGGATGGCATGCAGGATATCCACACTTTCCCATGTCTAACGCGCGAGAGGACAGATATATTGTGTGGTTGATCCTACAAAATCGTACAATCATATAATGGACCATAAGTCAGTAAATGTACACGTTTGTAGTACATCTAGTATCCGCTGTATCGCACTGTGCGACGACGTTTGCAGCAGCGAGGACTGTCAGCACAGTGACCATTACTTCGGCTTCTCTTGACAATGCAGCATAGATAGAGATGGTGACTGGTAAACCGAACGACAAGGCTGGATACGTGAGGGGGACAATGTCGTCTTTTCAGACGAGTCCGGGTTCTGCGTGTAGTATTCTGATAACCTTATACGTTCCTGATACGTTCAAAGGAGACCACTGGTCGCCTGCTTGCACTCGATATCAACATAGGGGATTTGTACCTGGTACGATGGTTTGGGCAGCACTGGCTACACGACACTCACATCCTAAGTTCAGATCGACAGTAGTTTGAACGCAGATATGTATCTTTTTAATATCTTACGTCCAGTGGTTGTGCCCTACTTTCGAGGACTGTCAAACGCAATCTTCCAACAAGATAATACAATACCACATGTTGCACGTCATGTTCTGACCTTCCTTGATACATAGGATATTCAATAGTTGCCATGGCTTACACAGTCTCCAGATCTGTCACCCACTAGAAACAACTTGGCATGGGTTGCTGAGAGACTGGCCATCCACCCCTCTCCAACAGAAACATTTGATGAAGTATGACAAGGACTTGAAGAAGCACGGAATGAGTTGCCCGTTTCTGTCATCCAAACCCAGTTCGACTTCATGCCTAGCTATGTAAGGGTCGTCTTAATTGCCTAGTGTGGCAGGTATTTCTATTTATTTCGCATCCCTTTAACCTCCCAAACTTCTTACAAATTTAATCATTTTGTCTTTATGCCATTCTGTTTACGTACAGTAAATATCTTCTTTGTATTTGCTTTCCTTCAAGGTATTGCGATTTTAATGGCCAGCAGTGTATCATCAAACACATTTGAAAATATTGAATGAAACGCGCTGCAGTAATGAATGACATGTGAATTGTGGTCAATGATCCTTAAATGCTAGACTGTGAACTCTAATTTTACTAAATACTCATCGGGAAGGAAGTCCCACCCTTGTCATTTAACAGTTCTGATGCCATTAACGACTCGTCGTGTAGTAGGAACGCCGCACGTTCAGTCTGAAAGGGCTTAAAGTCCTCTCGTTGCCATGGTGTAGAAGTCAAGAAAATGAGGTGCCAGATCAGGTGTTGTTCCTCATCACTTAACTCTGTGGTTCAAAATTGTGAACTCCATCAATAGATCTTGTGTTGCCTCTCAGTCCCTTGTTAATATACAATCATTTAATAAAAGCTGATGAAATTATGAGATATCAAGCGGGGTTTGATTGATTGTTTATCAATGTCATTTTCAGAAACAACATGAAGGCTATCGGCGATGATCTTCGGTATTTTGAACCACAGCCAAGTGACCAGAAGAGCATTTAAACCAACATCCCACTACTTTTCTGACTTCTGCTCTGGTTAAGCGTATTGTGTTAAAGATATAAATTCATTACGGTCACGTGATAAATGTAATCACGTGTTCTCCATCGAATTCAAAACAGACATTAGACTTGTACTTGTTGCTTTACTTATAAAATTTAGATACAATTCCGAATTTGACCTTTCGGTAAAATGGGTTTAAGTATTCAGATTCTTCAAAAATTTTCTCAAAGTTAAAAAAAAATTCTTACTTTGTACTTGTATGTACTTTTAAATCAAGTAAATTTTATTCAGCGGCGTAACGTACACACCCGCACAGTGTTGCCAGATCGTGCGATTTTTCGCGAATTTTGCTACTTTTCAAAACTTTCCGCTACTTTTTTTTTTATCCTATTGCGAATTTTATGCTACTTCACTTGAAGATCCCTCTACTTTGTGCTACTTTCAACCATATAATAAAAATATTAGAACAAGTTTCAAAAAAATTGAAAAAAAATAGTGATTTTAGTCTCTAAAGAAAACATAAAGTTGCAGTATGTTTTACCACTCCGAAACGACACGAAACGCTGTAATTTCTTCCCCCTCGCCACCGCCAAGTACCAGAGCCTATCTATGTGGGACTCTCCTATTTTGCCACTCTTTTTCCACTTCAAGTGGTAGAAAAAAATGATGAGATTCTTTCTAATCCCGATAGAGGCATGAAAATGAAACACGTAATATTCTTAAAAAATAGGCTTTGAGAGAATTTCTACAAAAATATTAAACTGGAAAAGTAATTGTGAAAGGACAAATTCTTACAGAACTAAGTATATTGTATAATTATCATCAACGGTACTGCATTGAATTAAAGAATAAAAATTTATTTTTGTAATTAACTTACATATCGCATCGCTGAACTTATAAAAAAATTGCTTACAATGACAAAGTAAGCACTCGTCATCTAGAGAGATAAAAATCTGATTAAATCCCTTTTGAAAGGTTTTTGCCTAGATTCAGTGGTCCGGACTACCTCGCATTGCAGGTGGCCCAGGGATTCTAGGGGGCTCAAAGCCTGACTGACGCCAAGTACATATTAGGGCTTGGGGTTCTAAAACAGACTTTGCAAGGGGCCCTAATATTCTCCGTTGCGCCACTGACTGAATTCCTCTCTTTTCAATCAACTACTTCTCGTACTATCCTTTTACTTAAATTAATACAAGGATAGAATTAAATATTGGTGAATTACAGCTGCCAATTTAAGCAGAATTTGAGTGGATTAATTTGCTCTTTCAAACTGATCATGTTGATCATTGCAAATTACTGAATGCATTTTTGAATCCATTTTTAAGAGATTTAGCTATATTTGCTTCAAAGCCTTACAACCTACCAATAAGTAATGCCACTGTAGACAAAATTAAGGAATCGAATGTGCCTCGAACCGTTTGAGTCATTCTCAGAATCAAAATCACTTTGGAACAATGAGGGACTTGCTGCGTTGATTTCATTCCATCGTTACAAATGCTTCAATACAATTCAGAAATTTGTAAGAAAGACAAAGTAGATCATGATATTTAGCAGGAAGAATTTGAATGTATTTTAAATGAATTAAATAATTTAAGCATTTTAACGTAGTTTTACAAAATTAAAAAAAATATATTTATGAATTTCAAGAGAAAATCAATTCGCTACTTTTTGCTACTTTTCCCCCTCTTCGTGCTATTTTGCTGCATAAGTTTCTGGCAACTCTGCCCCCGTATCGCTGGAGGGCCCAGGATTCTAGGGGGCCCAAAGCTTGATGTTATGGTTTTGTAATCATTCGTAAAATCCGCTTAGAGCCTAAACCTGATTTTGCTTACTCATGTGTATTTTTATTATTGCCAAATTTGTGTTTTTTAAACAAAAACTTCCGAAAGAAGCAAAAGGTGACTGTGTTTGAAACAAGTAATTCATTCATCATGTGACTATGAAGTCATATGAATTTATGTATGGATTGGCTAGAATCACATGATTGGAAGTTATATGATTATGGGGTTACATGAATTTAGTCCATTGGATGGATACCACAATATTATTTACATATGGTTTATTAAGAACATTAACAATTTAAAATCGAGTCGGTTTTGGTCTAAGATTGTGAGTGATGCACATTTGTTACGGATACCGCTTGTGCAATTATTTGTTGCAAGTGGGGCCCACTTCTACAAAGGAGCCCAGAGCCTCAAGAAGTCTTAAGATGTCATTGACTGTAATTTACATATTACCATAACATACACTAATTTTTTTGCTACTAAACGCACCAACTTTTCACCTAATATTCTTATTTTGATCGTGGTGGTAAACTGTATGCTGGCATTCTTTCCGTCAAAATAAAGGTTAGAGAGTTCGAATGTTACGGGTAGAAATGTCTTAACAAGTTAAATGTGTAAAAACTCTAAGACCTCACATTGACGAGATGTGGAAATTATGGGAGAGGAGTCCAGTCATTTCTCACTTGATCAGGGTTCAAGATTATTAGGTCCATTACCAATAGCCCTAGATCAGTTTCACAGTACGGCGTTAATAAAAAAAAAGAAGGAATCACAATCAACCTGCAGTCTCTCACTATTCAGAATTCTAAAAATCCTGCTGGTTAACTCAATAACATGTAAATTCTTTTAACGAAACATAATGTAAAACTAGGATGCGCATTTAGTCGATTGCGATAAACCGATGGATAAGTAAGACATTTTGGTGTGACTGCCTTTACTAAGACCTAAGACACTCATGGATATAAAAAAATATATTTATGGAACATCGACGCCAACTACACTAGAGAATCGGCTTTTCACAATTGATGTGACTGTTTTCTTTAGCAAATGATTCGATAAAAGTGTAGATGACAAATGTACCTTCAAGGGAAGAGAACAATGACACTTAACACGGTCACTTCCACTGTAGGGGAAAAAAGTAATCACTGCGATGCCAGCTGTATCAATGAATTTTTCTGTACACGCCAACTGCAGGGGAGATAAATGTTGATGATCAGTTCTTCCCGCGACAGCACGGGATTGGCTATTGAAACATCATCCTACTCTTAACGCTTCCACGGGATTGGGTTCTCAGAGTTGATGTCATGTCCCGCGATGGTGCGGTACTCGGCAGCTAACAAACTAAGTACATACGTTGGTTTCAGATTCATAGGTTGACGTATGTTCTCTGCTGGTTGCATTTAATACTCTACTCTCCACGATCTAGCAGTCAGTCATAGTTGTTCACGCATTCAACGTGACAATTTTGTGTTACTTGTGTTTTTGTAACAAAAATAGTAAGCTATTGTAATTTAAAAGAGGGGAAACAACGTCGGAAACAACAGTTAAAGGAAAACATACAATTTTAATACAGAGTTGCTAAACCTACGCTACTGGGTGAACCGCAACACCTGAAAAACATTAGAAGTAGCCCGTACCCTGGAAAAGTCGACCTGTCCCTGGTGTAAAATGTCGCCAACAAAAATCATTTTTTGCTGTTTTCTTTTAGTAGACATTCATTCAAGGTATATCCGCCGTATTTGGCTCAGTTCCCATGAAGATACATAGTAACTTTTCAAATAGTAACTTATCTTTTTTGCTATCTACGAAACCGATAGGCGATTCAAATATATCTACCCTTGCTTCTCCAAATGCCACTTCAAAGCCTGCATTGAAGTGATACACTTAAGGACTCACGACCGAGATAATGTCACTCACGTTCGATTTATGAATGAACTGATTATGCAACCTTATCGCATCACGTAAGCCCCGGTTTGATATCCCTTTAATTGCCACCGTCTGAAAAAAGAACACGTTGTTCTGCAGACGATTTTTAAAAGTGAGAGTAATTATGCACAGCTTGTACAAAGAATGAATTACTCGATTATATATATAGTAATTTAAGTACCCGGATATATTGATAGATGTTTATCTAAAAGTGGCACTTGTTGTACCTAAAGCTTGATTTAAAATAGTACGGGACGGCTTCTTTGCGTTAGATAAAGATTAAGTATTTCAAGGTCAATGTTTTTACAGTTGATTTCTATTAATATATTTATATGTAATAGCTTAGCAGAGAAAATATTCCTTAAGGTATCCGACTACTTGCGACAGCTTTTTTGTTTTAAAAAAATGGAGAAATGGAGAATTTTTTGTGTTTTTTAGATTTATTTAGTATATTTTAAGAAAAAAAGGTTAAAATTAAGATGAGAAAAATAAATTATTACTACTAAAATGGGAAGTAATGGGTAAAAATTGACAAAAAATTACATAAACGGGGCTCGCTCTGTGCTAATAATAAATGAACAAATTCTCAAATTTTCAATTTCGATGTCTTACTCTTTGCTATTCCTTTTTGAAATGACCTTTAGGGCTGCGGTAGCCCAGTGGTTAAGGTATCGGACCATGGCAGGCATGTCATGAGTTCGAGCCCCGTACCACTAAAGACCCGCCGTGTAGGGCAGCGATGCACGTTAAATCTGTCGAGAGCTGAAACGTCCTCCCGTTGGTGTGGTGTGGTAGTTAGGAGAGGGGGGTGCCAGCTCAGGTGTCGTCCACGTCACTTGACCATGGTTCAAAATTACGTGGTCCGTCGCCAAAAGCCCTCGTGTAGCTGAACAGTGCGACGTTAATATTCACTCACTCACTCACTTGAAATGACCTTCAGGATAAGATATATTTTAATTTTTACAAAAACGAGAGCACTTTATCTCAGTTTTATTTGAAATTGCTTAAAAAAAATTAATTATATTCACATAAAGAACTGTAAATTTTGTAATAAAACAGTTATTGATATATCTGAAGATTAAAACACTTCTATACTGTTATACTGAACATACACAAAAAAATTTCAACAAATTTTCAAAACATTTTGAGCAATCGCTGTCCCCGTTTGAGTTTTTCGAAAAAAAAACACATTTTAAAGTTTGACATCTTATCTAAAGTTATGACATCTGCTTTTACTCAAACACTTGTAGTTTTTGTTCCAGTGAAAGGAAAATAAAACATTTGTTATTTTTATAAAGCTAATAAAATGGCATATAAAATAAAATCATAAAAAAAATTATTAATTTTAAAAAAAATCAGGATTTTAGGGTAATCGGACACCTTTAAAACAGTACAATGTTTGTTAAGATATATTACTCAAATTAAACACTTTATACGCATAGTGTTTAGTACAACTGTATTAAATAGTTGTATATGTACAATATACAATCCTGTATAACACAATTATGTATGATGAAATACATGGAATCTAGTTAAAGTTAGTATGCCTACGCTAAAAAAATAATTTTGCAAGTAACAAATGTCCCAGTTCCTTCATGTTTTATAGACTTTTTCAGATACATATTTTAAGACTAACAAAGGCAGCCATGAAAACCTAATCACGATCACAAACTTGTGGCCGGAGTATCATGAGTTCAAGCCCTAGTGCCACTGGAAACCCGCCGTGTAGAGGGGTTAATGAATGCTAAATTTTTCGTGGATCTAAGTCCTCCCATTTCCGAGGTGAGGAAAGAGTGAGTGAATATTAACGTCGCTCTGTTCAGCTACACAAGGGCGTTTGACGACGAACCTCGTAATTTTGAACCATAGTCAAGTGACGAGGACGACACCTGAACTGGCACTCCCCTCTCCTAAGTATCACACCAACGGGAGGACGTTTGAGCTCTCGACAGATTTAACGTGTATCACTCCCCTACACGGCGGGTCTTTAGTGGTACTGGGCTCGAACTCGTGACATTCCAGCCACGATCCGATGCCTTGACCACTAGGCTACCGTGGCTACTCCGTGGTGTGGAAGTTAGGAGAGTAAGTGCCGACTCAGGTGTCGCCCTAGTCACTTGACCGCAGTTCAAAATTACGGGGTCCGTCGAAAATAGCTTTCGAGTTTCTTTTTACGACTTTTTATAATGAATGAGTGTTTATTGACGTTAATAAACACTCACTCATAATGAATAAAATTTTATGGAAGAGTAAAAAATAGTTACGGTCGGACCTCTATTTAACACAGTTCCTAAATCATGAAAAAATGTTCGTTGTGTGAAAAATTCGTTAAATAGAAATTCATCTTTTAATGTATTGTATAAAACACATGAAACAAATTTTAAATTCACAAACACTATGTATCAGCGGCTCTTAAACTCCGCGGATCCACGGAGGTCCACATTACCTTTTTAGGGAGTCCACGATTATCTCTCGTTACAGACTTTGAAAGGACTCGTTGAAAAATTGAAAGATGTGTCATCCTAGACTAGATCTCTAAAAGACTAGATCTACCTAAGTTAAACCTTGCTTGTTTTGCCCAAGTCTGACTTTGAGTTTGACATCCTTGTAGTACACCGTTCTTGTGGTTCCAGGAAAAAGTTCACAAGATAGAAGTCCAACTGTATTATTAAATTTGAAGTTCTTCAATTATATTATGAATACATTAAGTTTCTATACTCAATTTCACTACCCAAACATAAAAGTGTTCAGCTTGATATTGAAGCAAAAAGAACTGGTTTAAAATTTTATTAGAAACGCTGTACTCTAAAACAATACAAGGCCCATTGGGAACGGACACCATAATTTTGAATTTTGGTCAAGTGGCGGGAACGTCACTTGAGCTGGCCCCCACCGTCCAAACATCCATATTACATAAGATGAACATTTTTTACAGTGAAAAAGGACTAAAAATTTAAGAAAAAATTACAACTTAAATATATGAAACGTTTGATTAATTTAAACAAAAATATGCTAATTACTCTTACATTCTTTTTAATTATTATCTTAAACAAGCATTTTTCCACTGAATGAATTATTTTTTTTTTGTCAGCATATTAATATATCGGAAAGTTTGGGCAAAAAATATCCTTCATACTGATTGATTGATTGAATATTAACGTCGCACTGTTCAGCTACACGAGGGCTTTTGGCGACGGACCACGTAATTTTGAACCCTGGTCAAGTGATGTGGACGACACCTGAGCTGGCACCCCCCTCTTCTAACTACCATACCACACCAACGGGAGGACGTTTCAGCTCTCGACAGATTTAACGTGCATCGCTGCCCTACACGGCGGGTCTTTAGTGGTAATCCTTCATACTGAATTTTACGGTAAGCACTGTAGCTAAAATATTAACATTCAATTTTGATTTCTCACTAGTCACTTGACAAAAATCATTACCAACTGAAAAAAAAAACTTTTTCAACTGCTGCATTAGTTCCAGGGCAGCACAACGTAAATTTAACAAGAGTATAATTACATTTTCATATGGAATGTGTTCGTTTTTGAAATGGTTTAAGTAACTTCACCCATCTTTTACCAATTTCTCAGCATGTTGATTTTCCAATTGTTCTAATTTACTAGAATTTAAGTATACACATTCAGTCTTCTTTCTACTTCAAACAGACAATTGTCATCGATTTTAATATCATGTATTTCTTTCGATAAAAACTCAAAGTAATTTTCTATATCTACCCAATTTACTTGCGACAAAGTCAAAAAATACCATTGAAAACTGTTATTTCCTGTGATATTTGTTTTAGACCATTCTTCGACATTTTGGAAACATGTTTGGTTCATCTCTGAATTGAGATTAACAGATCAGTTTTAAAACATTGAAAAAGAGGACAAAAAGGAAGACACTTTTCGAGGAAGGACAGAACCTATAAAGAGAGGACTGTCCTCCCTAAAGGAGGACGTTTGGTCACTTTAATATTACACCAAAACGAGAACTCAAACTTACGACTCGGCAATGCCGGTTATGAATTCATGGTCCACTGGACTACATGATCTAGATTCTGTACTTTTTAGTATAATTACGGAAGACTGGGAAATAATGTTTAGTAAGAATACCAGAAATCGAATTTTTTGACCAGAATGATAGTAATTATGGAAATATTTATGCGAAATCATCCGTTACGGTATTATGAAAAAAATGAAAGAATTCATCTTTAGTTAATAATTTCGTACACACAATTTACTTAAATGTTAATTTTGCATTTCCTAAGCATCTCGTGTACTTTATTACTGTCATTATACTAAATGTGCACACAATAAAATGTAGGACAATTTAGATGTTTACTGAGTTACTAAAGAAAATATTAAGTCATCCCAGCGCAGTTTAATTCCATTATTAATATTCCCATGCTTGTTCACTCATCTTGACAGATTTCTCTTTAAAAGCTGACAAACAGATTTATAAAATTAAATTAAAAATTGAAAACCAGTTTCTGTGTTGGTAATTTTAATAATAAAAAATCTATGATTTCCCGTTTTAAAAACTCGAAATTTCCGATTCTGTTTACTTGAAACTGTAAAGCACAAAGAGAACAACTGCTTGAATATGCAGCGTTAGGGTGGATCTGAGTACTCATTTGCGTATTCTTCCTCCTCCGAACAGTGAAACCTTTTCCTTTTTTATTGAGACGTTCCAGCTGCCTGCACCCTAAGGTAAACACTTCCTGGACCGCGACAGACAGACGCCGCAGACACAAGTGGGTGATGTGCTATTCTTCCTGTAATAGGACTCCTTTGAGAATCATTCGATTGCTGATGTAAAAGAAAACAATTGCACATATTATTTGTTAACTGCATTTATGCATATTAGTTTAACTGACTAAGATACATTTCATGAAGTGTGTGTGTGTGCGATGCTATACAAATTAATTATTTCTTTTTACTTTCCATGGGGGAAAAGAACCTTCAATCATATATTTCTTTTTTATCACACAGAGAGAGTAAATACTACATATTTAAACAAGAAATAAATTTTAATATTTTTGAATTGAATAAAATGCTCCGAAATTGAAAATGTGCAGACCATTTCCTGTATCATCCGATATGGAACATTTAATCACTGTTTCATTTCTATTTTTAGCATTGCTAAAATGTATATATATAATAAACTGAATAAAACACTCACTTTATACAAAAGTATTTTTAAGTTATGTTCTGAAAGATCGTATAATTCCCGAATATAAGCCGAGAGTGCGTTTTTTCTTCAAAAGATTATCCCTAAATTCTAAGTCTATACATAAATCGAATAGAAAAAAAAGTCCCTGTCATTTTCAAACATGTTGCCATGGATGAGAAAATGTTGCTGTTAAAATGAATGGAATATTTTTCTCAGTCCAATTACTTTTAAGTAAAGCGAAAATAACGTTGCTTTTTTATCTGATAACCCTATTGGAAACTCTATTGCATACTTTAAAAAAAAATTAATTGTTATCTTTTCAATACCTAAACAAATCATATTTTCTGCATTAATTTTTTTCGGAAGATGACTGAGAAGAAAAATTTGTATGCGACACGTGATCGTCGACCAATGCTTCATTTCTAGCAGGAAAAACTCGCTGCATAGTGACTATAAACACATCACATTCCAATGATTAAACATGAATTTTATAAACTATTTGGAAACTGGAATTCTGACTTACAAGGGGAGGGCACGACTAAAGAAATTCATTTGGTTACGAGATTTTGTGTACTAGTAGTAATCCTTTAGGGTGTTCAACCCCCAATGTAATAACGCCGAATGGCCAGTCAATTAAGAGAAAATAGCCTTCGAAATTCATGCTTAGCTTTTATACAATTAAATTTCAATTATCGCCAGCGATACAATGGCTTGATTGGCAACCTGTTTACCACTCGACCGGCCAAGGTTCGAGTCATGCAGATGATTTTTTTGTTTCATTTTTAAATTCATTTAATTATTTTTACAATTAAAAAATTTATTTAAAAAGCCATTAAATAATTATATAATTATAAAACAATTAAATTAATAGTATATAACATAAGATATATATTATTTTTATTATATTAATTATATAATATTTTTTTATAAATAATTATTATAATATTTTTTTATAAATAATTATTATAATATATTTTACATATTATTATAATTCTTTTATAATATTTTATTTATAATATATTGCATTTCATATTATAAAGCTATTTGTAACCAATTTTTATATAAAATATCGTTTAATATTTATTAATAATTATATTTATAAAATATAGTATAAATATTTATATAATTACAGTAATTATTTTATTTTTTAAAATACAAAATAATTATCTAAAGTATCATTTAATATTTAATAAATGTTTTTAAAATAAATTTATTTTTACTGTAAAAATAATTAAATGAATTTAGAAAGTAGAGCAAAAAAAAAAAAAAACGTTTGCGTGACTCAAACTTTGGCCGGTCGAGTGGAAAACAGGTACTCTACCAATCAAGCCATTGCATCACTAAAGATAATTGAAATTTAATTGTATAAAAACTAAGCATGAATTTCGAAGGCTATTTTCTCCAAATTGACTGGCCATTCGGCGGAATTACATAGGGGGTTGATCACCCTAAAAGAGTGCTATTATTACACGAAGTCTCGTCCCCAAATGAAATTTCTTAGTCGTGCCCTCCCCTTGTTAGAATCATTTATGTGAATTTTTTTAATAAATATTCCATTTTCAAAACGCTAATGAGCTAAGAGATTAAAATCGCTTGTGCAAGGTAGAGGGATAGTGATTAAAAAAAACCCTTTTTTCTCAAGCTACTTTTTCCTGCTGACATTAGAGAATCTATATATAAAACAAAAAAGTTCCGTATATAAACAAAAAGTTTCACCTTAAAAAGCTCCAAAAATCTTGACTTACTCATGGAAATACAGGGTGGACCCCAAATAATGGTTTCGAAAATATGATTTTTTAAAATGGGCTCAATTCATGGGACGTCATAGTCACATGATAGTGAAAGCCACGTGATTTTAGCCAATCAATTCAAAAACTCATGCGACGTCATAGTCACACGATAAAAACTATCTAGTGTTTCCAGCTAATCAGTTCACGCTCTCCAGTGTTGACAAGTTTTGCTCTTTACAGAAACCGTCTTTTAAAAAGTACATATGTATACAAAATGCATTTTATTTAAAAGTATAAGCATAAAATGCTATTATTTTTTTAATTTTAAAAAATCTTTTTGAAGAATTTTTTTTCCTAACGTTTAAACATCTTTACCCAAATATGAAATTTGAAATTTTATCTAAGTTTTACAAATAGCACAACAAGTACTATTGGTTTAATGTTTGTTTTGAATTCAATGGAGAACACGTGTTTGTCTTTATCATGTGACGTCATGATTTGAGCCCATAGGGGCCATCATTTGAGCTCACCTCCGTATATGGTTTATATTATTTCACATGGAATACGTTAAAATAAACAACAACAAAAAATCATTTATTGCAACTGTACAACCTTTTAATAGAAAAAGTATTCTGTCACTGGATACTTTTCTCATTAAAAAGTTCAATTCCCCTTCGCTAAAAAATAACATCTCGATAGTCAATATTTTAAATAAAGTGTTGCAAATATTGAAGGGGAATCACACATATATAAATTTAGAGCAATTGAAAAAGTTTAAATTTCTAGATAGAGTCAAAGTTCTATTTTCAAGTATAAAAATTTTCTCAGTTGATCACCTTATAAATTTGAAAAAAAAGGAGATGAATTGATTAAATTTAAAAGAGAATACTAAATATAATAATATATACTAGTACTATTTCAAATCGGAACACATACATTTGATCTTAAATTCTTGAAACTCCTCAACAAACCTGCTACAAATAATTTTTGAATGAAGATGAAATCCCATGGCCTAATTGGTCTTCTGATTCGTTGCCAGAACAAAAGCACCAAGGAAACAATTTGTTACAATTGTCTTTAGAATGCGGAGTTATTTTTCCGTGAAAATTAATGTTTTCAGCAGTCCATTACAAAAAGGAATAGCGGGGGAAATGCTACGCAGCAAGATAATGAATTATGAAGAAATTTCAGTAATTATTTTCTAGGAAGTGGAATATAAGTACACAAAATAAGATCAAAACAACCCTTACATAAACCTTTTTTTCCTTATATAATCTTTTAACTAAAAAAATATTTTATCTGTGTTTATTTTATTAAAAAATGTTACACTTTTTGTTCTGGTTGCGTTAAAAATTTTTGGAATACCGCAATATATATATACCATACGCAACAATTTTGGACGTAAATTTTTATGATACAGAAAATATTTTTGTGCTCAATGGCCGCGTGGTAACGTATCGTGCTTCTACACCACAGGTCCGGGGTTCAAACCCCGGGATGGGCAGAACCAACTCAGCCTTCTATCCCTTTAGTGGGTTGGTAAAGGAATACCAAGCTTCCCTGTAGGAACCAAACAGTGGGGGTTTCACTTCAAACTGACCACCTGACTGGAACGTCTGCTCATGGACTTTAGGGCCCAAGGTCACGAAAACTGAGGTGTAGCATCCTTGGCCCGCCATGGGCTTTTACATCACTGAGTTTAGTTTAATTTTCCTGAAATTTTTTACTGAGTTGTAGTTTTTTGCTTATTGCACTTATACAGTTTTCAAGAAAACAGAGTCTTTCAGTGCCAGTTGCATTGAAGAATGCAATGTTCGTTATCATTAGAAATACCACATTTAGGAATTTGAGGTTACGATTCTGGTAGAATCTTCGTTTAAATGGTTTTGGTTTACTTCATATATATAAGGTAAACCAAATGTCTTGCCCTAATTATAAATATTTATTGTGCTCAAACTATTATAATTAGACTTGCGTTTTTTTTGCTCGATATATAGTAAGTATTTTTATGAGTTTATTTATAAGACCACTAGATGGTATACTCGCACTTCGCAAGGGAGAATTGAAAAATTAAACAATGCTTATTGAAGGTTAAAGAAGTTTTTAATGAGTTAATTTTACGTAAAATGCAAATTAATCAAAAAAAAAACTTTTTTACATATTTCAGCTGAACAAAAAACCATATTTGTTAAAATTTAAGTCAATAGATATAATTGCTGATTAAAAGGATTTTTTTTATTAATAAAGCCCCGTAACTCTCATGTGTGTCAGTTTTTGAAAACACCTTCCTAAGTTGATATCTGCTGAGCAAAAGTAACATATTGTTACAAATTCTGTGTAATGAATGCTTAAAATAGTGTAAATAATTTATATCTGGATGTGTAATGCGTTAATATTACTTTCTGTTGTATTTATTTTATGTTAAAATTGTAATATATATTCTCAAGCACAACGCCATTTCTTTCATTACAATGTCGATTCGATGGAAACAAGTTGGCATCATTTTTGGCAACCCAGTTGGCAACTTGGCGATAGATTGAACGATGTAGAAGTTGATATGCTGTAGCGCCACCTGGTAGGGAGCTGGAACAAAGAAGATAGCACAAAATCCTTTTCCACAAAAAAATACATATTCATGCCAATTTTCATAGTGATCGGTTGAACGGTGTTAGAGTGATGCCATTTCATATATCCATTTTTATATATATAGATTTTCCTCAGTAAAAAAATTTCAAAGTGATACCTCGGAGAATGCCCAACTGGTATTTTAGTTCCCTTGCTTCATTAACACTTGGTCTGAGACTTCTAGGAAGATCCTTAACGCTGCTACCGTAAAATCCGGCGTATAACGCGCACTCTTAACACAAATAATTTACGGAATAAAATATATATTTTTTTAATGTACCATGTTTTTATAACGAACTAAAAAAAATTATTTCTGCTGTTTGTTCTCTTTTGTTTTCGTCTTTTTCATTTTCTTCACCTTTCTCTCCTCCTTTTTTTCCCTTCTTTTTTCACATTTCCATGCAATGTCATCCATTTCTGAGCTACGGTCCAAATTTCAAGTCTCTAGCTCATCGGGAAATTAGTTTAAAATCAACTACAAAACTCTACCCGGACAGTCATACAAGAAAGCGAGTTCATAAAAACATATAAAAATAAGATTGTGATTTACGGATGCGCGTTATACGCTGGGTATAAAAATGAAAGCTTCACAAATAAAACAAGTAATATATATATATAAAAAATTAAGTCAATTCCTACTAGGTCAACAAAGAAAAATTTTATTTTAGCTACTTTTTATTAAATAGTTACAATTAATATAAATATGTATATACATAGGACAAAATCACAACATTAAGTTGTCCTTAATTTTTATTAATTATCACTAAAGTATTGTATCATCCAAAACAATCGTGTATATAAATTTCAGTTCAATCGAATACTTAAACACGTGAGAAAAAAAACCTTTTCAAGTTTCGTCACAAGTCGGCAAAAGGATCGCTAAGTCGCCAAAAATGATACCAACGTGGTTGTATTTGTAATTCTTTAAATAATTAGTTTTAATCCATTAAAATTTTTATTAATTATAATTAAATTATTGTATTGTCATCCAAAATATTCCTATATATAAAATTTCAGCTCAATTGAGCGCTTTAAAATGTATTTTATTAACGATTGAAAATTCCACCAAGATAAATAAATAAATAAATAGAGATTGTGAGCTAATAGAAAATGAAAAAGAAATATGCATAAAAAAAAAAAGACTTCTACAAAGATCGGAATACTGTTTATTTAAAAGAAATGTCACATACCTTATTAACTTAAAGGGTTGTTTTTCTAGAAATATTACAATTTTTTCAAAATCCTTGGATAATACCTCGAACAAATGGCTTTAAAACGTAATAGCATTGCTAACGTACACTGCTCGTTCCTTCGTAAAAAAGTGGGTGCGTGTTATACGGCGAATATACCTTAAAATTAAAAAATGCAGCTTGAAAGTATAGGTGCGCGTTATACACCGGTTTGCGTTATACGCCTGATTTTACGGTATTTCTTTATTCATTTCAATCATGGCATTACTGATTTTGCAGTGAGGTTTGCTTCCATAAGAACGTCGAAACTTGCACTGAACATTAATGGGCGATTTCGTTTCGTGAAACCACACATTGGGCTTTCTCTTGAATCACAATCGACGCCATTTCGGTGAAAAATGATGTCAACCTTGTAAATATTTCTCTAAGTCACACTTAATGGAGCAGTCGCGCCATATACTGCTCAGTGAGTGAGTGAGTGAGTGAATATTAACGTCGCACTGTTCAGCTACACGAGGGCTTTTGGCGACGGACCACGTAATTTTGAACCATGGTCAAGTGACGTGGACGACACCTGAGCTGGCACCCCCCTCTCCTAACTACCACACCACACCAACGGGAGGACGTTTCAGCTCTCGACAGATTTAACGTGCATCGCTGCCCTACACGGCGGGTCTTTAGTGGTACTGGGCTCGAACTCATGACATGCCTGCCATGGTCCGATACCTTAACCACTGGGCTACCGCAGCCCTCCATATACTGCTCAAGAAAACTACTAAAACTAGCCTATCCACAATGGTATAAAAGTTATATCATTATATATTAAATTGCTATTTTGTGAAGAATTTTTATAATCCGGGCAAAACTTTGCTTTCCTCTTACGTAATACATTGAAGAATTATGTATATGATATAGAAATTTGTTTTATACAATTAAAACGAGCTTTTCCCAAGTTAAATGGGCAAATTCAAAGTAGTTAGTTTAAAAAGAAATTTTAGAATGTGTTGGGATAGTGTGTCAAAAAATTCACAACAAAATTTTTGGAGATTTTTAATTATTTGCCGGTTAGAAATTCAATGAAGTGATAAAGATTTGTTTTAATTTAACGTTGAACTAAGGTAATACTGCGGTCTATTTTTTTCTTTGTTTTACCAGTGTGTCCCCCTATCACTCAGTGCACAACTATATATATATTTTATTGAGTGAGTGAGTGAATATTAACGTCGTACTATTCAGCTATACGAGGGCTTTCGGCGACGGACGACTTAATTATGAACCATGGTTAAGTGACGTGAACGACACCTGAGCTGGCACCCCTCTTCTAACTACCACACCACACCAACGAGAGGACATCTCAGTTCTCGACAGATTTAACGTGCATCGCTGCCCTACTCGGCGGGTCTTTAGTAGTACTGGGCTCGAACTCATGACATGCCTGTCATGATCCGATACCTTGACCACTAGGCTACCGTAGCCCCCTTTTTTTATTGAGAACATTTATAACCCCATGTACCACAAAGTATAACACATGGGGCTTAAATAGAAGTAAGCGTGAAGCACACGTCACGCAAAAGAGAAGGAGAAGGATTACAACACAAACATCCATGTCTTACCCGGGATTCGAACCCAGAACCTACGGCACCGCAGTCAGCGTCACTAGCCACTATACCGAATGGGCGACACGCAAACATTTTCCGATCCAAATTACTTCACACTACAGATGTGAACAATGATAATTATTTCATACGAAGAGTTTACATTTGTGAATCCTTGGAGCCAAAAAATCATCACGGTTGAATTTTTATTTTTATTTTTAAAAACTACAGTTTAATTGTTCGAAGAGACGTTTCAAATGCAGAAGGAAAGCTTTTAGGGTACGAACTAACATAAGACAGAGAAAAAAAATCCAGCTTTTCCAACTGGAATATCTCATACATTTCCAGTGATAGGAGACACGTTGAAAAAGGAACTGATGTTTTTTAAAAGTGTTGCTGGGTGTTGATTGAGCATGGTCAATATTAATAGGTCTGTAAGGAAATTATCCCTAGAGCAGAGAAAGTGTTTTGTTCAAAAATACTTTTTCATTGATTGAAAGAAAGTGTATCTATTTAGTATAATCTGATAGAACCGGATACTATATAGATAAAAACAAGATGAATGGCTTTCCTAGTTAAGTTATTATAAAGTATTTTTTTGTTCCAGTAAAAATTTAGAGTACAAAAGAAGCATCATAGCTATGTTGCTGAATGTTTTGAGCTCCTATTTTCTCACCTATAGTGTTCCTCTTAACTGTATGAAAATTATTAAATATAAGAGTTTATATAAAGTCAATTTTAGTCAAGTTAAAAACTTTATCATTCAAGTTGTTTTTAAAACAGCAGATATATCAGTAAAAATATGCGCATTGTTATGTGTGTGTGTGTCAAACATATATTATTAATTATATGTGATTAATTTTACTTAAATAAAAAAAATCTCCAAATATAAACATGTGTGTTTATGAAAGTTTTCGTATTTCAGAAGTAAATTAAGTCACAAGAAAGAGAATTCTTTGAATTCTATGCTCTGAATTCTTTATGTATCTAACTTATTTTAATGATGATATATAAATCATTGTAAAGGGCGCACATTTAGATCATACATTTCTACTTACATTGAAGTTGCATGGGAAGAAGGACTATATAAAAAATAAAATGCCTACTGAAAGCAAAATTTAAAATGCATAGAATTCTTGAAATAAAAAATAAAAAAAAACCCCAAAACATTCGAGCCTCTTGAGAAAGTAATGACAGATATTTTCGTATATATGACTGGTATATAAAAGCTGTAGTTTGAAAACATGAAAGTAATTAAGAAAAGCAAATTTGGAGAGTTGAAAACTCTGTGCTCTACAATTCTCAACAAGCATACACTTTACGTACAATTCTTAACAAACATACAATCTTCAAGAAAATACTCTCTTTGTCAATTACACACACATTTTGATTTTCCCATTATTTATAGATCTTCAATTCTAAGTATTTCGCTCATGATATTTGTTTTATTCAGTTTTTATATTCTAATTGAATACTTACATTCTTGTTTAACATACAAGTTTTTTGATAAATTTAGCTTGAAAAAAAATTGGCTATTATTTTACAGAACTGAGTTTTAGAAGCTTAAATTTTTCATACAAATTTGAACTTTTAATCTCTATATTATATTATGAATTTTTTTATTTGGAAAATATTCTATAATTTAAGATTCTACAGCCAGCAATTTCTCCTAAAGGAAATTCTTTTTATAACTAGGTTATAAGATACCTCACCTAATTGAAAAATCCTTTCAGATATGTAGAAAGAGAAATAATGTTCGAATTTTTTAATGATGAAATCGGTAAGTCAGCTTATATGAAGACAAATGTTTCCTTATAGTTGATAATAAAATATTTCTGTTGTCTTAGATATTTTTCGGAATGTTGCTGTTGTTGTCGTGTCCTTTCCGAAGGTAAGGAATGAATGTTGCCAGAGCCTGAGACAGGTTGGACTTCTTTACGATAGATGGCGACATCACCTATCTCCACCTCCAAAATTTAGGCATGGATCTGGAGGGGAGGGAAATAATCTCCAGCCCCCTGCACTCGTGATTTAGCCCACAAGACTTTCGGACCCACTGATTTAACGAGTACGTACTCCGTGTGTACTCGAAGGGTATTTGGTGGCATCGGGCATCGAACCCAGGCCTTCCGGTCTGGAGTCCGATGCTCTAACCACTAGGCTACCCACGGCCATTTTTCGGAATATTATAGATATATAAACAACCATTACACGTAAGAGTTTTTTTTCTTGGAAGAACAAATTTTCAGTATTTCCCTAATATCCCTAGTAACTAATATCAAAAGTTTTTTTTTTCTTTGAGTAAGGAGATGTTGTTGAATCCAAATTTTTAGGTATTTCATTATGTAGACTATAGAATTATATACATAATCTTATGCAGATACTACGATAACTGTTGTCTTCACCTTCGCTGAATATTTCATGATGTTGTAAGGCTGTACACTGATTTTTTTCAAGTTATTCATATCTAAGTCCAAACTTATATAAATGCATGTTATATTTCCCAGAATGAAATTTAGATGTAGCCACGCTATGGACACGTGAGTATAGGTAGTGTGAACTAGGAGCCCACTGTTTGTAACATCAGAAAGAGCCCGGATTTCAACCAGTTAGGATCTCCTACCTCGCCGTCTAACACTGGACTGTATTTAACTAAAATTTACTGTAAGTTGTTTCTCTAAATGCTTTATTGTATTTGTCTTATAAAGTCTTGTCTTAACATATTTTTGTAATGGTGATATTTTAGTTTATTAAATGTAACCCCCGTTATTTTGCTCATTACTTTCAACATAGCAAAAACATAGATCACCGTTACACTAGTACTACTACTTTTAGTTGTACTGAAAAACATTCTTTTAGGCGTTACCTCTTGATTTTAAGAAAGAACTTCTAAAACGGAAGTATAATTATCTTTCATGCCCCTTTCTAGAGTCTATTTCCGCAAAACCCATTTTTATCGGATCTCTATTCAATAAAAGAAACACACCAAATTTGAAGTCTGTAGGTCTTATGGTTTGGAAGATCTTGGAATGAGAGAGACGCTTTTCTCCTTTATAAAGATAATCCAATCGAATAAAATACATTTGTATCCTTAAATTAAATACTGCAGGTCCCCCATTTACCGAACCCTTGATTAAAATGAAGCCAAAAATCCCTATTTAGAGAATACTAAACCCCGAATTAACGAATTATTTCAATATACGAATTTTTTAATTAGTTTGTATTAGAAAAAAAAAGGATATCTTTTCAAATAACGTATCCTGTTTGTCCAGAATAGAAAAGATTTTTCTTGAGAGCAGCAAATTTTGACGGCATAGGGTGCAACCTATTTTTGACTTTACAGGTGCAGATGAATTATAAGTGTAACCTATCACATGAGTTTTGAATAGGACAGGAAATTCCTTTATCTTGACCCGTTTCTCAACGCAGGGGATAGTTTTAAGAGTTTTTACCAAACGCTCTCTTTTTTGATGAAAGGGAAGTTTATTATACATACAATTTTGTAGAAAATTCTGTTTTTGTAAATTTGTGACGCATGGCAGAAGTTGAAAATGAAACTCGTATAAACTGTTACATTTTCTAATGCTTCACACACGCTGTTTGGAAACTGTGAAAGCATGCCTCACACGCAGCAGGATGTAAATGACAAAGTACTTAATTCTCTGTATAAAGTTGAAAAAGAACTTTTCAGAGTCTGGAATCAAAAAATTGTCAAACAGACATCATTTCATTTACAGCATATTAGAAAGCATTTTAAAATTTCCAATTAACTCTATAGTATATAATAATTCACTAATAGTATTTTTAACTGCTGAATAAAAATTGTGTTACTTCTAATTATGGGCATTTTTTGCGTAGTTTCTTTCTGTAGAATTTCCAAAAGGTAATAGCAAAAAAAAAAAAAAAAAATTATTTTTACCCCGATTTTACAAATAACTCCGAATTAACGAATAAAATTTTCGAATGATGAAATGAAATTTCGATGAATTCGTCAAATCGAGTTTTACCTGTACATCTTTTTAGAAAATTTGGTCATAATTTTTATAATAGATTGAAATTGGTAGTATTTTCAATACATTTCAATATTAATAGTTATTGAATTCTGTTGCTTAGTAAATGGGCTTGTAGTATCAATAACACACACACACAGATCGCTTATCTTAAATATAGGGGAAGACACTAACTGTAATAACACATCATTTTCTTTTCTTTTACTGAAACTTGAAAAAAATCAGCTCGATTTTTTCAAATATATATATATATATATTAATCGTCTTGCTACTTCTAATTCCAAATCCACCACACAACAATAGGATTTCAAAGTCAGCATGTTAGTGGTCTTGTTGTGAAGATTATATCATAACACTCATATCACAGTTTACATCTTTTCCACACACATCTTGAACATCTTACACATTTTTGACAACCAACCAAATTAGAGCCTAGCAAATTTACATTTTTTACAATCAACCAATTCAAAGCCTATCAAACTTGATTGTCATCTCTCTTGGTATCTATATATGCTGGCTAATGTAAAAGGTAGTTCAAAAGATGCGTTTATGCATATTCAGGTTTTTTAACTTGGTAGATATAATTACTTTTCATTATTTTTTCAAGACTCCTGATTCTCTTGGAAAAAGGTCTGTAAGTAGGAAAATTTCGTTAATTTTTTTTTTTTACTTAATTGTCTTGGGACTTTTCTGCTTTGAGAATTTTGGAGAATTTGTTTCAGAATAGTAGTCAGTGTTTTTACCATACTTCGAATTTTTGTATACTTCGAATTTTTGCTTATTTTTTTATATACTTTGAATTTTAGTTTATTTTATTTGGTTTTTCCTACCGAGTTGCAAAGGGGGAAAGGTTGACGCCTTCAAACTAGTTTAACCCCACTTATTCAGTCCTAAGTCCGACATTGCTTTCTGACTCGCTAGGTTCTTTTTTATAGTTCCTTTTTTGTATTTTTCTATAAATTCGATCTTCATGTTTTGCTTTTATATTTTTATTACGTTATTTCTTGTTATGTTCATTATCTATTATTTCTGGTTTTTGATATATTATACAAATTTCTTTCATATATATATATATATATATATATATAATCTTTTTAAGCCTAGCTTTAAAAAGGTAGTAGGTAATATATATATATTTTTTAAAGGTCAAATGAAGTTTTATCAGAAAGATTAATAGATTATCTTTGGTTTGGTGGAATTCGGTCTGTCTGCTCATGGGAGAGTTTCACAGAATGAATGCCTTTGCTGAGATGAGTGATGTTCACCCGGAATATTAATCTAGAAACTTTTACCAATCGGCGGACATTTCACGAAAAATTTCATCTTCTGTCCAGAAGTCATTAATATCTTTTTTATTTTGAAAGTTCGTGGAATAATATTTCTGCAGGTTTATTTTTTTTTGTAGCGTATTTGTCTCTTCCTAGCCAGTTAGGCTTAAGACAGTACAGTCAGGGGTTGGCAGTCAATGGCACGAGGGCCACATGTGGCACGTGGTACAATTTTCAGTGGCACTCTGCACTACTCTACAAATTCGCCGATATTTGAGTGGATGGAAGTTGATTAAATTGTAATGGACCTCTCTTATTTGACAAACATCTTCAGAATAAAGGACATTTACGGAATTACGAAAACATCTGAAAGATTACTCTGAACATAAATTTACAACTATTTTGTAAATTATTGAATGTCATTGCTGGAGAGGTTTAATTGTTTGAAGTGAAAAAATCGCGTGTACTCTGCTTTCCACTTTTATTCAACATATCTAAGTAAAAAAAATATTGCCTCGTATAAAAAATATTATGAGTTCGTAAAGAAATTATTTAACAACTGAATGATCAGAATCGTGCCAAATTGAAAGTCACAAATTATACCTCCGATAGAGCGGTGCAAGCATTAAGTTCGCATTGAAGTTTATATTTATATTTTTATTTAAATATAATGAAGATAAATACTTTATATTTTATGTTGGCTATTTCTTATTTTAATAAATATGTTTAAAAGTACTTAATAGTCACACATGTATAATTTTAATTTTTTAAATTTTTGTTGAAGTAATATATATATTTTATGCTGTTTATTTTTATCTTAAGAAATATTTTTAAGTGATGCAAAATTAATATATAATAAAACTGTAATTCTCTATGTTATTGACCTCTATTTTCTAACTCTGCATACATTTTTGCTGGAATCGAAATGTTTCAAACATGACTCACTGTGTGGCACGCTGAATCCTATTTGTAGATTTGTTTGAAACACCAGAGCTTAAAGGTTGCTGACCCCTGTAGTACATTATACAGACAATAAAGATATATTTAATTAACTGTCAACTATATTTCAAGAAAACAGTACAACTGCAGCTAGACAGGGGTTATCGAAATAAAAAAAATGAATAAGTATTTAGATATGGATATTATTATCATAACTAAATGTCATTGCTATCAGTTTGCTACTGTATTATTTCCAAAGCTGTCAGATGTGATTATCATCACCAATATGACTCCATTGTTACTTCAATACCTTGAAAATATATCTACTTATTTAACTAGCTGATGAAATACAAATAATAAAAATTCTGAATGATATCTGTCCAGTAGAATGCTTATCAATGATACCGTCTTGGAAAGTTACGTTGCGAGAAATTTTTTTTTTGAAATCAAGCTCTGTGTAGAATTTAAAATTATTTAAAGTTGTTATCTTTTGGTATAGAGCACATAAAGAAACTAACTTGTATTTTTAATTAATAAAAATTTTCAATTGGAAATTACATTTAAGTTTAAATTGAGATAGCTGTAAAAAACGCATCAAAAACAAGATTTAAATTGTATATATTATCAATTGCATACTTAAAATTTAAAGATAATAACGTATGCAAACTGTAAGACAGTCAAATGAGAGATAAATATACCTGGTGTCAGAAAAGTATGGCTACACTTTAAAATTTTAATCAGAAATAAACAAACAGCGATATGCACTTACGGTATTTTATGTGTGCTCCATAAAGGAAATACTCAAGTTTTTTTTTACAATCTTTTATTGCACGATTTCAATGTGTGCACAATTAGTTGCGAGCGCATACATCGAGTCTACACGAGTAATGTCACCTCTGCTTTTAATCGAGCGGCCATATTTTGTTTTTGACAATACCCTACCTATACCGTCATAAATCTTTCATGCCACTTATAAAGAGTGGATCTTGAAAGTGGGCTGCGTTTATAAGTAGTCCGGAGTTTAAGCTGAACATGTGTTGCAAATTTAATTAGATAAACCACGCTACAACTTGCGCTTGTTCTCCACGTTTTTTACGTTTCTTCACGTCACAGTGATATGGATCTGCAATAGATCCTCCATCCCCTGTCTTGCGCTTGTTCTTGCGGTGAAGCCATTTTAAAACGAGAATGGTGCAACATATGGACATTGCATTATCTAGTTTGCATTTCAAAAAAACAGGTGGCCGCGGTAGCCGAGTGATATAGGTATCGGATCGTGGCTGGCGTTGTCACGAGTTCGAGCCCAGTACCACTAAAGACCCGCCGTGTAGGGTAGCGATGCACGCTAAATCTGTCGAGAGCTGAAACGTCCTCCCGTTCATGTGGTGTGGTAGTTAGGAGAGGGGGGGTGCCAGCTCAGGTGTCGTCCACGTCACTTGACCATGGTTCAAAATTACGTGGTTCGTTGCCAAAAGCCCTCGTGTAGCTGAACAGTGCGACGTTAATACTCACTCATTCATTTCAAAAAACAGAAACTTCATTCTTTTCTTTATGGAGTATAAAAAACCGTAAGCGAGAAAAAAATCTCTTTATTTTTAATCCCAAATTTAAAAGCGTAGCCATACTTTTCGGATACCCTATATCAGTATTGCCCAACCTTTTTATCGCCGCGGACCGATCAACGTTTGATAATTTTACCGCGGTCCGCTGAGAGGCGGAAGGGTAGTTTGTCGTTTATATTTTAGATTGTTATGATTTAATAAGTTTAATTTAATGCCTTCAGAATAAAGGACAGTTGCACCAAAAAAAAGTGAATGTTAAGTGATTTAACAAGGTTAACAAGTGAATGTAAAGTGATTAACAAATGGTTTTCGTGGAAAGTCGCTCAAACCCGAGAAAAAAGAAAATCACCACAGTAAATAAAATAGAAATAATTTAATGTTCCTGGTGTGGTCCGGTACTATTTGACCCACGGACCGGTCCGCGGCCCGGGAGTTGGGGGACCACTGCCCTATACAACTAAAACTACAGTTAAAAGCAAATTCCTCTATGACTACTTCAAGACTACAACACAACTTCAAAAAATTTCGTTTGAAGCTTTTTACGCAGCTTGCCATTCTTAGTTTTTGATGAATTATGTTTTGCAACCGTTAGTAAATCATTTTAGCACCGTTAGGGCACTGTATTTCGAAATCTCTTTTTTTAGTCCACTCTGCCATACTCAGCTCCACTGCAAAAAGCACCGATGCTTCGCTCCACCAAATGTAATTTATATTTCAAGTTACCATACTCATCCGTTATTTACACTTCCGCTCTATATGGTACAACCTTGAAAAATTTCATAGCCACTACTTTCTTAGCTTTCTTCCCGATTGTAAAAAGAAGACGTGAACGATGATGTTACGTCTGGTGATTTAAATATTCACAGTTAGATTTTCAAGGTTGAGGGTGTGATTTTAGAATAATTTACTAGAGTTAGCAGACCTTGTTTCCGAACTGGAAAGACTAAACAGGAACAGTTTTTTGAGACTCGATCTTGCAAAAAGAATACCATTCGTGTGACTGCGGTTTAACCCATTGCTTAACCAGTCAGTTGGTTTGTTTAGATAACAATTCCAGACTGAGTGGTAAAGTTAGAAGTGTGCCGCTGTGTAAACGAGACTAAATTAATTAAAGGACATAAAAAATAATAAACGAAAGAGAGAAGTGTCTTGTTGGTGAATAAAAGTATTTGACTGAGTTAAAATAAAAAACAAGGTCAGAGTGATTAAGAGTAGTAAAGTGTAGATTACAGAAAGTGATAAATCAATTTAAGAAGTGGTTAAGACTTAACTAACGAGCACGTTAAAGCAATAAAAGGCTAACTACGGTAGTCGAATTGGTGATGAAAGAAAAGAAATAATTCCTTATTTGGTTGTTTCTTGCGTTTCATACTTAAAAATCGTTTTTCAATTCTTATGTTAAAAATGTCTAACTGGAAAAGATTCATAAAAATACTGTGAAATGTGGAAAAGAAAATATTTCGTATTAGTAAAAAACTCTCTGAATGTAATACTGAACAACTGAATGCACTAATACTTTCGTATTAGTAACATTTTGAAGGGTATTTTTGAAAAATTATAGTTTGAAAAAACTAAAAAACACGTTTTTTTTATATTTTATCGAACTAAAGAGTTAAAAAAAAATTCTTAATATAAGAATAAAATGATTAACGAGAAAATTAATGTCATTGGGGTAAAAGCGTGTGGGAGGCTTTGTGCTACATTTTTACACCAACTCGGCATTTCGGAATAGAACTAATAAGGAATTATAATAATTGATATACATCCCCCCCCATGCTTTTACCCCAATGACATTAATTTTCTCGTTAATCATTTTATTCTTACATCAAGAATTATTTTTTTTTTTACTTTTTAGTTCGATTAAACATAAAAGCGTGTTTTCTAGTTTTTTCAGACTATAATTCATTTTTTCATTTTTTAGTTTGATCTACAACAAAATCATGCATTTTTAGTTTTTTAAACTATCATTTATTCATTGATGAATTAATCTTAATTGTGTCATTTTTTTAGAATCTGGAATACCCATTGGCATCCTATCAGTGCGTCGATACGGACTGATTTGCAAAATGTAGGATCAACCAACTGAAGGAAATCTGGAAGAGCTAAGTTTCAAATATTTCATGCGAAAGAAGGTGTTAAAGTCAATGATATTTTTCACTAAAAAGAGCTCAATATTCTCTCTGAAACTTGCATCAATATTAGACACAAAAGTACACTTTTTGAATCGAAGACTTTGTGAGAAATTATTACTAATTTTTTTTTTAATCCGGTGACCTATGAATAAATTCTCAGCTGTTTTGGTAAAATGAAGCAATGAATGATGTTTCATTCCACAGATCCGACAAGAGAATTTAGAAAAATAGACTATGTCTGAGTTTAACGGTTAGAACAGTGCTTCTCAATTTTTCCATATTTGTGACCCAAATTTCAGTCATAATTTTCATCGCACCCCCCTCATACAGTAACAATATATTGAATGCAATAATAATGTACATCGACGCTAAAGCTACAATGCGACTTCAATATTATAAACTGCACATATTATCAATATATGTATTATATTTTGTATATGACAAGCCCATGTGGAAGTCAATGGTAATTACTAAACTTGCTTTTAATTTAGTATTAATAAATCAATTATTAAATACTTGCCACACTTACATATTGATAAATATCATATATATCACACACACACACAGTGTTAATATGTATTTTATTTTTTATTACGTCAGAACGAATTTTGTTTTGCTTCCTTTCGGTAAATTAATAATTATTTTAATTTTTTTATTTTGGACTTTTCAATATGCTCCCTCCCCCTACAGTTTGAGAAACGTTGGGTAAAAACATAAATATTTTTTCTTTCACTTGCACGAGTCTTTTTTTTTTTAATTTCCATTTTCAAAAAAAACTAGAGAAGTGTTTATATTGTGGTAAGAAATGTGACTGACGCAAACGATTTCGCTATTATAGGGTTGTAACAATCTTTTAGTCACCAAATCTTGAAATGGGATCTAGAATTAGTCGCCAAATCTGGGAATGGAATATGGAATTAGTCACCAAATTTGGAATCGATATAATGAATTAGTCGCCAAATCTCGGAATCCTTATTCCTAAGGATCCTTATCAGGACAATGAAACAAAATTATGAAGTTATTGTATTGTCATCGGTCCTTGACAAGTGTGCAAAATTTCGAATTAATCTGATCTTTTAAAATGGGTAAAAATCGAGTTCAAAGATTCCGTAACATACAAGTGAAACATGTAAAAGCGTGTTAATATGACCTGAAAACGGACAACTTTTCCGAATTGAAAAACCGTTACATCATTAATATTATGTTCTGAATTCGCTATCGCGTACGGAGAGAAACAAATGTTTACTCTATTTTAGAAATTAGAACAGCGATGTAATCATCAAAAGGCTTCGTATTCAACGTTGGAAACTCAATTTATTATGTTAACTATTTTTAGCATGTTACAGAGCAATCTGAATAGAAAATAACTTTAGATAAAATGTTGTTATTTTTACTTATGCCACCTGCTCGACAGTAACATCAGATCAAGGCCCACGAAATTCATCAAGGCAAAGGGCTACATTTACGTCTTCGTTAACTGTAGCGTTGAGTCCCATACAGGTGACAGTGCGATTTGGCTCAATTCCACCCCAATTTTAAGAGATAACACAGTGGGGAGGGGGACAGGGGCCTCCCACCTCTCTTTCCCTTTTTCTAACCTCACGAGAGGACTTGAGGCTCGACGGTTATTTAGAGTACACCCCCTGCCATGAAGGCACTATGCCTTTTCAAACATCCATGCCTACTTCGAGATTCGAACCCAGGCCCAACGGCACCATGGTCAGTGTCACTAACCACTATGCCGGAAGAAAGTAATTAAGCTTCAAGATGCCTGTGTCTTCTATAGGAATGATAGCCTTTAGAAGTGGTGTTACGTCCACCTCCTCAATCCCCGCATCTCGAGGGGAGGAGCGTTTTTTGCAATCCTTTGTAAGATACGGCTTGGGGCACAAAACCTAACTTTGCAGGGGGAGGGGTGTGCTATATTCTTCGTTACACCCCTGGCGTTTAGTACCACTCTTTGATAACACCCTTATTTCACACCTGATTGTTACTTTCGGTATAGATCCGGCTGGGTGGAAATTTCGAATCGGCAGTGCTCAAGTGCCTTCCTCAGGGGAAGAAACTGGGCGTCGAAATTACTTGCGATAACTGGTATCGCCTAAATGGTGCCGCGCTAAAAAGGGATACCAGCTTCTGGGCTACTAGGTCTGCAAAGGTAGAAATACCACAATACACAGACCCATTACAGAAAAAAAAACTTTCGGTATAGAATGTTACTGAGTTTAATCAAGGTTTCATCTGTTTCATCTGTTTATATCCAAAATTGAAACAGTATACGTGTGAAAACTTCGAGGCTTAATAGAATCTTATATATTCAAGACTTAATTAACCCAATAAAACTATCCGTTAAATGTTACGAGCAATGAAAGAACATACTAACATTTACGCCCTAATTCTGAATTTGGTTTTGATAATGTTAATGTCATAGTTTCTAATTTTGAATTATCGACTAGTGGCAAAGCACTTGTACCTTGCTTTCAAACTTTCGATACGTTAACTTTTTGAGTCTCAGTGCCGTTTCACCGTGCAGATATCTTCAACAGCCTGTGGGGCCACGATAGCCTAGTGGTCATGGTCACCAGCTCGTGGTTCGCGTGTCAGGAGTTCAAGTCAGCTGATGCACGTTAAATCTATCGTGGTTTAATGTTCTCCTATTATCCGAGACGTGGGAGCTTCAAGAGGGGTATGGCAGTTCAATGTTATCCTCGTCACAGGAGGTTCGTCGCCAATATAGCCCTACTGTTGCTTTACATAGTGCAGCGTTTCTCAAACTGTGTGGCGCGCCCCCTTCGGGGGCCGTGGCAAATCTACGAGGGGGGCGCGAGCATATTGAAACGTCAAAAACAAAATTTTATTTAATTAAATTTGCTTGTTAACTTTCAGTAAATTAATAAATAAATTCTGACACACACACATAATGAAAAATAAAATACACATTTACACTTATAAATGTATCACTGCTACACAATGTATTTTATAATTAATTTAACAGTACAAAGTTAAGAACAAGTTTAATGATTACCAGTAACCTCATGGGCTTATCGTACATAAAATTATATACAAAGATTAACACTTATCTTGACAATTTTTGTACTATTTATAATTAATCCCTTAACTGACGATTAAAAAAGTTGCGCGATTCGCTTTCCAGTGCCAACCGTTTTCCTCTTAGGTGCGCGTATGTGATGTATGGGGGGGGGGGTAAGGAATAAAGAAGCAAATAATCTGAAATATGTTAATGTTTCACAAACCCTGTCAAGGGCTTTTTTCGCATTCTAAAGCCATCGAAATAATTTTATGGATAGCAGTGCTCATAAAAGATCGTACTTTGGAAAGACGTATCTATACGTCCGGGAAAATTAAATCTTTGGCTGAGCGAGAAGTTGATAAACACCAGTGGCACTTAAGAGGTTCAAGTCGTATTGTAGTTTTAACGTCAAAGTATAGTGTTATTGAATTCAATACATTGTTATTGTATGAGGGGTGCGCGAGGAAAATTATGTTTGAATATTGGGTCGCGAACATTGAAACTGAGAATCACTGACATATAGTGCGAAGTTAATAAGCACTCTTCAATAGCCTGCAGAATCAAGACTTACACATGCTTTGCTATGCATGAAATTCGTAAATTTAACCATTAGAATACGGCATCTTCGTAGTATTTTGAAAATATGTTAAATCACACACACACACACACACACAAACAAAATTTTTGATCAACGATATATCAGTTTTAAGATCTTGATCAATAGGTGATCAAAGGAAAAGATCTGGGAGCTACTATTTAAATCTATACATCAACTAAAAATCTGAGATTAAGCAATAGAGACAAATTTAGTAATAGACCCTGAATGCGACTGTCTGAAGGCAAAAAGCACATAGAACAATCCAGTTATTAATTTAGTAAATTGAAAAGTCAAGGAAAGAGAAAACAATGCTTTTTAAAATGTCAAAAATTAGCGATATGAAGAGAGAAATTCTTCAAAATGCAATAAAAAAGTGAATAAGATATTGTTGCAAAATATTTTTCTTATCAAAGATGACACATGAGGGGAAATACTTTTTCAATGAACAAAATGATTGCAAAAGTATTTCCGTCAAATAAAATTGTGATACAATAGCATTTTACAGCATAAAAGAAACCACCAAGTTTACGTGTAATATGTATAAGGAAAAATGCACACACACACACATTTTTAATATACTTTATATTCTCTCTAGAGGATATTTTCTAACAGAAAATGGAAAAACAAAAATAAACGAATCACCTTTCACAAGCTGGTTTTTATGGATATTGTTTGATAATTTGATCCCGAGCATCAACAGTATGATTTTCTGATTCAATTATTGAACAATTAATTTAATTTTTAATGGGTTCTATTTAGATACATCGTCATTTTTTCAAACTTTTTTTTAAAAGCATTTATCGATCTAAATATATTCTTATAATTTTTTTAAAAAAAAATGCTTTGTCTGCTGCATTTGCTTTTGTCTTGAAAGCTTTTCTGTAATTTAAAAAAAAAAAAACACTGTTATAGCAAATACATAACAACTTTTGCAGCTGTAGAAAATTTTATATTGTTAGATTATTCTTTATGTATCCCCATGTATAAATTGGTAAATTAGATGAACATTAGGTCAAGTAGATATATTTTTTCCTCGTTATTTTAGGCACGCTTAACCTTTTTTTTTCTTTACACAATAACGAAATGCAATAATCCCAACGCTGCAAATGAATTTTGAAATCTCATTCGAAAAATTTGTTCAAAAACTGTATGAATTTATTTAGGTGCAATTTAACTTAAAAATGATATACGATAGAAAAATAAAGGTAGTATTTAAGGTATCCGACTACGTTCGGAATCGTGACTTAAAAAAAGCATATAAATAGATAACTTTCATGTGTCATTTGGATTAGAAAATATGTATGAAAATGCTTTAAGAATTTTATTAGAATAAAAAATTATTTAAAT
>BMAV01027564.1:0-62569 GCA_019973955.1 Trichonephila inaurata madagascariensis | reverse complement strand
AATAAATAATCATACAACACTACAAATATGAAAGGTTACTTGTAGAACAAATGATGTTGTTTTAGGCAGATGTTCTTCTGCATTACCATGTTTTGATCAATATCTTACATAAGCACGTTCTCAAGCGCAGTTGACTCTTAGTAAAAATAAAGCTGCACGCGCTAATCGATCACTTATCTCACGGACAGGACACGACTTCCCGTCTAGCCTCGTTGATATCTCATGGCTTACTTCAATAATACATTCAAAATCTCAATGTGAAGTTGGCATCAGTTCAAAAGGTCGAGACAATGTTTTACTCCAGTGCTTAAGCTAGGATAGTAATGACCCAAAAATATGCTGATATATTTTTTTTAGATGTAAAAATGTCATATATGGTTTTGTGAATAAATAATAAAAATAGGTTTATATATTAATTTAATGATACTAACAAGGGTTGAACTACATGCAAAAAATAGATTAAGATGTTCTCTAATGCGAATGACCTGTCGTCGATCTTTTTTATATACTGTGTAAATAATATTTTTGGTTCATTGATAGCAAACATAATACACAAGTTATTACATTGAGATTATAATTGAGTCGTAATTTTCTTTCTTTTAAATTACGTAAATTCGGCGTATAGCACGCAACGTTTTAAAACGCGTCTATACTTTCAAGCTGAAATTTTTAGGTATATTCGCCGTATAACGCGCACGCCCCCTTTTTTACGAAGAAACCTGAAATATACGTATGAAATGCTTTAATGTTTTGAAGTCATTTATTGAATGTATTATCCCAGGCCTTTGAAATCATGGTGCACTTTCAGAGCTACAGCTCTTTAAGTTCGTAAAGTGTGTCATTTTTTTTTTTAAATAAACAGTTTCAATATATGTAAAAGTTTAATTTTTTTTATGATCATCTCTTGTTTTATTTTTAAAGCTATTATTTTTATACCCGAAGTATAACGGGGTAACTCCCGTAAATTGCGATTTTATTTTTTTTATGTTGGAAGGGATTTTAAAGTAAATACGAACTTAAAATTAATTAAACTAAAAAAAAAACTGAAAATAAAGAAGTTAAAACTTTTTTTTAAATTTAACAAACATGACTTAAAAAGTACAATTTAATAGTAAAAGCATAAAACTCTAACAAATATACATTCCATGGTCACGAGCTAATGGGCGAGAGAATATTAACGTCGCACTGTTCAGCTACACGAGGGCTTTTGGCGATGGACCACGTAATTTTGAACCATGGTCAAGTGACTTGGACGACACCTGAGCTGGCACCCCCCCCTCTCCTAACTACCACACCACCGGGAGGACGTTTCAGCTCTCGACAGATTTAGCGTGCATCGCTGCCCTACACGGCGGGTCTTTAGTGGTACTGGGCTCGAACTCATGACATGCCAGCCATAATCCGATACCTTGACCACTGGGCTACCGCAGCCCACGAGCTAATGGGTGGCGTAAATGAATGTTTATTAAAGTCACACTATGAAGCAACACGATGGCTATCGGTGACGGACATCGCAATTTTGAACCGTGGTCAAGTGACGAGGATGATATCTGAACTGGCATCCCCCTCTCCGGACTGGCATTCCTCTCTCCGAACTTCTCCAGTACGCTCGTAGGCGGTGATGTTAGACTCAAATCATGGGCTTAAGCTCCATCGTTTTGCGGGAATGATGCAAGCTAAATTTGCCGAAGCTGTGTTGGTGTGGAGAGGGAATTCGAAGAGTGGGGTTGTCGTTCAGGTTTAATCTGTGTTTCCTGAGCGGGGCTCAAATCACCAAGTTCATTGTCAATGGATTTCGTGTTGCTCCTGTGTGAGATGTTGATATCCAATCAAGCAAGCAAGAACAATTATATTCAAATACTTACCATAAAATCCGGCGTATAACGCGCACCTATACTTTCAAAGCGGCAATTTTTAGTTTTTAGGTATATTCGCCGTAATAATAAGCAGCCTCCTTTTTTACGAAGAAACCCGAAATGTACGTGGACAATTCTCTTTTATGATTTGAAGTCATTTATTTCAGATATTATTCCAAGCTTTAGAAAAAAATAGTATATTTCTAGGACTACAGCCCTTTAAGTTCATAAGGAATGTCATTTTTTTAAAAAAAGAAACAGTGTTTCGATAGATATAGAAGTTTAATTTGTTTTTATGCTCATCTTTGTTTCTTTCTTAAAACGGTCGTTTTTATATCTAGTGTATAACATGTGCACCCGTAAATCAGGATCTTATTTTTTGTGTTAAAAGTGCGCATTATATGCCATATTTTACGGTATGCAGTAGGCAGTTTACTCAGCGGAACAGCATTCTTCTCTATTGAATATTCTTTATGATAGGAAATATGTACTTCAAAGATCGAAGAAAATTATTATGTTATTTGATTTATTTTTTTGATACGTCAACCAAGAAATATGAAATGGTCATCAAATTAAGATAAAAATTTAATTATAATTTTCCATAGATTTTTTTTCAGCACACCCGCTAAGATATAAAAAAAGGCAAAATATTATAAAGCAGGAAATTCCAGAGAGATGTTTTTTTTACTTTTGTGTCAAAAGTAAAATCGCAATAGTAAACATTAATTTTTTTAAAATGAGGAATTGAAACGCACTTTTATAAAATTTCGGTTTATAAGAACTGTAGAGACTGTGTTCTTACAAACATGCGTTCTTGTAATAAATCCACCGGTTGAAATAAATTTGTTTTTAAGTTGCTTATTTTTTATAACCAAAACACATTTTTCTTTTTTAATTTTAATTTTATTTGAGCAAGAGAGAGTACGATTTTATTTTTCTATTTTTTATTTTCGGAATTTGAAATATACTTACCATTCCTTTTAAAGCAGTCATGTTTAATTATTAATTTTAAGAATTTGAGAAAATGCATTGTGCTTCCATAGCTCACTATCAACACTTAAGGTAAGCTACGAAGTTCTCACCATAAAATCAAGAGCTGCATCAAAAATCTCGTCAATACCCTTTTGTTTTTTTTTTATTGGTAAATTCTCTGCAGAAAAATGTACCTTTCTTTTAATTTCTAATGAGCTGCGGATTGGTGATTAACCATTGCAGACCTAGTGGATTCTCTTTTTAGTGCGGTACCATTTAGGGGGATACCAATCACCGCATGTAATTTTGACGTTCAGTTTCCTCCCTAGAGGGAGGCATCCGAGCTTTGACAATGCGAACCTGTACTAGGATTTAATTTTGCCGAGAGCATCCAAGTCAAACAGACACTCTAGGGATTTTTTTCATGCCGCATAATCATACGACATGGTCGCTATCGATTTTCTGCATCATAAAAATCCACCGACTTGGGCCGGGTCGAACCCGCAACCTTGAGTGCAGAAGGCCAGCGACAAGCCAATCACGCCACCCTGTTGGCAAAAAATATGTCTTAATGAACAGAATTTCGTTCTATTTTTTACTCATCTATCTGTACAGATAGACTGCAACCTCAAGAGTTCTGGTTCCACTTCCTTGACAAACGATTCATTTTGTCTTGAGGAGAATTTTTTGATTGTTTGTTTGTTTATAAATGTGTGTCGAGTACTTCAAAGCAATTCGAGGGCTATTATTGTAGGGAGTAACGTTGGCAAACTAATTAAATTATTGAGCAATAACAAAACTAATTTAAGTAATTAAGGTTATTTTTATTTATCTGTTACATGAAAGATAATTTTTGTAGATACATTCGAAAGAGGAAGAGTTTAACACTGTAATACAGCGTTTCTCAAACTGTGGGACGCGCCCCCCTAGGGGGCGTGACAACTCTACGAGGGGGGTGCGAGCATATTGAAAAGTCGAAAATAAAAGATTATTTAGGAAAACTATTAATTTATTGAAAGTAAAACAAAATACATTCTGACATAATAAAAAATAAAATACACATTTACACTGATATAATACACTTATAAATGTATCAGTACTGTACAATGTATTTTATAATTAATTTAACAATACTAAGTGAAGAACAAGTTTAAAAATTACCAGTGATCCCATGTGTTAGTCATATAAAAAATTAAATACAAAGATTAACACTTAACTTGATAATTTGTACGGTTTATAATTAATGTCTTAACTGCCGGTTAAAAGTTAAGCAAATCCTTCTCCAATTTCATCGTTTTCCACTTAGGCGTGCGTAAGCAAATCGTATGAAATAAGTAAATACTTTGCAAAGACCGTCAAGGTCCTTTTATTGCATTCCAAAGCCTTCGGAATAATTTTATGTGTAACAGTGCACAGAAAAGATCGTACTTCGGAAAGACGTATATGTATGTACGTCCAAGGAAATTATCATTTTGGTTGAGCGAGACGTTTATACACGTTTGTGGCACTTAAGAGGTTTAAGTCGTGTTGTAGCTTTAGAGTCACAGTATTGTGTTATTGAATTCAATACATTGTTATTATATGGAAGGTGGGCGCGATGGAAATTATGATTGAATATTGTGTCCCAAATAGTGAAAGTTTGAGAAACACTGCTGTAATATAACAATCTACTCGTCCGGTTATTCCATATTTACAGAAAATGACAGTGGAAGCATTGGTTATCACAGAACACAAAGATCTTCTCTTGGTGTTCCATCTATCTGTGACAAACACTCATTGCCATAAAAATTTGTGCACCAAGAAATAATTGTGGGATTGTAACAAAACTTGGCATGAAGGTACCTGTCGGGCAGATATGCAAATGATTAGAAATGCAGCGTGTTTACGCATTGCGTAATGCCTCTAGGCGTTGAACTTTGCTCTCCTTGGAGTATAAAACAGGTAAGCAGAGCTTGTTTCAGTGCGCTAAGCCTTTCGCAAAGGAAACGCTGAGGTAGACATGCCGTTACGCCGCCATCGAAGACAATATGAGAAGCTGTCAGGGTTCGAGGGAAAAAGAATAATCGAGATGATGAAATCTGGATGTCAGCTGGGAGAGTAGATCATCAAGTAGGGCATTTTGATTTGACTGTAAGGAAATGTTGGGACCAGTGGATAGAATAGACGTCATTTACACAGCGACCAGGCTCAGGACACCCTCGACAGACTAGTCGTTGAGAAGACCGTCACATTATACGACATGCACGCGTAGAGCCAACTTCTTCATTTACCGTTGTCCAGACACAAGCAGCACCTTCACTACGGGTTCCTATGTCTTCCCTAGCCATCGCAAGACGCCTGGCTGAAGTACACCTGGTATTGCGCGCCCCTTTCGTGTGCTGCCAGTGACAACCTCCCATCGACACCTCCTTTTGGAGTGGTGTCACGCATGACGGAATTGGACCGCAACGAAATGGAACAAGGTCGTCTTTAGTGACTAATCAAGATTCAATTTGAGCAGTGATGACTATCGTGTTCATCTTTCGAGGCCCCCTGGTGAGCGCTTCAATCCACCTTACAGCGACACTCCTCTCCCACAGCTGGTATGATGGTATGGGGTGCCATTGCTTACGATACACGGTCACGCCTAATATTGATCTATTGCACAAGGACAGCCCAAAGGTACGTCCATTACATCCTTCAACCACATGTGTTGCCACTCATGGAAGTTCTCACAGGAGCCATTTTTTAACAAGACCAGGCTTGGCCACATTCAGCAAGGATGTCACAAGACTGCCTCCACTACATTACCACTCTTCTTTGGCGTGCTCGATCCCCAGATTTGTCACCAATCAAGCATATCTGGAATCATTTGGGATGGCAAGTTGGACAGCCTACAAGTTTGGTCGAACAAGAGGTGGGTTTACAGCAATAGCGGAATGAGATGTCTCAGGACATTATACATAACTTGTACGCCTCAATGCCCACTCGTGCATTCGTGCTAGAGGGCGTTCAACAGGGTGTTAAATCCTCCGTTTTTTTTGCCCTTTTCTCTGAAATAAATGACCCTCTTTCTTTGATTTTCTAATAATTTACTTATATCAAAGAAGTCATTACGTATGTAAAATTTCGTTTCATTTTGACGACATTTTCTTGGTGCGCAATTTCTTATGGTAGTGAGTACATATTGGAGTAACTCACAATGAAACAGCATATCTATAGTCGATAAATATTTTTGCAAATTTGTTAGTGGTAAGAGTAGCCGATTCCAATTATTTGAATAATATATTTACTAAAGGATAATGATGAACAGAAGAAGACTACACAAAGAAAAAACGATGTATATACACAAAGAAATATTATAACAGCTTACAATAGTGAAAACGCACTTGTTATAAACAAGTTTTACAAAGAACTTGACGGTGTCAAATCAAAGCTACAGCTAAAAACAGACGTATATAGCCTCTAGCCACAATGAATCTCATAGGCCTCGATCTGACACCGTCGATCAGGTCGCATTTGCAACAACAGCAATGTTCCAGAAACGACTCTCTTTAATATAGTTCCACTATATATAACCGGGTTCAATCCCGGCCCCAGTCGGTGGATTTTCATGATGCTGAAAATCAACAGCGGCCTTGTCGTATGATTATACGGCATGTAAAAGATTCCTAGAGTGTCTATTATGGCTTGGATGCTCTCGGCAAACTAGTACTAGTACAGGTTCGCATCGTCAAGAGCTCGAATGGCTCCCTCTGGGGAGGAAACTAGGCAGCAAAATTATTTGCGGCGATTGGTATCCGCTTTATATGGTGCCGCACTAAAAAGAGATACCAGTTTCGGGGAAATGTACAAGGTCAGCAATGGCGAAACACCAATCGGTAGCCCATTAGAGATAGAACAGATTGGTAAAGAAACAGATTCGTGATCGATAAGTAAGAAGTTTTAAGTCTCAATCCATGTGTTTAGATCAGTGATTCTAAGGCTTTTTTTTTGTGTGGCCATTGTAGCCTAGTGGTCAAGGTATTGGACCGGGGCTAGAATGTCACGAGTTTGAGCCCAGTGACACTAAAGACCCACTGTGTAGGGCAGCGATGCACGTTAAATCTGTATAGAGCTCAAACATCCTCCCATTGATGTGGTGTGGTAGCTAGGAGAGGGGGTGCCAGCTCAGGTGTTGTCCTCATCACTTGACCATGGTTCAAAATGACGAGGTCCGTCGCCAAAAGTCCTCGTGTAGCTGAACAGTGCGACGTTAATATTCACTCACTCAACCTTCTTTTTTTTGTTGTGGTATACTTTTAATAATTTCAAAATTTACCGGCACACTAACAATAAAAAAGATTAAAAGACTTTTACTTATCTGTAATACACTTCCATCTATCCGCGAAAGAATAAGTTAAATATACCACGAATACCCTTAATTTATTTCTATAAAACTGCTGAATGATTAAGTTCTGGAGTTTTTTTCCTCATGGTATAATTAATAATTTTTTAAAAAAAAGTTGGCTGCACACTTCAAGAATTTGGTGGCACACAAAACTGCCGTGGCACAATGATAGACTCACAGCTTTAGATTGAAGTTTATTCCAAAATTCACCTTCACTTAAACTAAATTGAAGGTTTTCTAGTGGAGAAATTCATTAGAAAGAAAATTATCTAACAGAAAAAAGTAAAGATAAAAATAATTCCTTACTTTTGACATTTTAGATGAATAAACCTTTTAGGAAAATTAGGATTTCCTGACAGCCCTTTTTAATCCAAAGTTATTATTGATCTAACTTCTGTAAAAAATAAGTTGATATACATATGATCACATTTAAGTCTACCAGTGACTTAGAATTTGTACACTAATTGACACATGCTATCTTTTATGTTTTTGCAACGCAGTTTTATTTTAATTTTGTACTCAGCGCTTTCAAGAACCTTTTTTACCTTCTACGTCAAAAGTTTTAAATATTTATTTAGGAAATTAAAAAAAAGAAATCTATTGTGGAAGTATAGATAATATGATTCATTTTAGTCTTATACAAATACGTAAAACTTTGTCAAATTTAAAAAAAAAAAACACAATAACAATGCATTACTTGTTTCTGTTTGTTATATTAAAGAATCCATCGATAATTATAAGGTACAAAGACTTGATCTACGCAGCTGCGGAGCAATGTTCGCTGTCTGGTTTCGCTTGCCAGCTGATATATATATCGGTCATCACTTGTAGTTTTCCGTGGCCAACCACTACCAACTTTTCATACAGCTGCACCTGCCATTTGGAAGTTTTTCCAAGCTCGTGGCTTAAAATTTTTGTCAATTCCAAACTTTTAGGAAACTCCAGTCAAACTACACCTCCTTTATTTACCGATCGTTCTACCATGTGGTATGGCTGTGGTAGACGAGTGGTCATCAGTGACGTAACGTACACCTCCGAAACCCCAAAAATTGTGTTGTTGGGTTGAGTTGAGTTTGGTGTTTTATGGCGCAAGAGCCAGTTTTGGCTATACTGCGCCAAACATTCATAGGTCTGTATTCTGGACGGGAAAAGAAAAGAAGAAATTGGATGACAAGATGGAGGGTCGAAAATAGAGAAGGATCACTGGGGTACCCTGGGGTCGTGACACCCGTGTTTACCAAAGATAGTAAACCCCTTGGGAAAAGGAAAAGATCACTAGAGAGAGGGTACCTTGGGATTGTGACACCCGTACCCACCTAAAGAAAGTGAGCCCCCTGAGGGGATTGTGGGGTTGGAGGGAGGGCTCTAGGGTGCCTAAAGTCTGACTGACGCCAAGTACCTACCCTTTGTAAGATCCGGCTTGGAGCACAAAACCTGACTTTGCAAGGGGGGCCCTAATAATTCTCAGTTACACCACTGGTGGTCATGGTCATAAACCTGTGACTAGTGAATATTGATTATGAATCCTGGTGCTTTTGAAACCCGCTGTGTAAAGAGACTAATGCACGTAAAATCTGTCGGGCTTAGAATGCTCACGATGAGGAGGTATAAAAATTAAGAGAATGAGATATTAACCCAGGTATCGTGCTCTTCACTTGACCAAGGTTCAAAATTACGAGGTCCGTGCGACAGCTTTTGCGTTACTTTAGACTGCTACGTTAACAAAAAATCAAATCAAATTATTTCTATCACGTGCTTTGGTGATTCTTTTGGTTTCTTGTAACTATATTGCTAGTATGATTTCACTTTCATTCGGAGTGAATACCTGTGAGTGTACCATTCTTCCATTATAAGTGGCCTTAAATTTCGTATCGACTTCACGTGATTTGTGTCCTCCCATGGCACTCCTGACATCATGCATATATCTGCTTATATATGTCTTTTCTATTAAGTTGGCTTTTCCTCGTATTACCCACACAAAAAGATCTTTCCTACAGTTTCATGATGTTTGTTGAAAAATGACTTTGTTGCTCAAGTTTTACACACACACACACAAACACACACACACAGACACACACACACATACACATACACACACACTAGTAGTATATAGCAATCTGTTTGCATAAAATTTAACAGATAAGTGTAAGATATAAGGAAGTAGAATTCATTCAAATAGCAGAAAAAATTTATTCACAAACTGACGTAATACAGTGCAAACTAATCTCAGATTGTGAAGTATACTGTTCATGTACTTAGTTCTACATTCTAGTTTTATAAAATTTATTATTATTGCATTATTTAATTTCGATTATTGATTTTTTTAGTAATTATATAAATCATGAGAATTTTTCATTGTGTATTTGCTTTTGATTAATTATTTTATAAACATATGTGTTTTAAAGAACTACATACACATTTTTTAAATTAGATAACAATTTAATTTTTTAATGAATCTTAATTTGGTTACATTTTTTCGAGCATAGGATATCAAATAAAACAATTGTTATAAAACTGATAAAGAACTTTATTAGCATTTCGTTTAAAGAAAATGTGATAGTCTCATGTTGTTCATTAATATGAAACGAAAGATTACTTGTTTTGAGGGAAAAAAAACGATACTATAAACTTTACACCACATTACTTCATAACAGTAATATCTACTCTTATTTTCAAAGATTTACGAAACGAGAATAGGACGGAAAAAATCACTGGAAAAAAAGTAAGTTATTAAGAAAATATACTGTTGGTCATAACTTTTAGAAGTGGCGGTCGAGAAAAACAAGTAATAACAATAAAAAAAAAAAGAGTTGTGATTTTCAGGAACCTAAAAATCTTGCCGAAGATGCATTTTATGCCCCCGGCGCCATGAATATGCCCTATTTGGAAAGCGGCTAAAAGATATTCTCTAGTAGACAAGACGTCGCCTCAAGTTTCGATCCGTCTCTTCAGTCACCAAACGATTCCCTGCATCACTGCCAACAAAGGAAATAGAAATAGTGGTTCAAAGATCTGACGATGGCCTTGTCTCTAGCGTCGATGGGGGGAAAGCAGATTGATATCGCATTGGAACCAATATTGGAGAACAATATCGTTTGGTATTAGATATGTTCGAATTCTCTGAAAAGGGACAATAGAATTTTGCATTTTTCGAATAATCGGCTTAGGATTTACGTCGTATTTGGCAATATCATTATAGAACATACGTATACACAAACATATTCTAAAATATATTCGGTTTTAAATATGTTAAGAACATATTTTGTTTCGGAATAGATTTGTCTGTATCTTAGTTGATTCTGAAATATACTGAAATGAAATTGTTTCGTAAGCCTTTCTTACTCTACTTTTAAGATATCATTTGGGAATGTTTTACTTTTATAATTCTGCTTTAGAGAAATCAAAACATTTTTAGAAACGATAGAAGTCCTTTTTAAGGTAAAATATTTCATAATTAGTTCTTTTTGCTGTTTAGTAATTTTCGATTTGTATTCTCAGAAGCAGTTATTTTAGAAACAGTATATATATATATATATATATATATATATATATATATATATATATATATATATGAGATTCGCCTTCACGTTTACAATTAATTTATCACTTATTCAATTTTTTTTAAAATTCAAATGAAGTCTTTTTAGCAAAAAAATTAAAAATATTAGAATCTGTTTTATTTTAATGAAAACAAACTCGTGATTAACGATAACAGTATTATTGGAAATAATAATAAAATTGAATAATCAAAGAAAGTAGTGCTTCTTAAATTCTCAATGTTCTTCCAAGGTGCACCCTTTTATTTAATACACGAATGGTGAAATTTGTTTTGTTAAATAATCAACAGAAAATATACAATGAAAGAGATTAGTCATTAATATGAGCTAACGAATTATTTAGTAAATACAGATTTTTTAATAAATTACGTTTCTAAAAAATATATAAAATTGATTTACATTATTAGTATTAATGTGGGCATTTTTAACACCTTCAAACTTATTAATTTAAGTATAACTACTGAGGAAGATACGGAACTGCTTTTTTTGAATTGTTAAAATGTTTATCTGGAGTCCTCATAGTTCGAAGTTTGTAAGCATGATAAATAAAATCTTATATTTTCAACATATTTTTGTTAAATTTTTGTTTAAATAAGTTTTTGCTTTAAAATATTTTACTTTGACCCTTCAAAATGGTGATTTTTTCTATTCAATAATCGAAAATTCATTTTCTTTTTATTAATATATTATTTATCGAGGTATAACGCTCTTACATAGTAGCTAAACTTATCTTAAATAGCCCTACTTTTTTTTTTTAAATGCTAAGATGTAAGGTAAACTTTTATTGTTAAGGATATTTGACATTGAAACAAAACACTAAAGCAGATTGTAATTTATATTAATAGTATCTTGTCTTCAGAACTTAAATCAGTTTCGTAATATTTTTCATTAATTTCAAAATTTAGGTTTCTATTGTATCTAATGGTAAACACGCTATTTTTTTTTCCAAATTGAAAGATTTCGAAATAATATACAGTAGGTTAAGAAAGTTGCTTCACGGAAGCTAAAGAGAGTTACTAACAAATTACCTTAATTTATAGACGTTGCTTCATAGACAAGGCTCGTTTTCTAGAAGACTGATGCACGTAAAATCTGTGTAGGCTAGTACTTCTCACAGTTTTAATACTTGCGACCCAATATCCAGTCTTAATATCCATCGCGCCCCTTCCCCCCTGCTTATAAATATAATGTATTGAATTCAAAGATATTATACTTTGACGCTAAGGCTGCGATATGACTTTAACCTCTTAAGTGCCACCGGCGTATATAAACGTCTCACTCAGCCAAAACTTTAATTGTCCGGACGTATATATATGTCTTTCTTAAGTACGATGTTTTCTCTGTACTGCTTTCCATGAAATTATTCCGAAGGCTTTGGAATGCAATAATAGGATCTTGACAATGTTTGCGAAGGATTTACTTATTTCAAAGGAGTGTTAAAGAACGGTGGCATTGGGGAGCGAACTGCATAACTTTTAATCGGCAGTTAAGGAATAAATTATAAACCGTACAAATTATCAAGATAAGTGTTAATTTTTGTATATAATTTTATACATGACAAGCCCATGGGGTCACTGGTAATTATTAAACTTGTTCCTAACTTAGTATTGTTAAATTAATTATATATGTATCAGTACTGCACAATGTATTTTATAAATGTTTTATAACAGTATAAATTTTGATTTCATTTTTTAATATGTCAGAATGTATTTCGTTTGCTAACTTTCAGTAAATTAATAATTTTTTTAAAAAATAGTCTCTTGTTTTGGACTTTCCAATATGTTCTTGCCCCCTCGTACAATTAGCACGCCCCCTTAGGGGAGCGCGCCCCACAGTTTGAGAAACCCTGGTGTAGGCTCAAAATCTTCCCGTTGGCAGGAATTAGATGTTTAGAGAGTAGGATACCAGCTCAGGCATTCACTTGAATATGGTTAAAAATTACGAGGTTCATCTCAATAACCTTGGTGTGGCTTCAAAGTGAGATGTTAATAATCAACCAATTAATTTGTCACGGGGCTTTACGTGAATTTCTATTAATCCTCTTGGGGAATCTTTGGGGCCACCAATCGAGTTATTTTTCAGCCATCCATCTCAAGAAGAAACCATGACGTGCAGATTAGCTAGTATATATGTAGTGGAAGGTTAATAATCGTAGAGAGAAGGAAAAGAAGCTGAGTCGGTGAAAGCGGTGCTGTTATGGTAAGGATCTAAATTTTGACGCTTGATTATAGAACGGACTTTAACTATTAGAATAAATTAAAGAAGTTAGGATTCTTAAGAAAAAGTTGAGTAAAGCTATTAGGATTTCGTGCGTTTATTCACATAGGGTTTTGAGCTATCGTTATATCACTCTAGAGTTTCCCTTTATAGTTTACTTGTCTTGGATTATTATACTTGGTAATAATAAATTGGATTTATCATGGCTAGTTCGGGTCATCAATCTTTACCTCCTACAGATTTAGGTCGAATAGATGAGAAGGAGGCTTCCCCAGGGGGAGGCCATTATAAATTGCTTTAAATGTTCACTGCTAAAAGATGTGCTTATTATAAATTACAAAATGCGTTTATAATATAAATTGTTCTCTTAGAAAAATATTTCAGGTGCTTTAATTAAAAATTTTAAGTGGTATTTCGAAACATTTTTAAGTAAAAAAAAGTTTCCGTACGCAATATATGCAAATAAATCCAAATCCTCACTTCTTCTGTAACTGCTCTTAAGTACATTTTTGTAACTGGAAAGTACAAAGCACTCTGGCAATGAGTTATGAACTGTTATTTAACCTTAGATTTTAATTCATAGTCTTAAAATGAATATTTCTAAATTATTCTCGATTTAACGACGCAGTTAAGAAAGGAAGGGTTAACAATAAAAAGATCGGTGAAATCATTAAGAAATAAAAATCTATCATGCAATAAATAAACTGAAAGATACAGTGAGTTTCAAATTTACTTTTGAGAATTGAAATTGTTCCAAAATCTGCAAAGTTAACTACCTTCATACAAGAAATATATGTGTGAGATTTTCAAGATGATTAACGAGAAAATGCACTACAAACAGCAGCTGACTTACAGACTAATTAAATTAATGTTTTGAAGTATCGTTTCAGACAGTGAGGAACGTAAAATGCAGGTCACAATAAACATGTGACTCTTGAGAAGGGTTTTATTAATCTGTACAACAAAAGGGCACCACAGGCTTATGAAGAAATATATAAACAATCCTTTATCTTTCTGTAAATCTGTCTTCTTTATTGATGAATCAAAACTTATTGTCCTTGGTCACGTAGCGGTATCATCTACATAAGCCAGTAACAGCCTCCGAACAGAGGTGATCACTTTTGTCTAGTAGTATGTTACTTACTTACGGAAATTGAACGTCGCTGGTTCTTCGCCACTTCATTGGTGAACTTGGCTGAACTAAGAAACCTGATCTGTGGTGGTGCCATCTGCCCGCTGCGAGTGAGTGAATATTAACGTCACACTTTTGGCGACGGACCTAATACTTTTGAAACATGGTCAAGTGGCGAGGACGACACCTGAGCTGGCAACCCCTCTCCTAACTATTACACCACACGAACGGAAGGACGTTTGAGCTCTAGACAGATTTAACGTACATCGCTCCCCTACACGGCGTGTCTTTAGTGGTACTGGGTTCGAACTCATGACATGCCTGCCATGATCCGATACCTTGACCACTGGGCTACCGCAGCCCATCTACCCGCCACAAGAGCAATCAAAAGTCGTCAGATCCACTCGACGCAGCAACCCAAAGCCGTCAGATCTACTTGGCGAAGCAACCAAAGCCGTCAGATCCACTCGATGCAGCAATCGAAAGCCGTCAGATCTACTTGGCGAAGTAACCAAAGCCGTCAGACCCACTTGATAAATGCAACCAAAGCCGCCAAACCCACTTGACGCAGCAAAAACAAAGTCGTCAGTCTCACTTGACGCAACAGAAACAACACACATACGCTTGCCATATCAAAAATCTCATTCGTTCACCTATCCACCGACTTACTGGTGAGGGAGTGTGTAGCGGTATCATCTGCATAAGTCAGTAACAGCCTCCAGGCAGAGGTGATCACTTTTGTCTAGTGGTATGTCACGTGCTTACGGAACCAAACGTCACGGGTTCAACTCCACTTCAGTCAGATAGTCGAGTTATGATACGGAGAAAGTCAAAGCTAATTGTGAATTGCTGGGGACCTATTAAACGCGATGTTGGAGGACGACTTTGTTGTGATTTGGTGCTGAAAGAGTAAACATTTATACATTACATCTTTCTGACATTATGAAGAAAAATGGCTTAACAAACGTATAAAAATCATCCCTTAGTACTACGTTTACTTTTCATCAAGGCAATAATCTTATGCATATTTCCAAGATTTTCAATGAATAGTGTGTTTATCATATTGCAAAGCAGTTCCACAAAATAGCTTCAGTCAACCGATTTGGATCTCTTCGAATAGTTATGGAAAAAAATCAATTGTGAACTCTTAAAATATGACATAAAGAACAATATTTAATTGAAAAGTGCTACTCTGGATCTTTGAAAAAATATTTATCCTCAAGCAACACAAAAAATTTTGGGAATTACATCATAACGTTTAAGAGAGATTATAAAGATTACCACCATTAAATAGTGTCTGATAAATATAAAAAAGACATTTCGTTGGCTGTTTAAATATCGTATGAAAACTTTTTGGTTTTTTTCCTTTTTGATTATTTGAATTTAAGTATTTCAATATTTTTACGCTATTTATATATAAAATTGGACATAATGTTATATCGTATCAATTAATTCATACTTGATCCATTCTTTATAATTTGATTTAAATTTTCTCCACAAAAAAATTTGAGTTACTAATTATGCTTTTACAGTGTATCGAGACTATTAGCCTTCTACACTTGCTTACAATCACTGCATAGGTTTTATTTTCGATATTTTTCTTTAAAAATAGTTTTATGTAAAAACTCTTTTCGAACAATATATATTTTTTTTTAAAAAACTTTTTATGGCTGATTTTGTAATTTGGTTTTTAAAAAAAGCTGTCATCACAGCAGCTTTTTTCTCATTTTTAGTGAGGAAACAAAACTCTATCCAAAGATAATTGCACATTTTTCGTTTCATCAAAATCTTATTGATATAAAAAAGAAAACTAGGGATGATTCATTTCAAAACCTTAAAAGAGTTCACAAAGTGTATTGCTATAAAAATGTGCATAGCAAAAAGAAAAAAAAATGCAAAACTATTACAGCCGAGTTCATTAACCATTAAAATATCTAAATAAAACAACAATCTTTAAAATAAGGCAATGTCGACGAGAAAATTCCCGTTTTATAATAGTAATTGCTGTAAAAGCTCTTAAGTATGGCACAAGAACAAGAAAATACGTCTACTCAGGGTCGTCACATGACAGGATCCCCTCGTCCTCAGAGCAATTTATAAATCGAATTATTTTTTCGAACATTTTTCGTCTAGGACAGTGACGCGTCGGGGAACAAACACGGAAAATGAGGGGTTGAAGAAAAAAATATTGTTTGTGTACGTCATCTCTCAAAGGAGTTCTTTCCCACTATGTTTATATAGAGAGATTATATATAAAAGAGATGTATATCCTTTTTATAAGCTTCCACTTTCTTCGGGTAAATATGGGATTTACGAATTTGTGTTTCCTGATATATTTTTCAATTCTCCCGTGACATTCAGTGTTTATGGTAAACAGGAGCGATATATCTCCGGAATAACAGTACGATCTTTCACCGTCTTCAAACTTTATCTTTTCCAGTTCATTTCCCCTGTTTTTGTTTTCTTTCTTACACTTACACTTTTGTTTAGGTAACTGATTTACGTTTTATTCTCCACACATTATATATAACAAGTGTCAAAACACATACAGTCCGTCCCTTATAATGTGAATTATTCTTAGGCAATATTAATAAAATGAAAAGAAAAATGCATAGTAGCTACTCAAACTCAGTGGCGCATTAGCCCATGAAGGCCAAGGCCTACAGTACCCATTCCAGTATAAGTGGCAATTGGGTGCCGAGGTGCATGAGATGTCTCGATCAGGTGGTCAGTCTGAAGCGAGACCCCCAGTATTCAAGTCCCCAAACAAACTCGGTACTCATTTATCGACCCACTGCTGTAGGGGGTGAAAGGCTGAGTCGACCTTGCAAAACCCGGGAATAGAACCCGGACTGGGGGTGTGAAAGCGCGATACGCTACCACTCGATTACTGAGCCTATAGTAGCAAATAATTTTTTTAAATATTTCCTTAAGGTTAAAATGTTTAAAACGAGAATCTGTGAAACGACTTGGAATTAGAAATTTTTGGCATTTATGAGTACTGTAACGCTGACGTATTTCTTCAAATCGGAAAACGTCGCCAAATAATGCAACATGCAGTCACTAGTGAAAACTCTATAATTTTGTTAGAGCATGTTCGAATGCATTAAACTTTTTTTCATAGATCCGTTTTCGCTTATGTGTTCAAACACAATAATCTTCTCATTGCATATTCTTGAAAAGAATAGCATTGTCTTTGACTTGTAAATTATTCTGTATTCTTCTTCTCTTATTTTGTAAAATTGATTAAAATGGGGCACCTATATTTTCTCTACAATTGAACGCAGTGAAGTATTACCAAAAATACGGAAATATGGTCTAATATTTAAGAATCAGAAAGAAAATGGGTTATTGCCAAATGGCGAAAGATAAAACATAATAGCACGACAACATTCATAACCTTACTTATGCGAATTTATGCGGCGACATCTACATAAATAAACTTGATTACGAGTGATTTTAAATGCAATTATGGCGTTTTTGAAAAACCTAAATATTGTAGTTGTTATTAGATCTTTCACATTTATTTCAAGAGTGCGTGTTTTTTGTTTGTTTTAATGCAATATTTAATTCTTCTAAATCTTCTCCAATTTATTTATCGAAGGTGCATTCGCGGAATTTGTTTTTGCGGGTGTGTGGAATGATTTAGCGGTGTGTGCTGACATGATTTAGTGACGATTTTGATTTGGTAGTATTTTTTGATTTGTCGACGTTTTCTGATTTGGTGATGTGTTTTGGTTTAACGAAATTGGTCTGGGGTATAAGACGTAAATCCTGAAATGATAAAATGTTATTTCGTATGAAAAAGCGTTCTTAGAATTAAAATGGTGGACATATTTTGCTTTTCTTTGCTTAGTTCATTACAAATTTATTTTCTAATTAACAGTCTTAATACATCAATTAAATTATTATAGAGAGTTTTTGCCTTTTCTTACTTTTTTGGAGTTTTCAGTGTGGTTTCATTATAATTTTTTAATAAAAAATTATCCTGAATTTAAAATTTGTTTATTCTGTGGAATTCTATTCTCACACGAGTGTTTTGTAAACATTTGATGTAACGAAATATATGGGCAAAATTTGAAATTTTTTTTAAAAAGACAATGAGCATTGAATAAATGCAAAACTTGTACTTGTTTAATGTTTCGATTTTTTATATATATTATTTGAAATTTATTACTTGCAATTTGTTACTAAGTAATACTTCACTCAGTGCGATTAAAGATTAAGATAAATCATTAAAAATATTTAACAATATAAACTTACATGCAGAATTTTCTACTTTGCTTATGATTCTGAAAACTTTTACTACAGTAAAGATTTAGTCAAATTGTTTAAGCCTCTTCCGAACAAGGAATAATTTATCTCAAACAAATTTTGAAATCTTAGAATACATTATTTATATTTTATGTAAAGCTTTTTTTCAAAGCGTTAATATTTATTAATTTTACATCTACGTAATGAGTTCTATAAAAATGAGTTCTGTAAAAAAAGGACGGTCAAATGATTTTTTAAAAAATAAATTTATTATATGCAGTGAATGATGTTTCGAAAATAAGATAAAAATCTGATTCATAGCGAGTATTAAATTTTCATTTGTTTTAACATATTCTTTAGAATTTCACAATTGAAAATTTATAGCATTTATAGAAGATTTTCATAAAATTTAAAATAAATGTCGCACCGAAAGGGCATCTAAGAAAACTTAGGTAGAAATACTATTCTATGCAGAGGGAATCTCTTTTTCAAACTTCATTTTACAAACATATATGCAGTAGCTGAGCATACAAAACATCTTTAATTTTACACAAGCTGGAAAAACCAGACTTCTTTTTTGAAGAAATTTAAATATATGCAAAACAGGAATATTATTTAAATTTTAAATTTGTGCAAAAAACTGTTTATGTTTTCAGATTTTATAGTAGGAATTGGTATTTATTACACATTAAATTCAGGGTAAATTTATTGAAACGTCTTTATTGCTTGACATATTGGTCTCCATCACGCTTTTCAACATCAAAAAAAGAAATTATGGCTGCAATTAAAATATTACAATCTTTCTCAATTAAAAATTATTACAAAGAAAAACTCTAAAAGTTATTTCACAGAATTTTTTTTATATATATTGAGGCCTTTTCATAGTGCCTGAAACTTTTTATAATACTAAAAAAGACATATTTTTATAATTCCCGTTTATACGCTTATGGAATAAATATTAAGAGTAAGATAATTACTTCAGTTTTACTATATATTATATATATATAATATTTGCGTCTGAATTTTAGCAAAGGTATTTGATGCAGATGAAAATATTTAAAAGAATAATTACAGAAGCTGCGAACACGGAAGGTACAGTCAAAATCGTTTAACACGAAACTGATGGGACTGAAATATTTTTTCGTGTTAAAGGATATTGTAAAATAAATAAACAAACATATGTTTAACAAAATTAAGTTTATTAGAGAACATATTATTTACATAGATATGTATATAAGCATGTTTTTAATAAAAATCAGTGAAACGAAGACAATCACAAGAACTTAATGTGAAATTTAATACAAAACCTTCCAGTTTTTTTGAAAAACAAAACATTTATTGAGTGTTGGGAAAATAATCTGATATTTTTCCTTACATTTTCTTTTTTAGCATCAAATTGTCAACAAATTGTTTAATGTCGTCCATTTTATTATTCATTTCACCATTGACCAATGATTTCACCACTTATTTTTACTCACATTGCGATGTACTTGTAACCGAATTCGAAAGCCAACTGCTGAGAGACGAAATGTTTTTGTGAGGGGTTTGCAGGGGTGGAGGGTGAAAAACTCAGATAAAAACAAAATTGACTCGTGTCGCCAGCTATTCCAAGGATATTTCAAAGCCAAATTAGCCTCCTTTATACGAAACATATGAAACCAGCGCTTTTTGATGTGTAACATCTTTCCTCTCGGTTGCTGGATATTTGTTGGGAGTGATTTTGTGAAAAGGGACGGATGTGTGTAATAGGATGTGACGTAAGCGCGTGCTACTTGATTTGACCAATGAGAGTGCGTGGCTGTGTCTTTTCGCTACCTTCGCATATGGGTCCAATTCTAGTAGTCATCAAGCACTCGAGCGATTGACTCTAAATCCTTTAGTCATGATATTGGGAGACGTAAGTGCGGCAGAATGCTTATTTGAAAATGGACAAACAGTGATTTCCGTGGTCGTATACATTTCTTCGAATCAAACGGTTAAAAAATAAATAAATAAAAGATTTTCTGCATTTTGTACTTTTACCAGATATCGAAGGTGGTTCTGCTCTTTTAAAAAATTATCACTCACTTCCCCTGATTTTGAGGGGCGATTTTAACCTTAACTTCAGTTTGCCAAAAGCTGAGCCGCTCATAGCTTTTATGAATGGTGAACTCAAGCTCGAGATGAACACAAATTAGAATGTTTCGACTACTAACAGTGGTACTGTGATTGACGCTGTTTTTCAACGGTTTTTAAATACTTTGAAATCACAAATATATGTGTCATATTTTAGTTATCGTAAGTCTATTGTCTCCTCTCTTCCCAAACTGAACGGCCGCGGTAGCCGAGTGGTATATGTATCGGATCGTGGCTTGCCTTGTCAAGAGTTCAAGCCCAGTACCACTAAAGACCCGCCGTGTAGGGCAGCGATGCACGTTAAATCTGTCGAGAGTTGAAACGTCCTCCCGTTGGTGTGGTAGTTAGGAGAGGGGGTGCAAGCTCAGGTGTCGTCCACGTCACTTGACCATGGTTCAAAATTACGTGGTCCGTCGCCAAAAAGCCCACGTGTAGCTGAACAGTGCGACGTTAATATTCAATCAATCAATCCCCAAACTGAACAAGAATAATTATTTTTAATAAAATATTACATTACTCCTTTTGTTAATTAAATACAATTTTCATTAAAGATATAATCATTCGATAGAAAATTATTTCCAATCATACCCGATTTTTTTTCATATTTTTTTCAGGAAAAAAGTTAATATTGCGTATTTACCACGATAACATGTCAGATTTTCCGCATCATATGCAATTACTATAAGACTCGTTTTTTTAAATTTATTTCATACTCCTCTTAAATCTCGCATGCACTGTTGGTGTTTCAAATATTTTGTCCATTTCCAGGAAGAAAGTATTTTTGTGTTAAGCGATTTTCGTTTTGTGTTAATATTAAAAAAGTGTTCGAAAATACATAGTAGTTTGGTGGAACCGATGTATTATTTCGTGTTAACCGATATTTCCGCTTTAAGCGTATTTCATTGTATATTTAATTCTTTATTTTACATACTCCAGCATATTTTAAATACACTCTTAGTCTCTCAAAACTCAAACTATTTTAAACCAATTTAGACTTCAAACAAATGGAATTTTAATTCTTTAAAAATTCATTATTTTAAAGAAGTGGAAAATAATTGGGTAATGCACTGATGTATAATGCATTTGTATCTTTACAATTTCTTAAAAGTTTCAGAAAATTAAATTCTATCAAGAAGTAAAAACTGTTTTTACTAGAAATTCATTTTTAACAAAAATTATTTGCATATTACGCAGTGAAAGTTATAAAAATTCTATTCAAGCTGAGTCTTTATAACATAAAAATATATTAGCCTATTCTCTGTTTTGAAAATAAAATTGTTCGGTAATATTTTGATTCTTAATATTTTTTTTAATTACCAGACCTGTTAAAAACGACAATTTTCAGACATAAAAACTAACAATTTGAAAAAATGGAATTGTCTATTCTTGTACTAAATGAAATTAAATGCAAAAATATTAACTTTCTTTAGTTTAGTGATATTTTTACGAATAAAAAAAATATTCAAAAGTGATTCATTATTAAAAATATTTCCGAGTCATTGTATTGAATGAATAGTTTTTATGACATCTTTTATTTCTTATTGTTGTATAGCAAAAATGGCAAATTGCTTATTATACGAAAGGATTTGAAAAGAACTTTTTAATCAAAATGCGGATATTTTCAGACAAAAAAAGACTTTTTTCCCCATAAAACCAAAAAATTTACTCTACAAAATTTTTTCCTAAGTTTGTTAGAGCCATCTTCTCTTCCTATTCACACAATAAATTTGCTTCATTTCTTAAATAAGCTCTTAGAATACTTTTGTTAACTATAAAATAAATTTTTAAAAATTTTATATTCAGTTATTCTCTAAGTAAATACGCACACATTATCAATAAATTATACAAAGGTAAAATTTCTCTTTTCCAAGCAGAAAAAAAAATTTTGTTAATTTTTTTAAATTTTATCATTTGCGGATTCGGTTTAATATGTTTTATTTATTAAAACTGTGACAAAAAGTAAAAAATAATTCTTATCTTAAGAATAAAATGATTAACGAGAAAATTAATGTGTCATTGTGGTAAAAGCGTGGGGTGCTTTGTATTAGATTTTTACACTAACTCTGCATTTCGTAATAGAACTAGTAAGAAATTATAACAATTGATATCGAGCACTCCACGCTTTTACTACAATGACATTAATTTTCTCGTTAATTATTTTATTCTTACATTAAGAATTATTTTTTACTTTTTAGTTCGATTCACTATAAAAGCGTGTTTTTTAGTTTTCACACAATCTATAATTTATTTTTAATTTCTTAGTTCGATCTACAATAAAAGTGAGTTTTTTTTTTGTTTTGTATTTGTATTACCCATGAGCGTTTTCGCTTTAGGGTTGTAACTTAATCTTTTAGTCGTCAAACCTGGAGTTAGTCGCCAAATCTGGAAATGAGAAATTGTTAATCCTGATTATCCTGATCAGGACAACGGAACAAAATTATTAAAATTATTAAATTATTGTATTGTCATCGGTCCTTGACAAGAGTGTAAAATTTCGAATTAATTTGACCTTTTAAAGTTAATAAAAATCGAGTTAAAGGATTCCGTTACATACTAGTGAAGCTAATAAAAGCGTGTTAAAATAACTAAAAATTATTTGCGTCATTAGTTTTAGATTTGTTCAATATTGATTTTATTTTTTTCTAAAGATAGTTTTAATTTCCTGTCTGGAACACTAATCTTGCAATGCGTAAAGAGCAAAATTTCAGACATTTCTGTCTTAAAAGAAATTTAAGTGTACTTATGTTGAATACCTCATTTTTAATAACAAATAGAAGGAGAAATTTTTAAGATTTTCTAACGCGTTGATTCAATATTTAATTATTTTTTTCAATAATTGCTTAGCTATCTCTGTGTTTAAAATGTAAAATTAATTTATTATCATGAAACATTCTTAGGTAAATAAAATTACTTGCTAAACACATAAAAGGGACTAAATTAATTGATTCTGTTTTCAGTCTGCACTGTTAAAAAGGAATACCGATTTAAGTCGCAGTATTTAAACATGTTATAGGAAATAACACTTCTTTTTCATTCAGACAGGTATATTTTTCAGTCACAGATTATGAATTTTCGATTTCTTTTTGGAATAGATTTAAAATAAAGATTTTTTTTTAATTATAATTTAGTTACAATTTAAAATACTTTAAAGCTTTTGGTTTAAATATTACAATAATATAAGGATTGTAAAGTCGCCAAAATAGGTCCTTAATACTTTTAAAATTTTAAATTCGTACTGTTAAAATTGGTATCAGTCTTAATGTTTCAAAGGGATATAAATTCTAAGGTAATGTATGAATTAAATAACTTAATTATTAACGATAACTAATTCCCTGAAACAGAATTAACGATTTAGCAATAACTAATTCATGAAACAACTGGCCATACGGTCTAGTGGTTAGCGACAGTGAATGCGGAGCCGTTGGGCCTGGGTTCTAATCCCGGGGAAGGCATAGATGTTTGTAAATGTATAGTGAGTGTCCTTGCGGCATGGGCCAGCCGTCGAGCCGCAAGTCCTCTCGTGAGGTTAGTGGAAGGGGAAGACAAAATTGGGTGGAGCTGAGCCAAATCGTAATGTTACCCGCAAGGTGCTCAAGGCTACGGCTAACGACAGGCGTAAAATTCTAGCCCTTAGCCACGATGAATTTCGTGGGCCTTGATCTGATGTTACTGTCGATCAGGTGGCATAAGCAACAACAAAATTCGCTTGTTATTAATGTCATATTTTACATATCGGATTACTTATTATAAAGAAAAGCGTACTTATATCAAATTTTGTAAAGCGCTGCTGAAAAAAAGAGAGAGTAATAGAAAATTATATTTTTTTTGAGGAAATTAGAGATTTGAGTTATAGAAAATGAAAAAATGCATTTCGTAACATCAAATGAAAATCACAGAATTTGGCGATAAAAAAAATCAAAGTGAAGCTTCTGAAACCTTTTGCACATCAACATTAAATATGTTTTTCAATTCTCTATAAAAATATATATATATAAAAAATGCAATATTAATACGAATAACAGGAAATATTATAGGCATCCATTAAAACAAATTGAATTATAATATATAAAGCATTTTGGCATTACATATTTAAATTATTGCCATAAAATTTTATGCAATTTCCTGCCATAATTCAAGAAAAATTCAATTTTGAAATTAAGATCGGAAAAATTATTGAGTTTTAAGGGGTCATAAATCAAAGTGCAACTGTTAATTACTGATAAGTTTGACATGCAATGCTGATAAGATGAGAAAAAATGATATAAATGTTCTATTCTTACTTGCAAATACTGTGCTACAAAATACTCAAATGTTTCTTTGAGTTTCTCTGGAATTAATAATCAGATTCAAAGAAAATTTGGATAACAAGCTATTTACACAATTCTTTAATTGTTTCTGAAGAAAAAAAAAAGATATTTACACTTAGAAAAAGTTTGTTTTTAGAATTTAACTAACTGTGTAGTTATTAAGTCCATTAACATATTATAATTTTGCTCATTTTAAGTTATCATATTAATATGAATTTTGCCCGAGATGAATATTGTCAAAGTTATTAAGATTGTCTTTTTTTAATGACTGTACTTTGTTATTTATCACAATTTAATGTGTTTAATAAAGACTTTTAATACTAATTTACTTGTTTGCATATTTTTTTCTTTTGTTTTATTAATTATTTCACTTAAAATACCATGGTAAGAGTTACAGCTGTAAAAATCAATCAATATCTTTCATTATATACCTATTAATGCGGATAATTCACATCTATTCAAAATCAATATGGTTAAAATTTTGAAATAGGATACTTTAGTAAAAATAGGATAATTTTTAAAATAGGATACTACATAATGATGTTTTTTTCAGTTTGAACATGTTTATAGCTAGTTACTAAAATTTAAAAAATAATGTTAAAGTGTTAAATTATATACCGTAAAATCTGGCGTATGACGCACACCTATACGTTCAAGCTGCAATTTTTAATTTGTAGGTATATTCGCCGTATAACACGCTCTCTCTCTCTCTTTTACCCCTTCAGGGGGGCTCACCTTCTTAAGTGAGTACGGGTGTCACAATCCCGAGGTACCCTAGTGATCTTTTCCTTTTCCCAAGGGATTTACTCTCTTTGGTAAACACGGGTTTCACGAACCCGGGGTACCCAAGTGATCCTTCTCTATTTTCGACCCTCTTTCTTGTCATCCCATTTCTCCTTTTCTTCTTTTCACGTCCAGACCACAAACTATGCTGTCAATATTTTTACACATTTTATCAAATGTTTTAATATTTTAACAAATGTTTGGCGCAGTATAGCCAGATTTGACTCTTGCGCCATAAAACCTCACATTCTCACTCACTCACTCACACCCTCTCTTTTACGAAGAAACCTGAAACGTATGTGTGCAATGCTCTTTTGTTACGAGGTCATTTACACAAGGCATTATCCCAAACTTTTGATAAAATTGATAACTTCTAGAACTATAACTCAGGTTCATAAAGAATGTCATTTCGTTTAAATAAACAATATTTCGATCTACGCAGAAGTCTAATTTTTTTATGTTCTCATCTTTTTGTTGAAATTTGTAGAGCTCTCATTTTCATACCCGGCGTATAATGCGCAACCGTACATTACGATCTTATTTTTTGTGTTAAAAGTGCGCGATATACGCCGGATTTTACTGTAACTAGGTTGCATACTTAACACACCACCCCCACTCATGAACAGAATATATATTTATTGATTTTATGAATATTCAAGAAAACATTTTATAATATTTTATTTCGAATAATTATTTTTTACATGTATTTATGGAAGATTTCCATAATATGATTTTTTTTTTTAAAAAAAGTAATATTGTCTGCAAATGATTAATTACCAGTAAAATGATTAATTTAAGTCAACAGTAAAAAAGCTGTGTAATTCATCATATGAAATATTTTCTTAATAGTTCTTTAACGTTAATTTAATTTTTTAAATAAATACTATTCTGATTCAAAAAATTTAAAAATAACGTCAATACATTATTTTTATATAGAAAATTAATAATTAGAAAGCACTGAGAATCGTGAAAAAATTCAAAGGAATCTTTCATCAATCAATTTTCTTTTTTCAATTGATATGTCATATAACCTTCAATTTTCAGTACCCCTTTTTAAATAATCACGAACATAACCCCTTCAAATTAAAATGAGATTTGGTAAAAATATAGTAAAAATATAAATAATTGCCTTTAACAAAATTATTTATAAAATCACCCTATTTTTTAATTAATAATTTCGCACTCATAGATATTTTTCATCGATATTAAAATGCATTTAATTCCAATGAATTTTGTATTATGTAAACATGGTGTTGCAGCAATTGATTTTAATTCAGTTCTTTTAAGATATTTGTTTTTTAAATATAGTTTCTGATTACATACAGTGCTATCCTTTTTATTTGAAATAGTGTAACAAGGTTTTATTTTAATAAAAATAACCGCATCCTTGTTGCTTACACAAATGTGTTTTGTTTGATTTAAAAAAAAAAAAAAACTATAAAACATCAAAGGAAAGTTTCTTATTTTTTTATCATAATATTAGAAACAAAATTCTAAATTAAGTTCGGAAAAAGTCTTATATTTAGATTTCATTATTTATTTCCTTCAAATAAATATTACTGTAAAACCTTTATTGCGTTTACGATTATTCAAATAGCTCTATTTCATTCAATATGTGAGAAGCTATCACCTCTCTCTTGGGCCCCTAGATATGTGGGAGGTAGGGAAGAAACACTCGCCATAATCCAAACATTCTATATTTATTTATCACACAGTAAAACAACACAAATTCAATCAATAACAATAACAGAATGTCTCGGTGCTAACCGTGAAAGTGGAACAATGACAGTAATACAAGAAAGATTAGGAGACTATCAAACTTGATCCTTACTTTATGTAGGATCTAATCTATCATCCGAATTAATCTAATATCAATTTAATCTCAGTGAACAATCGTCACTTTAAAGCTTCCTCCTAATAAGTCTTTAATCACAATAATTCAAATATGATACCTTTCGGTAACAATCTCACCTGATTTTGGGTTTATCTCCTCTCCTCCTCTCTATTCTAGTTAGAAAACTTCAAAGATATATAGTAACTTAATCTACATGTCACGATTTTCTTCTTCCGAAGGGTTGGTTGTGAATAACGCAAATTGATATCCCAAATATTTCCCAAGAGGATTAGAGGAATGATCTCGAATAGGTCCGTCACAAATATGCTACGATATTTTTGGTATAAATAAGTTTAACTTGATACTCGGATTTCTCCATGTACAATGTATGTTCAAAAAGTATCTGATATTTAGCCAGAATAAATATCTTAGTTACTTTGCGGGATTAGGATCCTAATCAAAATCCCTGCGACTTCACACACAGCCCAGTATTTCTTCCACTACTAAAAACACTTCTGGAAGGCATTTTTTCGAACGGTGTTTAACTCTTCCATCGCGTTCGGCCTCTCTTATCTCATCTCTACTCTGAAAACGAGATCCTTTCAAAGGTATTTTCATTTTCGAGAACAACCATAAGTCGCAAGAAGCCAGATTCAGCCTTGATAATGTTCAGTTGGTCCTGTGCAACTGCAAGATGTGGCCGCTGTAGCCTAGTGGTCAAGGTAACGGACTCGTGGCCGGCATGTCATGAGTTCAAGCTTAGTACCGCTGAAAACCCACAGTGTAGGGGAACGATGCACGTTAAATATGTCGAGAGCTCAAACGTCCTCCCGTTGGTGTGGTGGGGTAGTTAGAAGAAAGGAGTGCCAGATCGTCCTCGTCACTTGAGCATGGTTCAAAATTTCGTAGTCTATCGCCAAAAGCCCTCGAGTAGTTATATAGTGTGATGTGAAAATTCACTCACTCACTCGCAATTGCAAGATGGAGTTTTTCTGTATCACCGACAGAAGTAGTGGGTGTAACGTACACCCCCTCATTGCGAGGGGGCCCAGGGATTCTAGGGGGGTCAAAGCCTGACTGATGCCAAATATGTATTAGGATCTGGGTCCAAAAGCTGACTTTGCAAAGGGGCCCTAATATTCTCCGTTATGCCACTGGAAAGAAGCTTGGGATCAAATTCCGCATCCGCTCTGCACGTGATCACACGAAATTGCATATGGAGAATCTGTACTTATCATTAGTCTCTCGTACCGTTAAACGACGATGTTTATCAGATTTTTCACCTTCTCAACAAAAGATGCATTTCGAGTAGTTCGTGGCCTTCCAGAACGCTGGTCACTCTCTCTACCAATATACGACACCTTTTGAATCGGTGTAACACCTCCTTAATTTTTGTAACCTCCATAGAATCATCTCCAGACATTTGTTGAATTTTACAAATTGTTTCATTTAGAAAATCACCAAGCTTTTGACAAAAAACTTGATGCAGTACTTCTGCTCAAGTCGTTCAATCATTTTTAGACAAATAAAAATTGGACACATACATATAGCAGAACTACATTCGACTGCCTGCAGGAAACAATTGGTACGCTAAGTACAACGAAGGGAAAAATTCAAGCATGTGCATTAAGCTGTCACCTTCCACTGTGCATAAGTGCATCATGTTAGAATCTCTATTGTACGCAGAGAAAATTCAAGATCGGATACTTTTTGAACAGACCTTGCATTCTGTAACAAAAAATACTAATGAAAAGTCTTTTTTATTAAAAAAAATAATAAATAAAAAATTAAAAATATTTAAAAAAAATTTATACGCATATTAATAAAAATTAACAACATTCAATTTCTTTTAAGGCTGTTTTCGGTTAATGTTAAAGAATAGGACCCGAATTTGGAACATTTTTTCAGATATAAAAGAAATGAAATATTAATATGATATTCTGGCTTCACTCTATCCCTTAGAGAGCAGCATTTTTTATAATTCCCATTTTTAACCGAGTGGATTCATTTTTTCTGGTATAAAATGTGTTTCACATTTTACTTCCTATACCGTAATGTTAAACGGGCTTTGCCTTCACGTATTAAAACAAAAAAGAAAGTATTCAAAGAATATTTTGAAATTTTTAAAAAACACTATATTGTTAACAGAGGTACGAGTTATAATATTGCAAATGTTCATGGAAATTGGGTCATTTTTTTCTGTCTGAAAATGTGCTTTGCGTTTAGTTAGAGCTTTCGTACTGATACCGAAAACAGCCTTAAATTTTGGAATGTAAAATACACTTCAAAAATACACCTAACGTATTTTCAAAATTTAAGACATAATTATTTTGTATTTCAAAAAAAAATTCTACATTTGTACAATATTTTCATAAAGTCATTGATAAAATAATAAAATTGACCAGCAATTTCTTTATTGCCTTCATGACAAATGGCCTTCATGAAATTAAGTAAAAGACGAATTTATAATTCCTCCTCATTAATGAATTAAGCTTATTGATCTGTTTGAGCAAGCGCTTAGCGAGTTATCTTTTATCATTCAAAGTAGGCAAATAACATAAGTAGATTAGGCTCCGTTTTCTGAAATTCCATAATTTTGCGAATTCAGGAATAAGCTTAAAGAAAAATACGACTTTTAGGACACATTTTAATTTTAGGAATTTTATTGGAATTAAGTTTTATTCAGCTCTTCATTATTAGCTAATTAAATGAAAGGTCTATTTCATCTGAATTATAAAGATTGATTTTATATTTTATTCAAAATACTGCTTCTTATTCAACTCTTCATCTACATCTGACACATCAGGCGCACTAAAATGATATATATTTAAATGAATACATTTGTATAGCAAAGTTTTTTTAAAAATTTATAATTTGATTTAAAGGCTCTAATTTATTGCATTGAAGTCGAGGAATATTAGATTAGAAATTTGCGATGTGAAGTATATGATAAAGGAGTTGAAGCATCCATTACAATTCTAACGCTTATGTAATTTGTAACTTCACAAACTTTATTAAATTCGCGATACTTTGTTTATTAATTTACATTATTTAAGAATGCATTATTATAATTTCCTAACGAAAAAGTTTGAGTGTTCGTTCTTTAGGCAATATTTAGTGAACGGTTATTTTTGCTTTGCTTGCTTAGAAGCAAGATTATTTTTGAAAAGGGATATTTATGTTATTTAGTGGCACAAAAATCTTTTAAATATTCTATCTGAGACCCTGTAGCTACAACGTATAGTATGGTTTCTTAATTGATATATATACATTAAAGTGATAACTGAAAAAAAATTGGTTTACCTACATTATTTATTTGAATCTAAGCCATACTTCTTTTCCCGATGTTAATGCTAATGAAAATCGGGTGTGGCTTGGATTCGAAAGCGGAAAAATTAGTTCGATGGAGGAAATCAATCCGCTTAAAGAAACTGCAGGTTCTTGCAAATATTAAAAAGTTAATAAAAAAGGTAATATAAATCAATGATTACCATATTAGTTCTCCTTTCATGTTTTTTTTAAGCTTCGTTAATATTAGATATCGATAAACTTTTTAACAATATTTTTTATTTTTTCACAAAAATGTGTTGAGAATTCGAGGTGCGGCTTAGAATCGATGGTGGCTTAGATTCAAATAAATACGGCAATGTTATGTAGAGTCCCTCTTGAGCACGCAGAATTGCCACTACATGTCACATTGCATGGACTCTACCAATGTGTGATTGTATCCTGCAAGTGGCGAGGTGATGAAGATATCTTATATACAACAATGCTAAGCATCCAAGATATACTGAATAATGTTCATATTTGGATTTAGATGTCAAATGAATTGTGTACTGCAGTCAGAATAGGACTCTTGGAGCCCCTTGGCAACAACTTCCGACTCTTATGGTTTGTTAAGAGAGGGAGGGAGGGGTGGGGGAAAGTCCAGCTCGGGTGTCGGTCTCACCACTTGACCATTGTTCAAAATTACGAAGTCCGATGCCAACAGCCCTCGTGTTGCTTTATAGTGTGACATTAATGAAACTCCTCCTCACTCACTCGACATATGGTATCGTATTGCCCGTATTATAATTGATCGTAATGTGAGTTTATACGTACTAGTCTTCTGTCATAATCGTCTGTAGTGGCTTTCGCTGGTTAAGAGGTAGCGTGCACGCTTTGTAAGCCTAAGGTTGCGGGTTCGGACCCCCGTTAGAGTCGATAAATTGTTGGGATGTGAAAATCTTAGGCATGGATGTCATGTGATTACGTGGTATGTAAAAGATCCATTGAATGTCAATTTGGCTCTGGTACTCTCGGCAAAATTAGATTACGGGGGGCAATATTTATTATCCGACGAGAGCTTGAATTAAAAATAATTTAAGCTTCCAAATTTGTGTGGCAACCAGGTCGCCACTAGATGGTGCCTCCATGAACTGGCTCTCGCATTTTGAGGATTTGCCGTGTCTGCAAAGGCAAAGTTGCTAAAATGCAGCCCTATTTGGAAAAAAAATCGTCTGTAGATTTATTAGAGCTTCCACTAAGCTGCACTACTTTAGAACGATATTTTTACCCGCAATCTTTTGCAACTATTGTTGTAAAAAGTAAAATTTTGAAAAGAAAAACGGATGTGCTCATATATTGAGAACTTCAGTTTTATTGACCAAGTGTATTAGCAATTTTTGACACACACACACACACCAACTACAGATGATATGAAACGGTTGGTATGCAAACTTTTATTAAGTTAAATGAAATTTATACATATTTGTGCATGTTGAGATACATTAATTATTAATATATTTCTTACTGTTGAATATGTAACAATTTAGGAAAAAAAGTCTATGTATACGTAACAGTATTTTTTATAACATATATCAAAACATATATTAAAATAATAAAACTATAAATATTAAGTAAAATTTTTCATTTTCAATAAAATTTCCATAAAATCCTTTATATATTTTGTATAATTTTTTCATTTACCAGCCATTTTGAATTCGTTATTGTAATACTGTCAATCCTATGCAATTTCTATTAATCTTTATAAATCTAGACTCTTATATTTATAGGAATTTTAATATAATGCATTTGTGTATGTTTGTTGGAACAAAGAGATACGGAATGTTTCTATTTGATTATGTTTTCCTATTGTAGTATTTGAAAAAATCTGAAACCTTACAGATTAGTTTTTTTCGAACTTATTTTACTTTATTGCATTAAATGTAATAATCTAGATTTGAGAGAAGTAGAAAAAACACAAGTTTAATATTACAATCACGTATAAAAAAGGAATGCTACATAGACGTTAGGTTTATAATGGTTTTATACTCAATATAAACTTAAAACAAAAATGTGCTATACTTACAAGAAATATTGGGTAGTATTTTATTTAAGTAGAACAGCAAATATGTCCGGTAAAATTCATTTTTATAAAAAAAAAATTAAAAAAAAAGAAAGAGAGAGAATAACTTTACTTTAAGCATTCTCTTATTTAAACAAACATTTTTTATTGCGAGATTTTTAAAAGTACATAAATACGCTCTCCATTAAACTGAAATGTTTCGCAGACAGTAAATCTCTATTTGTTTTATGTAATTCATTCTCTTTAAAAATGTTTTTGTTAAAATTCGAAAACTATAATACTTCTTTTTTAAAACAAAAGATTTGAATTGCATTCTAGGAAGCATTATATTTTATTATAAGGAATAGAATATATATTTCGTTAATGTATAGCTTTTGTTTTTTCTTTATGGGAGTAATAAAAAAATTCTATTGCATTTCTTCCCTTCTACAAGTATAAATGCTTTGCATTTGTTTGATAGTGAAACAATGAAATTTAATGTGGATCTTAAAAAAGCATTGTAAGCAAGATAAATATTTGCCCAATTGTTGTTTAAAAATATATTTAAAAGGCGTTTTTTTCTTTATAAAATATTCTCTTTACAGATGCATGTAACAATAAGAACGTATCTAATGTTTTATTCCGGTAAATATTTTTTTTTTAAAAAGCTGAAATATTGAATTATAAGCTGTATTTTTTTAAGGTAGAGGTTTTATCAATATCTTCCTATAAAAGTTCCCAAACACAAATTCAATGAAAATGTATAACTATTTTTTATATAGTACTGCGAATTTTGCAATATTCCCTTTCACGATTCAAATGTTACACACACACACACACACACTACCTGTAGCTACAACTTACATGTATGCTTTCTTAATTGATATATATTAGTGACCACTGAAAAATTAAATTCATTATAATCATGTGAATTAAAACCATTATAATTATGTAAATACCGTAAGACATTTTCTACTTCAGCATGTCTTTCTTGTGTGCAATTTTTCAATGTAATGTATAATTTTTCAGACAATGGTGTGTACTGTTCTTTCAGTGACTGCAACATGAAATTTATTGTTGCATTAGCTGTTAATAAATTAGAATCTCTCCGACATAATACCTCAACAGCCAGTTTTATTGGAAGTAGAGCGGATACAGTTCTGGATATTAAGTCGAATTCACTATCGGAACACCGTTACTGTAGTTTATAACAATTCTTCCTATAATACTATTAATCGATGTTGGTAGATTCTTAGAACCTCTGGCGGATAATGATTTTCTTAATTCAGTAGAAGTACAAAATACTCGAAATAGCAAACGTTCTAATGCTGCCATTTTTCTAGTAATTTCATCCAAATTATTTTTTCTTGTTCAGAGTAATCTAAAATCCCCGATGGCTTGGATTTAGAAACTGTGTTTAAATTTGTATTTTCATCGCAATTAGATTCTTTCCTCTTTAAAAAACTTGTATCACGCTTCCTTTTTAAATGTGTATGGAGTCCTCTTGTACTTCTTCCGTTCACTTTAATAACTCTTGAACGTATTTTACATTGTGCCACCATATTCTTTTCATCATGTAAATAATGAAACCAAACCGAAGAATTATCAACTAATGTTTTATATTCTTTAAAGTTATTCTTGTTCATTATTATGAGTTATTACTTATATGTGTATATATATAATGAATATGAAAAATATTTTGAACCCTAAAGTATGATATGCAAATACAATGTGAATAACAAACTCACTAATTAAAAAAATATCGAAATAATACGCACTTTCTTCACAACTACAACCCTGTTGTCACAGATACGTATATCTGACTACGAATCCTGTGCGCGTGCCTCCTTGGATAATTTACAGATTTTATCACTTCTCTTGATTGTACGATGCAACTTTATATTCATGATCTAATTTATTTCGCCCGTTAGGGTGACGTAAAAACAATAACTTATACTATTTTGCTATGTTGGCGATCCCTGCTCATAAAATGGAGGCAATTTAAGAAAATTCTAGTACATACCGAAAAAATGTTACTTAAACTTGTGAATACCGGTATTACAAAATTGCACGAATGGCTCAAAATATCGTTATTCGTTATCCCGGCATACCAGTATTGCACAATCCCTAGTCATTATCTTGAACCATGCATATAATTTTGTAAACCTCGCCAGAAAAAAAAAAAAAAACTGAAAAGTATTAATAAGGACATTGTTGTGAAACTATAACTTTTTGTGAATGCCAATATATTGGCACCTGACCTGTAATGAGTGGGAAAAATGGTTTCTACCAACTTGGAACTTCTGAAGGAATTTTAATATGCGTATATGCGAAATCACAATTCACTTTATGTCCCAAGAACTTTCATTCTCCTTTTAAGTGTTTTAAGTAATTTTTTTAATGGCACTCTCCTTATTTTTTCAGAATAACATTTGTATTTTCGTGGAATATACATCATTGATATAATAGCCTTATCGGGACCTTGTTTCATACTTTGCCCCCCAAATCATCTATCGTTCTATAGAATGCATAAGTATTATATACAATATATGCCTAGACAAAAAATATGTAATAATTCTCATACTTTACCTAAAAACGTCTCGCATTATATACAATGCCTTCACATTCACCGGTGTGTTATACTTTGCCGGTAACAAATATACAATAATTCTGCTAGCTTCATGTCTTCCATATCTATAGATATTTTTTCTAGCTTTTTACTTTTTGCGAAGTTTTGAAACACCTGGTACATCCTATTGATGAATTCTTTTTTTTAAATCAATTTAGTTGTTTATTAGAGCTTTAGCTACATTGTGTGTGTATCAGTTCTTTCCATTAAATTTTTTAATTTTGTTTTAAGTCTCGATTTGTCTTCCTTTAAGAAAACTCCCTTCTAACTAAAATTTGATTTATCAACCATTTGATCATGTGATTTCATTTCGTCTGTCCTTGAATGGTCTTTAAGTGATGAGACTATTGTATTTTTATTTGCAATATAAATTGCATTAACAATGCCGATTAAATAAATAGCACAAAAGTGCTTTAGGGAATAATATGTCTGGAAAAGAGTTCCCCCTAAAAAAGTTCTTTGTCTTTTGGCAAACGAGAATATTACTTTCAGTTCACTTCTTGGCTATAAAATAAATGAAAAATTAAAAAAGTAGGGATTTGTTACATTTAGGAATAGAAGAATTATTTATACATCTTGTCACAAATTATGTTTTTTTTTGTTTTTCAAAAGGGTTAACAGGTTCTAAAGACAAAGAAAAACTGTCATATTTTTGTTGTGATAATACTTTAAAGTTCTAAAAGTTTTTAGTATATATATATAAAAATAACGGAATTTATATGCTTCTTATTTAAAAAAAAAAAGCTATAAAATGTATGGGATGTTTAAGGTATCCGACTACGTTCGGAACCATGATTTTAAAAAAGCGCATAAATGGATAATTTTCATGATATTTAATGTCACTTAGATTAGAGAATACATATATAAAACTGTTTTAAGGACATTGTGTGACAAAAAAAAATATTTAAATACAATATTTTGGCAAAAAATTGACTTAGAATAATCTTTTCTCAAAATATTCTCCTTTTGTGAAAAATGCTTCTATTATAATAATATTTTGCCTGTATATAGCTCAGACCTCTCTACAGAGGCCCAACAAAAATCTTTGAAAAATTCACATTATTTTAAAAGTTACAACCATTTTGAAATAATTATCGGTGTTTTTTTCTTAAAATTTCTCCCCTCTGTTGTCATAAAGTATGGATAAACTCACTTCTAAGTTATGTAATTCAAAAATTCTAGTTGAGCCTCTGTACAGAGGTTTGAGCTATGTACAGGCAAAATATTATTATAATAGAAGCATTTTTCATAAAAGGAGCACATTTTGAAAATGGGTCATTCTATGTTAATTTTTTTTATCAAAATATTGTAGTTAAATAATTGTTTATTGTAATACTATTCTTAAAACAGTTTTATATACATTTTCTAATCTAAGTGACACTAAAAATCATAAATATTATCCATTTATACGCTTTTACAAAATCATGGTTCCAATTGTAGTCGGATACCTTAAGAAATTTTTGATATGGCACCAATAAAATTATCCGAATAACACAATTTCTTGAAAATTTTTATCAAATTGGCTCAATAAATTAAAGTATTTTTATGACTTGAATAAAGCCGACCAAGTCACGTTCGAGCGCGAGTTTTTATCAAAATATCTTTATATTTTGGAAATATTAGGCTTGTCAATTTTAATTACAGTAAAACTAATCCCATCAAAAGAGGATCCTGTTCCTATTTTTTTATTCTTTTAAAAGAGTAGGAGCAACCTTTACCCGATTTACTCGGAAACTGTTCTTTCTGTTCATCTCAATTAATGGAAACCTGTTCTTTGCTATTTCGCCGATCTAGTTACTCCTCAATCTGCCTATTCTTTTGCCTCACATTTAGTCTCCATTAGTTTTTCACGTTGAAATCTGTTCTTTATGATCTCATATTTTCTCTCCACTCTGACACTTATATGCTCTAAGATTCACTCTTTTTTATGTGGTTTCACAGAAACGAATGTAAATCGCAGTTTTTCAGAAAACGGTGTGGTATTTCCCCCTATATATTAGATTTGCGTTTTCAGATTTTTGAGTTAAAACTTTTTCTTTGTGTTTTTCTAGATAAAAGGAAAATAAAATCACAATTAAAATTAAAACTTGAGTAAAAAATTATCAGTATATAAATAAAATATTAATATGTAACTAGTGTTATATTACTTTTCAGTGATATGTAAATCTATATTTCTTATAAATTGGATTACTTTGATTCATAGCTGGGATTTAGTCAGTGGAAGAAAAGCATTTTTTTTAGAAAAATTATATGCAATGTACAATGTTACGTAGTGAAAATAGCTTAGTTTCTATGGATTATTTTGAAAAATAAAGCGATTTATAAAAAAAATGCTGTGTGTTAATGTATTTTATTTTAGTAAATACGTCGTTGTGAGATTCTCTCATTTGTTTTTGTTTTATTTAGTATGGTTTTTCTTATGTTTTATTGATTCTACTTCTTTCAGTCAGCTAACTCATGTGAAATTAAATATGCGGTCGACTCTCGATAATTCGAAGCTGAAAGGACCAATGAAAAACTTCGTATCATCAAGAGGGTAGGAAAAAAAATCCCAAAATACACGAACAGAAATTTTTTTTCTGACATATTTAAATTTGAAGCTATATAATAAACAACAATTGTATATTTGTATAAAGTTATTTTAAAGTATTTTTTAAAAAGCACTTATTATACAATATAAATATTACACGGAAGTTAAAAGTCCTGAATCAAAAGAATACATTTATGTATTAAAAACGATTATTAAGAGAATATATATTGTATATAATTAATCTTTTTTGACGAAAAAAACTGTCATTTTTAAAAATCTGTTTAATCTGTTACCGGTTCCCTCAGACATTATTCTCAACACCATTGGTTCTTTAAGGCAGGATTCAGTCCGGCTCATGTCCTATTTGGTACCAGATGCCATTAGTCACATAGATGAGACATAAATCGTAATGTCACTCCAACGCAAAATACACAATCCTACGTATCTCCTCTTCACAATAGCGGACCATCCTTTCTAAACACATGTGTTCAACGAAAGAAATGGTCTGTCTTAAAGTTTCGTGTTAAACGAAAGAAACAGACGTCAGACAACAAGTGCGGCTGGTCTATTGTCTACCTGAAGAAAGAAAACAATAAGAGTATCTTTTTGCTTGAGGAACCGAGAACCACAAAGAAGGGATGACAGACAAATGGTCATCAAAGAGGCTACCTTACATGGAATACACGCAGAGACAATACAATATAAAACATGTGAGCTCCAACCTGTTTGCTACAGGATACTACATGATAGTGGATGTTCGAATTGTCGAGAGTTTTACATGATAACTTCAAATTATCGCGTGTTGTAGTCTGGCTAGCCGCAGATTTTACTTCGAAATATTGATTGTACCAAAACGTATTGCTTTAGTTCAAAATATCGAGAGTTTTTCTAGGGGCTGAGCGTATACTTCGAATTAGCTAGAGGTTCGTATTATCGAAGGTTTGAATTAGCGAGAGTCGACTGTATTTCATTTGTTTTTTCCTTCAAATTTTGTATACAATGCCATTTTTAGGTTCACAGGTGAGCGGAAATACATAATATTTTAACATCAAAATTTTTGCTGCTAGCAGCAGATGTAATGGACTAAATTCATATGACGTCATACTCAGATGATAAATGGAATCACGTGTCTCTAGTTAATCAGTTCATGCGGCTCACGTTTGATATCTTTTGTTTTATTTAGAAACTTGCTTTTGAAAAGAACATATTTGTTAAAAATAACTCACATAAATGAACCAAAAGCACTTAGTATAAAAGTACCCGTATAATATAAAACTTTTTGAAAAACATTTTGAAGAATTCTTCTAAATACTTGGGCATCTTTGTCCAATAACCGAATTTAAAATTGTATCAGGATCTTACAAGTACAGTAACAAGTATCTAATGCCAGCTTTGAATTCAACGGAAAACAAGTGATTACATCTATATTGAAACCGTCATGAATTTAGCCCATTAGATTAGCTCGTGTAATCATGGAGTACGTCGAGTTTGTTTTTAGTTGAAATTATTACTTGTGAGCTACTGTATAAATTCAACCTGCATTTACTTAACATTTCTGTTGACTATTTTCTATTTTCTTAAAGTGTATGCCTAATTTTATTAAATCTCTTAAATACAGAGTTTGTTGACAATGGAAAAAAAAGCTATTTCTTAGTCTTCTGTGACCATTTGACCATTCATTTCATGGACCTATTTGAGTTATGTAGCATACAGCAAACACACACACCTCATACTGTCATATATATGAATACCAACGCATTATACAATATATCCAGTAATATTTTTACTGTTTATTACCTCCTTAAGTGTTGTCCACATTTCTTAACTGACCGAATTTTATTAGTCCAAACAGTGTGTGAGTGGACAATTCAGAGCTCGACAATAATTAACTGTATGAATTTTGCAGTGAGAAACAGAACATGTTTCTAGCATTTAGATTTAAGCAAAAATAATAATATAAACATTGTGAAAATATAAATTTTACTTAATGTATAAAAACACGTTACAGATTTATTTACTAATGAAAAATTTTAGGGCTCTATATGCTGTTAGATATCGGATTTAAAAAGTATGAACCATTTAGAGGAAATATTCCTTTAGTAAACTTACTTTCGTAGTCCTCGTTAATTCGATTTTTTGTCTGTGTCCTCTTTTTCTTGTTATAGCTGAGGAAGCAGTAGTTAATCTAATTTGTTTACATTAGTCTGTTTATTTGTTTCAAGTTTAAATAAACTATCAATATTTGTATTATTTAGGGTATTATAGAATTTAGAAAAAAGAATGAGATGTACTTTTTTACATGTACAAATGTGTACTGAAATAAAATTTTATTAAATATGAAATAAATCTTTTTTCATTGCAGTACAATTTTTCTGAAACCTTCTTTATAACTACATACTTTTCTTTCTCAAATATTGACTATTATATTTAATGGTATACAAAATAAAACGCTCACGCGCATGAAAAAAATACAATTGTAATAAACCAATGTTTTTTTTGTGTGTGTTTCACCATTACTTTCTAAAATATTTTTTAAAAAACTGAAAAAGCATCGACCAGTAGTTTCCAAATGTTCTGTGCTTATTAGTCCTTCTTTTTTTGTACCAATAATTTGACCAGACATCTCAGACTGAAATAATTCCATCTGAATTCATAATAGCAAAATTGCAAATTTAACTTTGATGCCCTAAAAATGGTAAATAAAAATGAATTAATAATCATTATATAATAAAACTATTTTATAAATTAATTTTATCAAATTACAGCTTCGGTTAGTAAATTTATGCACAAGATACCAATTGTATACAAAAATACTTACGTGCAACATACTTTATCTTAACAATTCAAAGAATAATACTGCTTTCGGTTCAAAACTGAAGAAAATTTGTTGTACTCGCTTCATATCTATCACCTATTTTATACAGACATATTTTAGATATTGCATGTACATATAGCGGCGAGATTCCATTCCTATTTTAAAACTCAAACACGGTCACATCCATGATCGGCTCTAGATCCACAATGCGACTTTTGTCATTTCTTGTATTTTATGTACCTATCCATAATAGTGTTACGAATTTTGTGTAAATAATTTGTATTTGGGTGTTTAATGCATTTATATTACTCTATGTTATATTTATTTCATGTTAAAATTGTACTATTCACAAGCAATGCCGCCCCTTACGTTATAATGGTGATTTAATGAGAACTTGGTGGTAGAGCCAAGTTGGCATCATTTTTGGCGACCAAGTTTGTGATATGGTTGATCTTTGTCGACCATATCTTTGTGGGGCAGCGTAAGTTAGAGGTGTGGGATTCTCGAAATGAAGAGACATTTTAGAATTCTTAATATGACTTTATTAAGAGTTTAACTTAAATTACTTATATATTGAACAAACTTATATTAAGTGTGAGAATAAACCAAAACACGTAGCCGTAACTAAAACAGATCGCGCAATTGGATCACTTATCTAAATAATTATATTATCCGCCTACTCTCAATCCTAATAATATTACGAATTCGGAAAATAATCTTCCTACTTTGAATTCCACGAAACGGTTCAAACACCTTCAGATAGGCTGTTGGGCTCGCGTGCAATAGTATGCACCTTGTAGTAATGGTAGGCCGTCAAATTACACTTCTAGCTTTTCCTAACAGAACTTTCTCTAAATTGCAATCCAGCTTACTAAAACTTCTGTCCTTTTAAAGGCTATCTTATTTGCATCTATACTTTCATTTCACTTCTTGGATTTGGGTTGGAAAAGATTTGCCATTAATCTTGGCCGTCAAAGAACCCAGAGGTTATGTTACAGAAAGGACGCGTGAGCCGTCACAAGTTGGCGGAAAATTTGGTGACTTTGGCGATCATTTTGACGTCATTGATGACCATGTTGGCGAGTTCGGAACCCTCTGGATTCTTCTAGAAAGTAGTGGATCTCTCCATTAACGTCAAGCTCGATGACACGAGCGGTTATCTTTCTGGAAGTTTCTGCCGCGCCTATAAATATGAGTGCCAGCCGCAACCAGTCAGTCTGATTTTAACCAGCGAAGAGTTAGGTTTGTTTTGACTAGCGATTAGTTCGGCTGTGCTTGTGAATAATCTTTTAGTTACGTGTATCTTTAAACACTGATGATTGTGTTTGATTGCTGTTGAAGGTGTGAAGACCTTCGGAGATTTACTCTGTGAATATTGCTGCTGAATCCTGTATTTACAGGATTGGACTTTTGATAATAAATTCGCATCGCTTTTAAAGAACTGTTTATTTTCGTTGTGATTGTTTTGCATAAAATCATCGAATCCGGATCTACGTAACAATATTATACTCTGAAATTTTTTAACACAAAAATCATGACTGATGTATTTTAACTCACATAATAATGGAAATGAAATACAAGTATTATATGAATCAAATCTTTCGCGTACCCTTAAAACTGTATAGACCTACCTCCCCAAGTTAATTATGAACTCTCTTAGCCATTACAAGGACCCTTAGGGGTTTGAAGGAACCACTTTGGAAACCTATGGCATATAAGAATTACCAAAATAGACAAAAAATAACTTTGAAATAAGTTGAATATTAACATCACACTGTTCACACGAGGGCTTTTGGCGACGGAACACGTAATCTTGAGCCATGGTCAAGTGACGTGGATGACACCTGAGCTGGCACCCCCATATCCTAACTACCACACCACACCAACGGGAGGACGTTTGAGCTCTCGGCAGATTTAACGTACATCGCTCCCCTACACGGCGGGTCTTTTGTGGAACTGGGCTCAAACTCATGACATGCCCGCCATGATCCGATATCTTGACCACTGGACTACCACAGCCCCCTGAAATAAGTTGAAAATACAATCATAAATACAATTATAATCGAATTGTGTGTGAACTTACTTATGTACTTGAACTTACTTAGCTACATCTGTCGTTAAAATTAAGATATTTGCTTAGTTTGGGTATAATTATTATATGAGCTTTTTCCGTTCATCTAGAAAATAAATGAGTTTAATGCACTTGATGTTTTTTTTGTGTCATATTGATTGCAATTTTTTTGATGGAATTCTTTTGTAGAATTTTCCTGTTTCCTCATCTCGGATGATATTTATCCTTTTTGGTGGAAATCGGTATTGTGGTTTAGAAATCATGTACTTCATTTCAATTTTTCGATAAAATCATTCGGATAATTCGGATTTTTAAGGGGAGAAATTGCTGATTGTTACATTCTACATTGTTTCTTGAGATGTGCGCGTCTATAATGTCTTATATAAACAATGCCCATGAGTTTAAGAATGGATGGGAATATGTGGTTGGGGATTTTAATGTTTTGACGAAGGATTTGGTAGATCTTTTCAGTTGAAATTTAGAAAAAGTATTTTTTTTTTCGAGTTTCCAGGGATCACTTTCAAATTTGAGAAAAGTTTATATGAAAATATACTTTTATATCGAAACAGTAAACTAAAATGAAGTGTTCTGAAATAAACATTCTTCGTAAAAATAAGTTATTAGCAAGTTATTCATAAGATAAATTAGAGCATATTAATTGATAATGCATTGTGTGTGTGAAATAATTGTTCAATAATTATTCATAATTCGATACAACTTTAAACTGCTTTTGTAGTTAATCTCTAATGTCACGAGAACAAGATCAACACTGGGAACACACTACCTCTCTTCCCTTTCTGGTAATGTAATCAATTACATTACATAATATTGTAATTGAGATCAGTTTTAATCCCATTTCATTTCCTCCTGCAACGAATTAGTTTCTTAAAAGACCTATTACAGGAGATAAATTTCTATTCTTTTATCATTTCCATCTATTTCGTCACTGTGCAGGGAATTGAATCTGGGAAAGAAATTTAATAACGAATAATAATTAGGAACTTTTTTCTCTAAGAAGATGCAATTACTGTCGGAAAGGCTTTATTTTACTGGTACAAGTTTTTCTTGCGTGGGAGATGTTTGAAGTATAGCTGGCAAACGAATAAAAGAAGAGACATTCGGTTTATTTTTTCTGAAACTGGAAGAAATTAATACAATTGCACGTTATGTCTTTGCGTGATCTCATTTACGGTGATTTATGATGATTATATAATATATGTTTCTTTTAGTTTTTGTTTCATTTCATAATAATGATCTTCCTCATCCGGTTCTCGATATCAAAAAGAGCTTTGATTAAGATGTATAAGCGCCGTAGATATGTAATTGGAATTCACGGATGCATTCATTGAACAATTATTCTAAGTCTCAATATATATTAGAAAGAGAGAGAAAAAAAACCTATACCTTTATTATTATGCAGTACAAGCAAAATTTCTCGATGTAGGAAACAGTCTCGTTTTATTCTTTTCCAGTTAAGATATCCGACTACGTTCGGAACCGTGATTTTGCAAAAGAGTATTAATAGATAATATTTATGATATTTAGTGTCCCTTATATTAGAAAATGTATATAAAATTGTTTTAAGAATATTATTACAATACAAAATTATTTAAGTACAATATTTTGACAAAAAATGAACTTAGAATGACCCATTTTCAAAATGTTCTCCTTTTCTGAAAAATGCTTCTGTTATATAATAATATTTTGCCTGTATACAACTCAGACTTCTGTACAGAGGCTCAACTAGAATTTTTGAAATATATAACTTAGAAATGGGTTTATCCAAGTTTTACGACAACAAAGGGGAGGAATTTTAAGAAAAAAACGCCGATAGTTATTTCAATTGGTTGCAATTTTGAAAATAATGTGAATTTTTCAAAAATCATAGTTGAGCCTCTGTACAGAGGTCTGAGCTATATGCAGGCAAAATATTATTGTAATAGAAGCATTATTCGCAAAAGGAGAACATTTTGAAAAAAGATTATTCTAAGTTACTTTTTAGCCAAAATATTGTATTTAAATATTTTTTTTTTTTGTCAAAATGTCCTTAAAACAATTTTATGCATATATTCTAATCTCAGTGACACTAAATATCATGAACATTATCCATTTATGCTCTTTTTTAAAATCACGGTTCCGAACGTAGTCGGATACCTTAAATATAAATGAAGGTTCGTTCTGGGTACCTTCCGTTCCGAACGCAAGTACGTAACCAATCACGCCAAAACGATCGTCAACGCGTTATGTTGGTACTAGTTCATATAGATATCTCACCGCCACATACTCCCCCGCCAGTGTTTCGAGTGTTTCAGTGGCGAGTATGTAAGCAGTTGCGTCACTTGGTGGGTTGCGTCATTCGTGCGAGACGGCTTTGAGAATTGCGTCATTTGTGTGAGACGATTTTTGAGAATTGCGTCAATATTTGACGGCTTAGTTGCTTGTGCGGTGGATAGATGGCGCCACGACTGCGGCGCGTGAAGGGTGCGGTTCCTTTGCACGGCCAGGGTCACCAATGAAGGAAGGAAGGTTCGTTCTGGGTACCTTCCGTTCCGAACGCAAGTACGTAACCAATCACGCCAAAACGATCGTCAACGCGTGATGTTGGTACTAGTTCATATAGATATCTCACCGCCACATAAATAATACAGAATTTGTCACGGACACACACACACATCGTATTCAAGAAGTTATAATAATTGCACGCTGGACACACGTAGAGCATTTGCCTTGTGACGGATCTATACGCGACCTTCTAACTAATCCTCTTGGGAAATCTTTGGGCTATCAATTCGCATTATTCACAACCAGTCCTTCGTAAGAAGAGAATCGTGATATGTAAATTGACACACTATAAATAGACGATGTTTTCTAGCTTTAGCACAGGAAGGAGCGTAGATATACTCTAGACAGGAGAGATTGATATTAAAGGTAAAATATTTGAATTATGTTTATTAATAGAAGGAAACCTTAAAGTGACGATTGTTCACTAAGATTGAATTAAGATTAAATTAAATTAGGTAAAAAGTTAGATCCTGAATTAAGAGAAGGATCCAGTGTGTTAATCGACTAATCGCTTACGCGTTTCTGTCGTTGTTCCCTTTCACGATTTTTATTGAGACATTCTCTTAAGATTATTAGTTGGAATTGTGTCTGTTCTTTGTGTTGAAATAAATAGGTTGTGATATGGTCGATCTTTGTCGACCATATCTTTGTGGGTCAGCGTGAATTAGAGGTGTGGGGTTCTCGAAATGAATAGACATTTTAGAATTCTTAATATGAATTTATTAACAGTTTAACTTAAATTTCTAATATATTGAACAAACTTATATTAAGTGAGAAAAAACCAAAACACGTAGCCGTAGCTAAAACAGATCGCGCAATTGGATCACTTATCTAAATAATTATATTATCCGCCTACTCTCAATTCTATTAATATTACGAATTCGGAAAATAATCTGTCCTACTTTGAATTCCACGAAACGGTTCAAACACCTTCAGATAGGCTGTTGGGCTCGCGTGCAATAGTATGCACCTTGTAGTAATGGCTAGGAATCCGTGCTTCTTTGGTAGGCCGTCAAATTACACTTCTATCTTTTCGCAAACAGAATTTCCTCTAAATTGTCATCCCGCTTACTAAAACTTCTGTTCTTTTAAAGGCTATCTTATTTGCATCTATACTTTCATTTCACTTCTTGGATTTGGGTTGGAAAAGATTTGCCATTAATCTTGGCCGTCAAAGAATCCAGAGGTTATGTTACAGAAAAGACGCGTGAGCCCGTCACAAGGTAAGATTAGAATTATGTCGAGTGTTTGTTCCCTTCCCCCTACACATCTAGGTGCTCGCGAGAGAGGCGCGGGTCTCTCACAGCCTTTATAAAAAATTACAAACACTGCTGTTGATATATTTACACGGCTGTGAAGTCATATTTTGTTTTCTGTATTTTACTCGTAAACTATGGATCTTACTGGAGCAGTTCTTTAGAGATTTGTTAAGTACTTCCAACGAGGAATCTGGCTCTGGCTGTGTAGGGTTTGGGCGCTATTTATGGGTCAATATCTGTAACTGGCATCTAATAAATATGCGTTGAATCCGTCTTATTCAAAGTATGTAGTGAAGCTATGGCATGTTTACTTGGTTCTAAGTAATAAATAACCCCACTGAACTTCCTTCTTCGGTTTTGGTATACCAATAATTTTTCGAAACACGCCTTCGCCCGAAGGAGATAATCGAACCTATGCTCATATTATATGCATTTCACATAAACATAAATATTGAACTAATAACAATCAATTTTAAGTATGTTCCTTTAATAGCACTTAATGAGAGATATACAGTCATTATTGTCTATATTTTCTTCTATCTTAAAGCAGCATTATTTTAGAGCATCATTTTTGCAGCAATCTTTAGTGAATATTATTGTAAAAAGTTAAAAGAAAAATTCGAAAAGATAAATTTATATGTTCATGTATTGAAAACTTCTATTTTATTGACCGTGTTCCTTAGAAACTCTAGATAAATTGAAAAATATGATCTGATTCATGAATGATTTTACTTAAATGGGGCTAGATCCAGTATTATACAGAACAACAAGCTTACGCCCTCAAAGAGTTTTCCAATGGGTCGTTTTTCAAATATGTGCTATTTCTCTCTATTTATAAATACTCTTCTTTCTCTTTCTTCTATACAGAGTGTTTCCGAGATCGACCGACAAATTCAGAGGGGTGATTGTAGACAGCATGGGGACGATAAATCACAGCAGAAAAAAAAGGGCGTAAAATCCTAGGAGAGCCCACACCCTTGGCGACAAAACGAAAAAAGCGCCAAGCCAGAACGAGAAGGCGCCAAGCGAAACCGACAATGGCGGCAAGTGAATACAGAGAGATAAGGTGGATGCGTAATGAAAATACCTGTAAACAATACAGAAATTAAACATTTAAGATAAAAAAATTATAAAAACAGCACTTACTTTCTTACTGCTGATCTTTTTCGAGTGGAGGGTACTGCATAACAAAATATTTTAAAAAAGTCTTGAAGGTCTCATTGCTAAGTGAATGATCGTGTGAGCGCCGCCATTTTTATTCTGCGAGGTAATGGTCGAACATACCTTCAACGTGGCTGGTGCAATTTCGAAGAAAGCGTTTTATTGTCGACCATGTAACATCATGCCGATCGTTACATTTAGGACATTCATAACTCTAAGCAATCAATCCTTCCTTCATACACTATTCAATCAATTCTTTCTACCCTTTCGCATTCAATAAAATAAAAAATTCTAAGATATATTCCTTCACACACGCAACCATTCCAGCCCGGTTCCCCAAAACAAAATGAAATTCGAAATGCCCGCCGACAAAATACGAAATTTCCAGAAATAGTTAGGTTTAACATATCTAGTGTATCAAAGTAGGGTTACGAAGATGGCACAATTATCGCCAACCCAAAATAATTCGCACCAAGGGTGTGGGCTCTCCTAGGACTGAACCGAAAAAGGGAGTCTCAAACCACATTTACTCGGTGAAATATTAGCCGTGAGGAACCAAATGTGCCAGATTAGGACATTGGCCAAACGAATGTTGTCATCAGTTCTCAATATCAATATTAATATATAGCATCATAATACAGTCAAACCTCTATATTGCGAATTTTTCTATACAGCGAACTTTTTCCTGGAACCAAGAAAATTTCAAGATTTTCTTCGTAAAATAACCTCTCTATAATGAAGTGCATTTTCTATATAGCGAACTTTTTCTCTTGCGATTCAATTTTTTTCCTCAATATTTTTGAATTATTTCTGGACATTTCAAATTATTCTCACTTTTAATACGTTTTATGGTTGTCATAAATTTTAAACTGGTTTTTATTGCCTACTGGTTGAACAGCAATATAATTCTGGGCGCTTCTTCCAAGTAGTGCAAGACTTAAACGTCATTGGCCAGTTCACTAGAAACATCTTCGATATCCCCTTACACCCACGGTGGAATTGTGTCGTGTCCCCATGTCTTTGAACTAGTCTTCCGTACATTTAAAGAGTTCATTAATCGTACTGGTAACTACGTTTCTTGTAGCTCGAAAATGTCAAAACGTAAGTGTGCTTGAGCATCAAACTAAAAAATTTAGTTCTCCAAAAAGTGGATGGAGGCGTCAAGAAAAAAGGATATATTCCTCCAAACAGCTTAACAAAAATTTTAACAAATACATATAAGCTACAAAATAATGATTAATCGAATTCATGTTCAAATCGTTTAAGAATATGTGTCGATGCAGATGTCGACGAAGTTTTAAAGAGGATACAAACAATGCGAGATCAAAATGTTCCGATCTCTAGAACTTTCGTATTAGAGAAAGCTCTGTAATTGGCGAAGGCATTGGGAATTGACCAATTTTAAGGTAGCAATGGATGGCTAGAAAAATTCAAGAAAAAATTGAAAAATACGTCTAAGAGAATTTTTGGTGCATTGCAAAGATGAGAAGTGTATTATAAAACACAAAGCATTTTCAAACAAAATCTGTGTGTGTTGAAAGCTGTGTAATTCGCTACAGAATATACATAAAAAGGCTACATTGTAATAATTTGCTCCCGTGATTGCTTGAGAATTAGACTGCTTGTATAAATAACACCTACTACATAACACAATAAAATACGGAAATTTTCACATTTATAGAGTTCCGGTGTATTCTACGAATTGAAGTACTGTATCAAGAAAAGAAATTTAAAATGCTCTTATTTTACTTAGAGAATTTATTCATTTTTCCTAATGTTACATTCTAATTTCCGCAATTTTTTGTTCTCTTTTTTTTAAAAGTTTATGTGATATCACATTTTAACTTAAGAAATTAAGTCTTGTAACACAAATATATTCTCAGCGTTTCTGTTAAATTAGTAGCATCAAAAGAACAAACCAATTCATCACGGGCCATTTTGAACTAGTTTCGAACTGCGAACCATGCCTATGGAGAGCACAAATTCTAAGCGTCATGCAAAGCAGAGCTGTGAGTTCAGATTCAGTATATGCATAAAATGTCTTCATTGTAAAACATTTCTCCCTTGATTGCTTGCGAATTAGATTGTGCGTATATAAATCTATCGAGAGCACAAATAATGAGCATCATGCTACGCAGAGCTGTGTGCTTCGTTTCAGTTTATACAAAAAGTGACTACATTGTTAAAAATTTCTCCCGTAAATGCTTGAGAATTAGATTGTGTGTATAAATAGCTCCTACTACATAACGCAGGAAAATAGGGAATTTTCATATGTATAGTGATCGGTATATTCTGCGAATTCGAGTACTGTGTGTATGATCAAAAGAAATTTAAAATTCTCTTAATTTACTTGACAAAAACTTTTTCATTTTTTCCAAATTTAAGTTCTAATTTGCGCAATTTCCTGTTTTCTTTTTTAAAAAAGTTTATGTGGTCTCGTTTTACCTTTAGAAAGTGAGTCTTGTAAAATACAGTTATAGCACACACACACATCTCAGAGTCTCTGTTATATCACTAACATCAGAAGATTAAGCCATTTCATCACAGGCTATTTTACACAAGTTTCAAACTTTGAAACTTGACTATCGATAGCACAAACGGTAAGTGTCATGCAACGCTTACATGGGTGTTTCGTTTCAGTTTATACATAAAATGGTTACCTTGTAATAAATTTCTCCCGTTATAGTTTGAGAATTAGAATGTCTGTATTAATAACTCCTAGAACATAATGCAATAAAATACGGAAATTTTCTTATGTATCTGATCGCTATATATATATACTTTGGAATTCGAGTAATTTATCAAGAAAAGAAATTTAAGATGCTCTTAATTTACTTGACGAGAACTTGTTGATTTTATCCAAAAGTTACATTGTAATTTACGCAATTTCCTGTTCTCTTTTTTTAAAAAATATATTTGGTATCGTTTTACCTTTAGAAAATGAGTCTTGTATTACAGTTATAGCCTCAGAGTCTCTGTTAAAACATTAATATCAGAAGATTAAGCCAATTCATCACAGGCCATTTTACACAAGTTTCGACCTGTGAACCGAGCCTATCGATAGCACAAATACTAAGTATCATGCTACACAGAGGTGTGTGCTTTGTTTTAGTTTATACATAAAATGGCTAAATTGTTAAAATTTTTTCCCGTAAATGCTTGAGAATTAGATTATGTGTATTAATAGCCTCGCTACATAAAATAATAAAATACGAAACTTTTCTTATGTATAATGTTCGGTATACTTTGGAATTCGAGTAATTATCAAGAAAAGAAATTTAAGATGCTCTTAATTTACTTCAGGAAATTTTCTTGCTATCTTTTTTTAAAAAGTTATATGGTATCATTTTACCTTTAGAAAGTGAGTCTTGTAATAAAGTTACAGCCTCAGAGTCTCTGTTTAAGGTATGTAAACGGTAATGGTTATACATTTACGTGGAACCTTAGAGATAGCTCTATTATCCACTCATCATAATAAATTGAACAGAGAACAATTTGTTGAAATTACATATAAAAATAAAAAGCAGTCCACATTAAATGCAGCGCAATAACGCTGGTGGAGGGGTGGGTGGAAACCACTCTCCCAGTTGATTTAGTTTCTGTTTCGCTTTCATAGGAAAACGAAGAGAAAATGACGTCACATTTCCATGACAGCAAAGCCCGTCTTTCAACCGTCTGCCGCATCTTGACGGAACGAGGAGAGAAGGGATATATTTCTTTAATAACAAGGATTAAAAGAATAATATTTTTAAGTCCGTTACACGTTACCTCTAAGATAACTGCGTGAGGTTATTGAAAGGAAGTTTTAAATAACCACTTGGAAGAAAGTAAGGAAAGGTAGAGGAGTTTGAAATAAGATCATGAGGGCTGAAGTTGCCACACTAAACGCGATCAAAAACTTGTATGGCGCGGGGGAGGGGAATAATTAGAGTGAGTGAAGTCTTGCAAAAGAAAACAACTAGTGTAAAACAATAAAGCTCATACTTTTTTAATTCGTATCAAGACATTCTCATCCTTTTCAGAGCTGGGAAGTGTTGATACGAGTGATTAAGAACTGCTCTAGGTCTCTTAGAAGAACTGGGAATAGAATTGTCGTAAGCCGGGATTTCCCTGATAGATTCATTTGAAATCTGTGGTAACCGGTTGAAGAAATTTTCTGATTGTTTTTTGATGAAATCAAGAAGCGGCGGAACATTAAGATCTTTATGCAAGACTTCGTTCCTGTCATACCAAGGTGCGTTGGCTGCTCTACGCTGTTGAATGTTTTGAAAAGTGTGCAGTCTTTTCAGGTGAGTAGCTGCCGCCCCTGCCCAGATGGGAGAAGTGTACAACATGATGGAGCGAAGAATGGCTTTGTATAATAGAAGCCTTGTGCCTTAATGCGAGCTTGCTCTTGGGAGAAATCAAGCGATTTAGAGTGTTTCTCATTCCAGCCGCCTTTTGATGGGCGGAACGAATGTGTTTCGCAAAGTTTAATTTAGTGTCAAGTGTTAAACCTAGGTACTTATATTGAGTAACCTAGGGGACAGGCTGATTAAAAATGCTGACATGCGGGAGGTTTCCGATGCACCGCTGTCTCGTAAGAGAGGCATGCGCTTTTGACATTAACCTTTATTTTCCAGTCGTTAAGCCAGGTTTCGAGTCGAATGACATAATTTTGAAGCCGCTCAATGACATTGTGGTTATAAATGTTTTGGGTAAAAATGGCAGTGTCATCCGCGTACATCGCTAAGTGGACTTCGGCAGCCTTGGGAATGTCGTTGATGTATAGATTAAAGCGCTTGGGCCCTAATAAAGATCCTTGTGGTACCCCACTGAGAATTGGACGCGGGGAGGAGAGACTGTTTTCAACTCAACCTAAAATTACGGGAGTTTAGGTAGGAGTGTGTAATTTTGATGAGTTGGTCCGAAAACCCAAGTCGCATCATCTTGGAAAGCAAGCCATCATGCCAAATTTTGTCAAAGGCTTTGGCTATGTCCACAAAAAGCATACCCGTGGCCTGGTTATTTTGAAAGCCGTGATGAATCAGCTCAGTAACTCTTAGTAACTGGGTTACTGTGGAGCACTGTTTAACAAAATCATGCTGTTCAGGAATAATAATATTCCTGGCTATGCAGTGCTGATTCAGGCGATTCAAAAGAACAAATTCGTACGCTTTGCTCAAGCTACTGAGTAGCGAGATTGGACGGTAATTTTGAGATTGAGTATCATCAGAATTGGGTTTTAGTACGGGGACCACCACGGCAGTCTTCCAATTCTTAGGGAAATGACAGTTCTCCATTAATAGATTAAACAGCATGACAATAAAAAGAACGAATTTGAGGGGGAGATTTTTAAGGATGTGATTTGTAATTAAATCCAATCCAGGAGATTTATTGATCTTAAGCTTTTTAATATATTCCTGTACTTCCCCTGGCGTTGTTTTTGCCAGGTCTAGACAGGTAGGAGCGTCCAGGATTTAAGGTATGAACTACCCCAAAATCCTCGGTTTGGAGAAAATTTTCGAAAATTTTTTTATGTTTTAATATTATAGCTCATACGTTTAAGATTCGAAAAATACTTTATTTTAGTTCCTACGATATTTAGAAGCTAAATTATAGCTTATTTAGTAAACCGAAAATGGAATTTTCAAAACCGGAAATGGGTGTTTAAAGAGACATAAAAATGTAAACAAATAGTTTGAACGTCTTTTTCGTGACTTTTAAGCATTATAAATATTTAATATTTATTGTAAATATAGATCAACGTATCTTTTATTTATTTATTAATATTTTTTTAATATGGCAACTGTTTTTTTAATTCAAGCTTGTTTTACTGACTGGCAATAATATTGTTACGAATTTTGTGTAAATAGTGTAAATAATTTGCCGCCCCTTACGTTATAAAGGCGATTCAATGAGAACTTCGCGAAATATTGGCGGTAGAGCCAAGTTGGCATCATTTTTGGCGACCATGTTGGCGAGTTCGGAACCCTCTGGAATTTTCTAGAAAGTAGTAGATCTCTCCACTAGTGTCACGTTCAATGACACGAGCTGTTATATTTCTGGAAGTTTCTGTCGCGCCTATAAAGGAGTTGCTCGCCGGGACGGCGAGGAGTCTGGATTAAACCAGCGAGTAGTGAGGATTGTTTTGATTAGCTCGGCTGTGCTTGTGAATAATCTTTACTTACGTGTATATTTAAACACTGGTTATTGTGTTTGATTGCTGTTGAAGGTGTGAAGACCTTCGGATATTTACTCTGTGAATATTGTTGCTGAATCCTGTATTTAAAGGATTGGATTTTTGATAATAAATTCGCATCGCTCTTAAAGAACTGTTTATTTTCTTTGTGATTGTTTTGCATAAAATCCGCGAAACCCTGGGATTTACGGAACAATATTATCGTTTATAGTTTGTTTACATTGTTCATTCTAAAGCGTTCTTCTTAATTATTAATTATTTTTGATATTTTTAGTTTCTTCATTCCTTTTCATTTAATTTTAACGTTTTATTTGATTGTGATTAATTTCAGAATGCCGAAAGCTAGATCGAAAGTGTCCAGAAAGAGAAAGTTTTATGGTAATAAGTTTACCAAGTTAGTACAAAACAGTAATAATACGTCTGCAAGTGAAGCGAAATTGAGCAGTTTTGATGTGCCTGAACCTGAATTTCATGGTTCTACAGGGAATATAATTATTAATTTACAAGCTTTGATGGGAATTATTTCAATCCTGTGTTGTCCGGAATGTTATGCAACTGGATTGAAATTGTCAGAAGATTCTAGGGCAGGACTTTGCTATAACTTGTGTGTGGCTTGCAGTTGTGGATTCATGATTGGCTTTACTTCTACTTCTAAAGAAAATAAAAAACTCTCTCTCAATACTTTATTGGTATTTGGATTGAGATTGATTGGCAGAGGTTTTACAGCTGGTAAGAAGTTGTTATGCACTTTAAATTTGCCATGCATTTCTAAAAATACCTTCAGAGCTCATGAACTCAAACTGCTGGAAGCAGTATAGTTATGTTCTCAAGAAAATATGAAAGCTGCATCTAAAGAAGTGCGAAATTTAAAAAAAAGTACAACTTGTGGTGTTTTGGTAGATGGCACATGGCAGCGGAGAGGCCATATGTCACTTAATGGCTGCGTTTCAGTTATTTCCATTGATACTGGAAAAATTTTACATCTGGAAGTAATGACACAGTATTGCAAAATGTGTGAATTGAATGTGAAATCTGAGCATGAATGTTCAAATTACAAAAGATCCTCTGGAAATTTTTGTAAGGTCACTAATCAAACGAGACCTGCAATACACAGAGTACTATGGTGATGGTGATTCCAAGGGCTTTTTACAAGTGAAAGATATATATGGTGAAAACAGTGTCACAAAACTTGAATGTATAGGACATATACAAAAAAGAGTAGGCTCACGTTTAAGGAAAAAGAACACCAAAGGACTTGGTGGGAAGGGGAAATTAACTGATAAATTTATTAATAAACTGCAGAACTATTATGGGATTGCCATCCGCAGCAATGTTGGATGCCTCGAAAAAATGCAATCTGCTGTAATAGCTGCCATCTTTCACTGCTGCTCTAGCAATCAAAATCCCATGCATGGGCAATGTCCAATATTGAAAGACAACTGGTGCAAGTATAAACAAGCATTATGTGATGGTAAAGTATATGTAGACAAAACAGAAGGCCTTTCAAATTCAGTGATTAAAGTGATAAAGCCTACTTATTTAGCACTTTGTGATAAGGAGTTGCTAAAAAAATGCCTTCATGGCATGACTCAAAATAATAATGAAAGCTTTAATAATGTATTGTGGTCTGTTTTGCCGAAAGAAATTTCTGTTCATAAAAAAACTTTGTTTTGGGGTTCATACATTGCTGTCATCTTATATAATTCAGGTTATTTAGGGCTGTTGCCTGTATTTAATTATTTAGGTATAGAAATTGATCCAATGACACTTAAAAATTATATGGGAATTGACACAGAGAGAATTCAAAAATCAAAACGCCTGTCATTACCCTTAACAAAATTCTCCAGAAAAAAGAACAAAGCCAAAAAAAAGTACAAATTAGCTAAGAATGAAGCTAAAGAGAGCTTAAGCTATAAATATGGGGAGTTTTGAAAATGTTTTGTAAGTAGAAAAACAATTATTTAGAGTTAAAATTAATAAATGTGTTTTACGAGAAACTGTTATTCAATATTTTTCTTCATGATAAAGCTCACTACACAAAATATTTTTAAGATACTAAATCTAAATTTTCAGAACATGTTTTATGTAGTTCTATCTGTGTTATGAATCAAATCTAATCTCTGTGTATATATTTATGTACTTAATTGCTTTTTTTATGAAAAAGCATTAATTTTTTAAAAAATTGAGTTTTTGCATAAAATTTGGCATATTTAAAAAACTTCCAAAAGCATTACAAATTTTTTGATTCCTATCACAGATAAAGATGTTATTTATGTACTGTATAAATATTATTTGAATATATATATTAGAATTTTGTGTACAAGATTTGTCGTAACTACAATTTTTTACCAAAATTTCGCTATATAAAAACGACAATTGTTATAGTCTACAAAACACTCCAGAAAACAACAAAAGGGTAAAATAAATGGCCAAATCAGTTTTACATGAAACTAAAAGGAGCTTGAGCTATAAATATGGAGAGTTTAAAAAGTGTACAATTAGTAGAAAATTTTTCATATTGTATTAAAATATTTAAATGCATTTTCTGAGAAACTATGTTTTTCAATTTTTTTCTTCACGGCACAGTTCACTACAGAATTTCTTTTTAAGATATTGAAACTTTCAGAAAATTATTTATTTAGTTTTATCTGTTATATGACTATAACCTAATCTCTGTGTATATATTTATTTATTTTATTGCACTTTTTGTGAGAAAATAAAATCAGTGTTTTGTAAAAAATTGAGTTTTTGCTTAAAAATTGTCATATTTCAATCACTTTAAGAAGAATTTACAAATTTTATAGCTATCAACACAGATAATAATGGCATTTATGTACAGTTTAAATATTATAAGAATATATTAATTACAATTTTATATACAATCCTAACCACAACTGGTATTTTTCACTAAAATTTCACTCAAAATTGCCAATATTTCCAAAATTAATTTATTTTAGATTTGTTAAAACTGTATTGGAATTCTTACTTTTATGTCCCATTTCAAATAAAAAAATGTTTATTTAAGTGAAATTTTATATATTTCAAAAAAAGTTCTGCGAAGGTAGTCACATATCTTAATCATTAAGATCAGAAGATTAAGCCAATTCATCACAGGACATTTTACACAAGTTTCGAACTAAGAACCGTGCCTATCGATAACACAAACGCTAAGCGTCATGCTACGCACAGCTGTGAGTATGGTTTCAGTTTTTACATAAAATGGCTATATTGTTAAAATTATTTTCCGTAAATGCTTGAGAATTATATATATTGTGTGTATTAATAGCCTCACTACATAATATAATAAAATACGGAACTTTTCAAATGTATAGTATTCGGTATATTCTGGAATTGTAGAACTATACCAAAAAAAAAAATTAAATGCCAATAATTTACTAGACGAGAATTGATTCATTTTTGCCAAATTTGCATTCTAATTTGCGGAATTTCTTCCTATCTTTTTTAAAAAAGTTATATGGTATCATTTTATCTTTAGAAAATGAGTCTTGTAATAATGTTACAGCCTCAGAGTCTCTGTTTATTTATTGAGATCATAAGATTAAGCCAATTGATTACAGGCCATTTTACACAAGTTTCGAACTAAGAACTGTGCCTATCGATAGCACAAACACTAAGCGTTATGTAACGCATAGATGTGTGTTTCGTTTCAGTTTATACATAAATTGGTAACATTGTAATAAATTTCTCCCGTGATTGTTTGAGAATTAGAATGTCTGTATTAATGACCCCTACAGCATAATGCAATCAAATACAGAACTTTTCTTATGTATAGTGTTTGGTATACTTTTAATTCGAGTAATTTATCAAGAAATAAAATTTAAGATGTTCTTAATTTACTTGACGAGAATTTATTCATTTTTCCAAAAGTTACATTCTAATTTACGCAAATTCCTGTTCTTATTTTTTAAAAAGTTTATGTGGTATCGTGTTAACTTTAGAAAGTGAATCTTGTGATATAGTTACAGCCTCATAGTCTGTGTTAAATCATTAAGATCAGAAGATTAAGCCAATTCATCACAGGCAATTTTACACAAGTTTTGAACTGTGATCCGTGCCTATCGGTAGCACAAATACTAAGCATCATGTTACGCATAGCTGTTTGATTTGTTTCAGTTTATACATAAAATGGCTATATGGCTAAAAAATTTCCCCCTAAATACTTGAGACTTACATTATGTGTAGTAATAGCATAACTACATAATATAATAAAATACGGAACTTTTCACATATGTATTATTCCGTATATTCTGGAATTGCAGAACTTGCGACATAGCCATCCTGTGATGACTATGTCTATCCGGATCCGCGTAAGCTAGAGGTGTGGGATTATCAAAATGATGAGACATATTGGATACTTAATACAACTTTTATTAAGAATAACTTATATTACTTAATTCTAATTGACAATTTTTCTTAAAGTGAGATTTAAACCCCCAATTAAACCTTATATTCAAGTCAGATCGCGCAATCAGATCATTTATCTTAATTATAATAAATTAACTGATTCATCGAACTTCCTATACAAAATATTACCTTTTCAGAGTCTCCTTCCTTCAACGATTGAGTAATACCTATAATGTAACTTATATGCGATGATTCCAACTTTTTTTATATTTTAATTTACATGAACGTATCTTTCTTCAGAGCTATAGGACCCCTAACTCTTGGGTCCCAATGATTCCACACTAAGTTATCTCTAAACTTGCCGCCCTTATCATCAAAAACTTCTATCCTTTTAAAGTATATCTCATTTACATTTTTGATCCGTTTATCTTCTTGGTATTGGGTTGGAAAGGTTTTGCCATTAATCGTGGCCGTCAAAGAACTTAGGAGTTATGTTAGCAGAAGGACGCGAGAGTCGTCACAAACTGATTAAAAAAAAATAATAAATTTAAAATGCCAATAATTTACTAGACGAGAATTGATTCATTTTTGACAAATTTGGATTCTAATTTGCGGAATTACATGCTATCTTTTTTAAAAAGTTATATAGTATCATTTTATCTTTAGAAAGTGAGTCATGTAATATCGTTACAGCCTCAGAGTCTCTGTTAAATCATTAAGATCAGAAGATTAAGCCAATTCATCACAGACCATTTTACATAAGTTTCGAACTAAGAACCGTGCTACCGATAGCACAAACGGTAAGCGTCATGCAACGCATAGATGTGTGTTTCGATTCTGTTTATACATAAAATGGTTACCTTGTATTAAATTTCTCCCGTGATTGTTTGAGATTGAGAATGTCTGTATTAATAACCCCTACAACATAATGCAAAAAATACGCAGCTTTTCTTATGTATGGTTTCGGTATACCTTTGAAATCGAGTAATTTATCAAGAAAAGAAATTTAAGATGCTCTTAACATACTTGACGAGAATTTGTTGATTTTTCCAAAAGTTATATTCGAATTTACGATAGTTATTGTTCTTTTTTGTAAAAAGTTTATGTGGTTTCGTGTTAACTTTAGAAAGTGAGTCTTGTGATATCGTTAAGTTCTCAGAGTGTCTGTTAAATCATTAAGATCAGAAGATTAAGCCAATTCACATCACAGGCCATTTTACACAAGTTTCGAACTGTGAACTTTCTATCGAGAGCACAAATACTAAGCATCATGCTACGCAGAGCTGTGTGCTTTGTTTCAGTTTATGCATAAAATGGCTATACTTTTGAAAAATTTTCACGTAAATGCTTGAGAATTATATAGATTATTTTTATTAATAGCCTCACTACGTAATATAATAAAATACGGAACTTTTCACATATATATTATTCCGTGTATTCTGGAATTGTAGAACTGTACCAAAAAAATAATAGATTTAAAATGCCAATAATTAAAAACACGAGAATTGATTCATTTTTGCAAAATTTGCATTCTAATTTGCGGAATTTCTTGCTATCTTTTTCAAAAAGTTATATGGTATCATTTTACCTTTAGAAAATGAGTCTTGAAATAAAGTTACAGCCTCTAAGTCTGTGTTTAATCATGAAGATCAAGCCAATTCATCACAGGCCACTTTACACAAGTTTCGAACTAAGAACCGTGCCTATCGATAGCAGAAACGGTAATCGTCATGCAACGCATAGATGTGTGTTTCGTTCCAGTTTACACATAAAATGGTTACCTTGTAATAAATTTCTCCCGTTATTGTTTGTTTTAAGAATGTCTGTATTAATAACCCCTACAACATAATGCAAAAAATACGCAGCTTTTCTTATGTATGGTTTCGGTATACTTTAGAAATCGAAAAATTTATCAAGAAAAGAAATTTAAGATGCTCTTAACGTACTTGACGAGAATTTGCTGATTTTTCCCAAAGTTACATTCTAATTTACGATATTTCCTGTTCTTTTTTTTTAAAGTTTATGTGGTTTCGTGTGAACTTTAGAAAGTGAGTCTTGTGATATAGTTAAGGCCTCAGAGACTCTGTTAAATCATTAAGATCAGAAGTTTAAGCCAATTCATCACAGACCATTTTACACAAGTTTCGAACTAAGAACCATGTCTACCGATAGCACAAATGATTAGCGTCATGCAACTCATAGATGTGTGTTTCGTTCCAGTTTACACATAAAATGGTTACCTTGTAATAAATTTCTCCCGTTATTGTTTGAGATTAAGAATGTCTGTATTAATAACCCCTACAACATAATGCAAAAAATACACAGCTTTTCTTATGTATGGTTTCGGTATACTTTTCAAATCGAGTAATTTATCAAGAAAAGATATTTAAGATGCTCTTAACATACTTGACGAGAATTTGTTGATTTTTCCAAAAGCTATATTCGTATTTACGATAGTTCCTGTTCTTTTTTGTAAAAAAGTTATGTGGGTTCGTGTTAACTTTAGAAAGTGAGTCTTGTGTGATATAGTTAAGGCCTCAGAGTGTCTGTTAAATCATTAAGATCAGAATATTAAGCCAATTCATCACATGACCATTTACACAAGTTTCAAACTGTGAACTTTCTATCGAGAGCACAAATACTAAGCATCATGCTACGCAGAGCTGTGTGCTTTGTTTCAGTTTATACATAAAATGGCTACAATTTTGAAAAATTTTCAAGTAAATGCTTGAGAATTATATATATAGATTGCATGTATTAATAGCCTCACTACATAATATAATAAAATACGGCAGCTTTCACATATATAGTATTCCGTGTATTCTGGAATTGTAGAAGTGTACCAAAAAAAAAAAAAAATTTAAAATGCCAATAATTTAATAGCCGAGAATTGATTCATTTTTGCAAAATTTGCATTCTAATTTGCGGAATTTCTTGCTATTTTTTTAAAAAGGTATATGATATTATTTCATCTTTAGAAAGTGATTCGTATAATATAATGTTACAGCCTCAGAGTCTCTGTTAAATCATTAGGATCAGAAAATTAAACCAATTCATCACAGGCCATTTTACACCAGTTTCGAACTAAGAATCGTGCCTATCGATAGCACAAACGCTAAGTGTCATGCAACGCCTAGAAGTGTGTTTCGTTTCAGTTTATACATAAAATGGTTACCTTGTAATAAATTTTCCCCCTGATTGTTTAAGATTTAGAATGTCAGTATTACTAAACCCTACAACATAATGCAAAAATTACGCAGCTTTTCTTATGTATGGTGTTCAGTATACTTTGAAAATCAAGTCATTTATCAAGAAAAGAACTTTAAGATGCTCTTAACATACATTGCGAGAATTTGTTGATTTTTCCATGAGTTACATTCTATATTACGCAATTTCCTGTTCTTTTTTTTAAAAAAGTTTATGTGGTTTCTTGTGAACTTTAGAAAGTGAGTCTTGTGATATAGTTAAGGCCTCAGAGTTTCTGTTAAATCATTAAGATCAGAAGATTAAGCCAATTCGTCACAGGCCATTTTACACAAGTTTCGAACTGTGAACTTTCTATCGAGAGCACAAATACTAAGCGTCATTCTACGCAGAGCTGTATGCTTTGTTTCAGTGTATAAATAAAAAGGCTATACTTTTGAAAAATTTTCACGTAAATGCTTGAGAATTATATAGATTGTTTATATTAATAGCCTCACTACGTAATATAATAAATTACGGAACTTTTCTTATATATATTATTCCGTATATTCGGGAATTGTAGAACTGTACCAAAAAAAAAGAATAAATTTAAAATGCCAATAATTTACTAGCCGAGAATTGATTCATCTTTGCCAAATTTGCATTCTAATTTGCGGAATTTCTTGCTATCTTTTTTAAAAAAGTATATGGTATTATTTCATCTTTAGAAAGTGATTCGTGTAATAATGTTACAGCATCAGAGTCTGTGTTAAATCATTAAGATCAGAAGATTAAACCAATCCATCATATGCCATTTTACACAAGTTTTGAACTGTGTCTATCGAGAGCACAAATACTAAGCATCATGCTACGCAGAGCTGTGTGCTTTGTTTCAGTTTACACATAAAATGGCTAAAATTTGTAAAATTTTTCCCTTAAATACTTGAGAATTATATAGATTGTGTGTATTAATAGCCTCACACACTACGTAATATAATAAACTACGGAACTTTCAGATGTATAGTATTCGGTATGTTCTGGAATTGTCGATCAATACCAAAAAAAAAAAATAATAAATTTTTAAAAGCCAA
>BMAV01027563.1:442699-529378 GCA_019973955.1 Trichonephila inaurata madagascariensis | reverse complement strand
ACACATACAAATACACACAAACACACTAATCTCTTAAAAAAAACTTATGAAAAGAATGCAACGTACCCATTTTTACCAACACAATTTGAGTTTCTTTGGAGGCATCTCTCACCTTCTCCAGTGTCTAATTAAAAACAAAAATAAACAGAATGACTTAAGGCATAGCATTTTGAAAATATTTTATTTGTATGTAATCTGAATTTTCAAATATAAGGCTCAAAAAAAAATTCATCGAAGAAATTTTAAAAAATCAGCACCATGGAGGAAGTTTTTCAGGTACTTGTGAATTATATATATATATATATATAATCCATAGACCCTTTTTGCCAAATCAAAACTGTTACCAAATGCCGTGATTGTCAGCCAGTAATGAAAAAACAACCTTCTCGCTCGTGTTCAAATACAACAACACTGTCCTCTTTCTTTTCACGTATTTTTTGAGAAAAAAAATGATAAAAATTGGATGTGTGGTGGAGTGGTGTAGAAGTTAGAAGAAAGGGGGTGCCAGCTCGATTGTCGTCCTCGTTACTTGACCATGGCTGAAAATGACGAGGTCCGTCACCTCCCAAAGTTCTCGTGTTGCTTTTAGTACGACGCTAATAAAACTTGATCCGTTCTTTTAAAGATTCAGATTGGGTGGAAAACAGTTCATCTGTGCATAAGGCACCGTCTTTTTTTATCAATAATTCCACTCTTGTGTTCTCGCAATCAAAGGACCCGAAATACCTTGGAGAATTTTTCTTTCACCCTTTTATTCAATACATTTTGGATTGAACGTAGGTGGAAGAGGCTTTTTCAGAAAACGAGAAAATGTTTCTTCTCACATTGCGGGATTTCACACTTTTCAATGGGAATTTTGTATTTTTAATTTTAACCCTTGATCCGGTAGAAAAAGTTAAGAAGAGTTCCTGAATAATTTCTGAATGTCATAAATAAAGTGTAAAGAAGACAGTTTTGATATTTCTAAACGATATATAAATTTACATTCTTTAATTTATTTAAATTGTTAGATTGTCTATAGATGTCGCATTTCGAAGCTACGCGTGGGCTTAATGGCGATGTACCTCACGAAACTCATCCTTTCAAGTGACAAATATGGCATTGATCTCGTACCTCTCTCCTGATTTCTATACTACGTGAGGACTTGGAATCTCGCCAGATGATATTAAAAAAATATACTTTTCTTTAAAGCAATCGTTTTAAAATAAAAAACCGACTCACACGGTCATTGAACCAAGTGCGTTTTCTTTTAACACGAGTATCTTTTAATCATGTCACGCAACGTATTCAATTGCTCATTTAAAATGATTTTTACCGAATTGGATTGTTTTCTGTAAACAATTTGCAGGTGGATTAACACTGCGTTAGAACAATAACGTTGTGAAATAAAATGAATCATTCGTTTAAAATATTTGTCCACATAACTATCGTCGAAACAGAATTTTGTTAAATGGGAATAATGCCATTCCGAAGTAAAATTGTGTTATGCATTCATTTGGATGTCGGACAAGTGTGCGAGATTTGGTACTGTCACACTAAAAAATTGACCGAGGGCTGTTGGAGATGGACCTCGTCCTTTTGAACCTCGGTCGAGTGATGAGCACCTAACTACCATTCCATACCAACAATAGTGTTAACGGGCATCAGCTCCTTCTACACGGCGGGTTTTCAGAGGGACCAGGACTCTAACCAGCGTCATCCCGGCCACCAGTTCGTGAGCACACGGATGTCGGAATTTGAAGAAAAAGAAAAAAGAATTGACGGAAAGAATAGGAAAGGGAACCCCATTCCTCATTCGCCTCTAAAACATACCTGTAGGGTGTTTGGATCCCTGTAGCTGGCGAATACATAACGAGGTGGTTTGGGCTGTTGCGCCAACTGTCTCACAAACTCCAGGCCTATTCCTCGGTTGGCGCCGGTCACCAGTACACTCTCCACTTCCATATTCCTCACAATCTCACCGGGAAGAGAGCCGACCAAAAAAACATTTATCTTATCTCCCCTCGATGATAAGGCGTACGGCATCACCCTCATGAGATAAGGCGAGCTTTCGGTGTTTGGTTTGTTCGGATATCATTTAACACAGAGTAATTCACTTTAGTATCATCTTGCCTTCAAAAATCGATAACTATATTGATTTTTAAAGTTCTTTAAAATTTTAAGAAGTAACATGAGAGGATTCAATGTATTGAGGTATCCGTATTTTAAGAATAGGTTCAATATTTCAGTGATCCCTTATTAAAAGGGATCAAGTGGGTACCCTCGATAACTTTCATAATTCTTATCGTAGCTGTACTCTTAATGAAAACACAAGCCCTTAAACCTGAACAAAATACTTTTAGACGAAATATGACCATTCGACCCAGACAAAATGCTTTTGTACCTCAAAATCGTCACTCTTTTCGACCCAACTTTCAAAGTTTTAATAGAACGCGTCCCCAACATCTCCCAAATCAGCAATCTCATAACTTTAACAATCGAGGATTTAGGCCCAACCACCACACACATTTTCAACATGGACTGCCACCATATCCATGTAGTATTTGTATACAACAAGGAATTCTCAATGCTTATCATTGGAAACTACAATGTCCTTTTAATCAACATCAATTGAGACAAACCCCATTTACATGTGACTCATCTTTGGCTACTAACACTGTTTCTCAGAGCTCGGAGAACTCTGTTAGCAGTCAACAAATTCCTAATCAGAGACAACACCCCTCTACTGAGGCCGCTGGCCCAGCATATGCACAATTACAAGTGCCCGGACACATCTCATCATTGCCAAGCCTAGCTAACTTGGAAAATTACCTAAAAAGAACAATGTAAATATTGTTATTGATACTGGATCCACTCTATCTTTAATTTCTGCAGATATTGTAAGTAAACTTAGATTACCACAACAAACAACCAGGCCTGTACATGTTAACCAAGCCCATGGCAATTTTCAATTAAACAAACTATGCAAAGCTTATTTAACAATTGGACAGGTAGAAAGAGACACATAAATCTATATAATTAGTAGTAGTCTACCTTATATTATTCTAGGACTACCAGAATGTAGTCAATATAAATTTGTTATTGATTGTGAACATAACCAATTACTACAAAATGGACGAATCATTGTAAATAATCAGAATCCACTCACTAAACAAATTTCATTACATATACAGGAAGAGTTAGTCAATACCTCAGAGGAAATTTTCTCACCTCTGACTGTTAAAGAACTATCTCCCAACCTGATACAACTTCTTTCAGAATACTCTCATGTTTTTTTCTAAAAATAAGTATGATGTAGGTAAAATAAGAATGGAACCCCTTAGAATTAATTTAACATCAGACCTCCCAATTTCTCAGCGAGCTTATAGAACTTCAGCCACTTCAGAAGCCGAGATTAATAAACAAATACAAAATTTATTAGCTGCAGGTTTAATTAAAGAATCCAATAGTTGTTATTCTTCCCCTGTTACTTTAGCTTATAAGAGAGATGAAAAACAAAAAACCAGATTATGTATTGACTATAGAAAACTTAATGCAATTTGTAAGACAGATGCAGAACCATTACCTCGAATAGACTCCCTGCTAGATAAATTGAATAGTGCTAAATTTTTTTCTACGCTGGATTTGACAAGCGGGTACTGGCACATTCCTCTGCATGATAAAGATAAAGAAAAATTAGCTTTTATTACAACTGAAGGTTTATATGAATTTCAAGTTCTTCCTTTTGGTTTTCAAAATGCCCCAGCAATTTTTAATCGTACTATTCGTAAAATTTTAACTAAACATAAGTGTTCAAATTTTGCTTGTCACTATTTCGATGATATAGTTATTTTTTCAAATTTTTTGGAAGAACATTATGCTCATTTAAGAAAAATATTCAAAATTTGTGAGGAAGAAAACATTAAATTAAAATTTTCAAGATGTGTTTTTGCAAAAAATATGATAAACTTTTTAAGCTATGAAATTAAAGAAGGTTGCATTACTCCTGATAATCAAAATATTGAAACTATTAAAAAATTACAACTTCCCCAAAATGTTAAACAACTTCAAAGTTTCCTTGGTTCTGTAAATGTTTATAACAAATTCATTGATTCCTATGCCAAAATTAGAGAACCTTTAAACCAACTACTAAAGAAAGATAAACAATGGGATTGGACTGCTGAATGTCAAACAGCATTTTTGAATTGTTAAAAAATAAATTAGTAACTAAACCTGCATTACAGTTATATGATCCTAAATTACCTCTACATGTTTTCTGTGACGCCTCGCTGAACGCTATTGGAGCTATTTTGAAACAACCTGATAATTCTGGTACCCTTCACTCAGTATCTTATCATTCTAGAACTTTACGTGATTATGAAAAAAATTGTTGTATCACAGAATTGGAATGTTTGGCCATAGTAGATGCTCTTGATAAATTTTATTATTATTTACATGGTAAAAAATTCATAATCCACACTGATCATGCTCTTGTTTGGCTTAAGAACGTGAAAAATTTAAGGGGGAGATTATTTCGTTGGTCTTTAAAATTAAGCATGTTTGATTATGAAGTAAAATATTTAAAAGGGACTAATAATGTTGAAGCTGACATGTTATCAAGACATCCTATTGCTCAATATATCCAACACTCTGTACATTTACTTGAATTAAGTGAGATAAAAACCCATCAAAATTTAGATAATGTAGATGATCCTAAATATAAGAAAGTTGATGATGTCTTTGTTCTTAAAAAGAAAAATCTGTTTAAAATTGTTGTACCTTTTTCATTAAGAAGAAAAATTTTGCAAAATGCTCATGAACAATTTGGACACTCTGGTACTCAAAAAATGATAAATTTAATTACTCCTCAATATTATTGGCCTCATATTAATTTGGATATTTCAAAATTTGTTAAACATTGTAATGTATGTAAATTAAACAAAAAGAAAAGGCAAAAAAGATTTGGTCTTTTACAGACTGTACCTTTCAGTACTTTCTTCAGTACCTTTCAGACTGTACTTTTTACAGACTGTACACAGATCAACCTTTTGAGTATATCTGTTGATACTGTTGATGGATTCAATTATTATAATTCCACAAAAAAATTTCTCCACTTAGTAATTGATCATACAACTCGCTATGTTTGGGCTTTTGCTTCTAAAAGTGAAACAACAGAAACCTATGCAAATTGTTTAAAACAACTTTTCCAAATTCAAATACCTATTAAACTGTTAACTGATAGAAATGGTGCTTTTACTTCATCTCGATTCAAACGCTTTTTAAGAAATTATAATGTTAAATACAGTTATTAACTACTTCTCATCATCCCCAGACAAATGGTAAATGTGAACGTGTAAATCAGTCTATTGTAACTAAATTAAGATGTAAAGTAAATTCCTCCCCTACCAAAATTCCTTGGACCAAACATTTAGAACAAGTAATCAATGAGTATAACTTAACTCCTCATTCAGTCACGAAATTCCCTCCTGCATATTTGTTATTTGGCACTTTACCATATACACACCCATTAGCTCAAAATCAAGTTTACCCTCCAGTTGAAGAAGCCAGAATGTTAGCTAAAGAGAACAGCGTAAAATACCATGAGAAAAACAAAATTAAATATGATGCACTTTTCATTGATTCTTCTTTTGAACCGGGTGACATAGTAATTTATGAAGAATTCAATTATCCAAATCGAAGGAAATTATCCCCAATTTTTTCAGACCCCTACGAAATAGTACAAAAGTTGTCAGATGTCAATTATGAAATAACTAAGCCTAACGCGTTAACTAAAAAAGCTACTGAAATTGTCCACGTTTCAAAATTGAGAACTTATTATCCTCCTGAAGAATTTAAATTAAGTCATGAATAATAATTACACTCAAATTAAAAACCCACACACCTACAAATCATTTTGTCCTTTTACCCCTCTTAGGTGGACCCCCCTTTCCACCCTTGAGATATTTTTTTCTCTTTTTTTTTTTTACTGTTGTGAAATATCACAATAAGAAATGATTAAAGATCTTATAATGTGCGAAACATGGGTCCATTTCGGATTTTTTCCTGTTTTCATCTCGGTATACTGTTTCAGTTTTGGAGAAGTGTATGCTCTTAGATGGAAACAGGGAAGAGTCTGAATTACATTCCCCTTCCTTAATAGTCTCAGATTATTAAGTTTACTTTAGACTAAGAAGTCATTTTTTTATTTTTTTTTTATTATTTTTGAAACAAACTTAGATGTTTCCATGATGTTTATCACTGATGATATTTTGATATTTTAGGCCACAATTACTTTGAATCTTATTTTATTTTCATTCCATTACAAGTGCTTCTTATTTTTATTTTTGATATTGTGTATTTTTAAGATATAATGTTTAGTGGTGTGAACATTATTACATCAGCTACTCAAGAAAATGTGAACATTATTACATCAGTTACTCAAGAAAATGTGAACATTTTTGAACGATACTTTTTGATTTTTCCTACATTTTGAATCTTACTATGTTTTGAATGTTACTTATGGGTACCCATATTTTACAATTTACCAGTATGTTTTTGTTTTTATATTTTTCTATTATCTAATGTCTGTGTTGAAGATCATGCTATGTATGTCATTACCGGCAAGTGCAGGAAGTTTTTAAAATAATAATTTTATTCAAAATTTTAAATTTATTTTCCCTGTAAGATACGGGTCTGTGTCAAGGGCCCTGGTGCACACACGCGTCTTACGGAGGGGGGAAATGTAATAATTCCCTCTAACATACTTTTAATTAACTCTTTAATGATCTATAAATAATCTTTAATTCTTAGGTTTAAAAATAATTGTAATCTTAATCGTAATCGGCTAAACCGATTTCCGTATCCCGCGCATTCTAGCCAATCAGAACCACTATTACGTAATAGTCACGCGCTTGTGCACTGTTGGTATATAAACACCAAAAGATGATGTAATCGCGCTCTCTTTCTCTTTCCGCCATCACGTAAGATTGTAAATACTTGCTGCTTTTTTTTATCTTTGTGTTGTGTCCTCCAAAACGCCGCTGTCTATGCAATGTTAACGTAACGTAATTGTGCTTTAATCTGTTGGTGTGTGCTCATAATAAAGGAGATAAAACTATTCTGAAGACGTCATTACTAAATCAAAATTGATACTTACTCTACACCGGCCAACACTACTTCAATCTATTACATATATATATATATATATATATATAAAATAAAACCGTTCTTATATTTTTGTTTCATGTATTTCAATTTGAAAATAAATGAATAAGAATACAGTTGTTGTGAAATTAATAGCTCGATACCTTAAAACATTTAAAACTGCATCCATCTTCGTCAGCAACTGATGGAAATATTTCGACTTATCCGGAAATTAAATTTACAAATGGTTTTCTAAAGAGTAGACCGAAGTTTTTTTAAAGTTTCTAACATCAACGATTTTTGACTCACAACTTTCATTTAAAAAAATGAGAGTATATTAATTGCAATATATTATTTAATTAAATCAAATACTTTTACTTCGTTCGGGAACACGGAAACTCAATGCCTTGCAAGAGAGGGTGTTCAGACAAAGCCACTGGCAAGATTCAGGTTGACCTTGTCAAGAGTCGTGTTATTCCAACAATGGAAACTGCACGTGTCCATACCTTCATGGACCTGAATGAATTGACTGTTTTATTGACCTTTGCCTCGAAAGTGAGGCGAGGGGAATTGTTGAGGTAGTACTCGGATGCATTACCAAAACTTTGTGCAGGAAGGCAGCAGTGCAAACCCAAATACTGAAGTATGTAGAGCATTCCCCATGTAGCGTTAATTAAAATTAATAGACTTCGTTAAAAGTTTTTCAAACACAGAAATAGACAGACTCTCAAAAATACATGCTTTATTTCCATTAATCTCAGTTCTGTGAAACTATTCAAGCACATTTTCAAGTAGTTTGATTATACTGCCTAAACTTGGTTTCCATAACATCCCAACTTTTAACTGGCAGAAGAATTGATTCTGCTACTTAAAAGGGAATGGTTTTTCCGTTCCTGTCCAGGAAGGCTCCGTGGTGCGATTCCTTGAGTTGAATCAGGGTTTCTAACATGCAAGAAATGCTTTCAGTCACTTCGAGATGTGCCTTCTCAGTGCCCATGTCCGTCTTGACCCATCCGGGACACATGTTGACCACCAGGACCCCTTTTTCCTTTACTGTCAGGGCGACCACTCTCATGGCCATGTTTAAAGCTGCCTGTAGGAAGAAATATACAACAATAAATCAAAAGATATTCACATTCATTCTTTTGATTATTATGAGCGGTCTTACAGACAGTTCCACTCATTTAATGGTCCACTTAAACATCATTTTGAAGATCACGTACCAAATCCCATTGAGTTAGTTTTATTATTCCTCATGACGTGCTATTTTAAATATCATGTGATCGTTTCATTAAGGATACACATAGAAGCAACGCGAGATCAACTTACGAAATGTGTTTGTGTGTGAGCTCATGGAAACTCATTCTCCCAATCTCCACGTCACTTCGTCATCACACGCACAGCCTATTTGAAACGGTTGAGATAGTAGTGTCGTTTTCTCTGATAGTGACCTTTCCGAAGAAGAAATCGGTAATGTCGTAAGAAACTTATTGGATTTAAAGAGTTCAAAAAATAAAAATGACATAAGAGTAAACACGATTCGAATTCGAATCACATTACAAAAATATAAAAGTTCAAGTAGCTGTTTTGATTTCAGTCGAACACTGCGATTTTTGATGCCAAAATGGGAACTAAACCTTCGATGGTATCAGGAGTAGATGATAGTTTTGCTAAAATTAATTGGATCCTTACTTTGAACATATTCATTATAAATCCCTTTTCTTTCTAATACGATTGGGACTAAGCCACTTAATGGGTTATGGGTAGTAAGTATCCCATAGGTGTTGATAGAAATAAACACAGGGATGTTTAAACCAATCACTCATGAAAATGCAGATGAATTTTTTTTCCATAATTATATACATTAATAAAATAATTTGTGGTATTTTTTGTATTAAAATAATAAATCAATCACAATGAAATCGGCAAGTTTTTGTGAGCAGAGAGTTTCACGTCCATTCTTAATTACATCCATAACGGGATGCCTCGTAATACTGACTTTGCTTGTCCTGTAGCTCATTATTTCCAAAAATTCCTTCGGAGTTTGTTCTGTCAACTGTGCTATGGAACCTCCCCCAGCAGAAATGTTGAGTACGGCAGCTCTGGACGCATTCATCCCTCCGCTTTTAGGGTCGGCAGCTCTCTGCAGCAGTGGAAGCATCGCCTAGAAAATAAATAAACTTTCAGAAAAAAAAAGAAAAACGCGCGCTTCGAGAGCGGAACCCAGATTTAATGAGTCGTAAACATAAGTAGATTTTCTGAGTGAGTAATTAATGCTGAATCATCTTAGTGGAAATATTTATAAGAATTTAAATGCTGTATGTATTGAACTACTTATACTCTTATATTTCGAACTAGAACCAAGTAACACATAGCATTTACTGAATTGGTTTTTTCCGAACAACACGAAAATAATCGAAAAAAGATGCCCTAGAGAAGTAATAAGGATGCCACCTCAATTCTTATTGCCGAACTTCCGGACTAGGTTAAAACAATGACTTTCAGCTTCGACAGATTAAGCGTACGTCAAGCACTTTATACGGTGGGTCTTTAGTTTAAGTAGGACTCGACAGTCAGTCACACCCTAATCCTTCAGCTACCGCAGCTACAAACGAAGATGACTTCTAAAAGTTTTCCCAGGTATTGTACCAGCTCTATCAAAATTTCTAATACTGATTCAATAGTGTTCCTTCAAGGCATAACTTTGAAGAGGGTTGTGCGTCGGTACAGTAACACCCAGAACTTACGTGAGGGGACTGAGTGATACATAATTTCGTGCCTAAAAACAAATAAATTAGTTTTAATTGGGACCGAGGACGAAAGAAAATAATAATTTGAAAAACAAATTTCAATGGAATCTTAGATAATTCAAATAAAAAATAGAAAACCCAAATTATTTTGATGTAGAAGATTTCATAAAATCGAACGCACAGTAGTCCCCCAGCTCAAGGATTTTTTTCTCTCTCAAAATTTCCCCGTAGCATGCTAATATTTTTTTAATTCCCTGTTTTGTTGAAAAAATAAACTCTTCGCTAGAGAATTCTCTAAAATTTGTAACCCTTTTTCAATTGAACTGAGGAATTCTGTCAAATTATCAAACATCATTCAATCTTCTGATTGAATTGCGTCTAAAGACGTTCTCTTGTTCATGCATTTCTATGAACTCATCTGTAGTGTTTCCTCCCTTCACCAGGAGGCGCAATGTGCTCCCCTCCGGTAAGAATGTGTTCTTTTAGTATAGAAGAGAGAGCTTCTCGCCACCGGCGCGTGAGGTCGGTGGCCACATTTTGAAATATTACCCGTGTGGGTCCTTTGATTTTAAAAATTTTCATGTTCATAGTAAATAAATGTGCTGTCCTCAAGAATATGTCTGTTGGTGAAACTAAAACAACATTCCACACTTTGCCACAACTTATCACATTGGCGCAGTCGACAGGATTCGACGCCTGAGGGAGTCAAGACATCAAAAGGAACTACGAGGTAGGCAATCGTTTTGCATCGAAATTTGAGCGAATTCAGCAGATTTTTTTTTACTAAATTTTCTGGGTTAATTCATTCATTTAGTATAATTCTGTCTAATCATGTTTCGTGGAGCTAGAAAGGAAGAATTAATATTAATTGCGGATGAATTGGGGGAGAAAGTAACTCCAGAAATGAAAGTGTTAGATTTAAAAAATTTCATTTTAAATAGCGAACAGTATAAAACCAATAAAGAGTTTATTCATGACTATTTAGATTCGATTATTTCAGACAGAAAATCGAAGGAAGAGCAAGCGCGTTGAACAGGAGAATCGCAGCTTGAGTTTGAAAAAAAAAACAACTGAAAAAAGTTAAATTTGGAAATAGAATTGGGGAAAATAAATTTCGAAAGGGCAAAATTGGAAAGCCAAAGGGATAGTAATGAGTTGCAGCTTATAAATCCCGAAACAAAGCAGACTTCAATAGAAAATTATATTCTGAGTATTCGTACGTTGACTCTTCCCATTCCTAAAAAACAAGAGGGATGGAATTTGTTTTTCTCTTCTTTAGAGCGTTCATTTAAAACCAAAAATGTGCCGAGTGAATTTAAGGGAGAAATTCTTTTAAATCTGCTTGGAGAAAAAGCCGAAAATATTTTAGTTTATGTAAAAGATGAAGAAATAAGCGACTATGATAAATTAAAAAGTTTAGTTCTAAGAGAATTTGAGCCAACACCTTTAATTTGCTTGCAAAATTTTCAAAAAGCGAAACGAATTCCAAATGAAACGCATGTTCAGTTTGCATCTCGTTTGTTAACCAATTGGGATCAATACTGTAATTTGAGAAATGTAAATGATTTTAATTCTTTAAAGGAGTTAATTGTTAGCGAGAAATTATATGAAACGCTAGATAATGAAACTGCCGTTCATATAAATATAAAACAGGAGCAAAATTGGTTCAAACCAATTCAAATGGGAAAAGAGTGTGACACATGTTTTATGCTTGTAAAGGAAGATCATTTTCGGAATTTTCACATAGAGCATGGCGTAATCAGAATGACTCACGAAAGGATTTTAAATATATTCCTCCTAACTCGAGACGGGAAGTAATAAATCTCAATTCGAAAGAAAATAAAATTAATAACTCAAAACAAAGTAGCGTAAATAAAAAAAATAGAATGTCACATTTGCGGTGAAAACCATTTAGCTCGAGACTAATAAAAAATATTCTAAATTAAAAAAAGAGAAAAAAGAAACTTCTCAAGTGCAATATGTACAACCGAAAGTTGACCTTGAGCCTTTGAAATATGTAATTATTTATATTAACTGGAAAGCAATAAATTGTGTTTTGGATATCGGAACCCAAATTTTTATATGTAATTCCGATACCTTTCCAGATAATTGTAATGATGAATTCGGAAAAATTACTTTAAGCTCTGCATTTGGAGAGAATGTAGAAGCAAAACTAATTAAAACCACTATAGCTCTTGATAATAATTCTTTGAATCATCCAATGGATTGCTTGGTAGCAATCACAAATAAATTAAATGCTGTGAGGCCTTAATACCTCCTTCTTTATATGAATCTTTGTGTTCAATAAATGACAAAAATAATAAAAAAGAAAATGAGATTTTTGCCGAATCGGCTGATAGTTCTATTACGTTTTCAAATGATGAAAATGAAGCAGAGTGTGGGAAAGATATATTTTATTTTGAGAGTGACTCAGCTAATATAAATTTTAGTTCGGATTACACTAAAATGAAAGATGAGTAGAATAATTGTGATTCTCTTGAAAAGGTTCGTGCAGAGTTAAAATTAAATAAAGGACATTTTTTATTAATTGATTGGTTAATTTATTACAGGGATAAAATTCTAAGTGAACCAGTCATGCAATTAGTTTTACCGCGTTGCAGAATAGATAAAGTAATGAAGCTAGCCCACGAGTCAGTTTTTGGAGGTCATATGGGGGTTAAGAAAACAAAAGAGAGGATAAAATTTAATTTCTTTTGGCCAAATATGTCTAGGGAAATTGCTGAGTTCGTCCAGACATGCAAAGGGTGTCAGTTTCGAAAGCCTGAGAAAATTGGAGATAGAGCTCCCATTACACCTATTGTCCATCCTGAGCTTCCCTTTGAGATTGTAAATATAGATGAGATTGGACCTATTCAAACGCCATCTGGCAGAGGGCATAAATACGTTCTTTGTATGATGGATCAACATACACGTTGGCCTGAAGCAGTACCACTTAGATCCCTAACAGCCAAAACTACATGTGACTCTCTATTATAAATATTCTCGAGGACTGGAATTCCGAGTATAAGTGCCAGTGATCAAGGAACAAACTTCAAGTCGGCTTTAACCGAAGAATTTACGAAAAGGATTGGATCTAGTCCTAGGTTTTCCTGTCCTGGCTACCCGGCCAGCAACGGACTAGTTGAAAGGTGGAATAAGGTATTGAAGGACATGCTTCATCATGTTATTCGTGAAGATCCAAGAAGCTGGGATCGGCAATTACCTTTTCTGTTGTTTGCATACCGTGAAGTACCGAACACTACTACTGGTGTTACCATTTAGGTTACTTTATGGCAGAGAAGCTAGAGGGCCTTTGGCTATTCTTAAATCATTCTGGGCAGGCGAAATACATCTTCCGACGAACATTTCCCAATCAGCTGTTGATTACCTTCAGGAAATGAAGATAAAGATGGAAAAGGCTGCTGAGAGTGCATCTTTAACTGCTGCTCAGAAACAAAAGGCTTATGGAGATTACTTCAACAAGAGGTCATCAGTGAAGAATTTTAGTATCGGAGAACAAGTTGTTTTGCTGATACCAAATTCTAGTAATAAGATCTATGCGAGATGGACTGGACCTGGAGAGATAATTCAACACCATCCACCCCATTCATATAAAGTTAAACTGCCCGACGGAACTGCAAGACATGTTCACGTGAATAAAATCAGGAAGTATCATCCGCGTGCACTTGCAGTTGGGGTTATTTTTGAAGATGACCACGAATTCGGAGAAATCCATCCCACTCCTAATTTATCGAGGTCTACATCTGAAAGAGTTCTACATGAAACCGATCTGAATCATCTGAAGGAGACTGAGAGAGAACAAGTGCTAGCAATTCTTCTAAAACACCAAACACTATTCACAAGTGATGTGAAAATAGCCAAAGTAGGGACACATCGAATTCGCTTAAAGCCGAACATTGAACGTAAAAAGCCGTTCGTATATCACATCCCAGAGTCCTTGAAGATTAAAGTTGATGAGCAGATAGAGGAGCTTTTGCGACTTGATTTAATTGAAGAATCTGACGCAGAAATAGCCTATCCAATTGTTTGCGTTAACAAGAAAGATGGTACCCTGTGACTTTGCGTTGACTTCAGAGCTCTTAACTCGGAGAGTGTTTCTGATGATTCTCCTATGGAAGATGCAGTGGAGCTCACATACATTCTATTGGAAGAGCCAATATCATCACAACGTTAGATCTCTTGAAGGGGTATTGGGCTATACCCATGGCGGAAGACAGCAAAAATCTTACATCTTTCAAGACTCATCAGCAACAGTACCATTTCAAGGTGATGAGTTTTGGTTTGAAAAATGCCTCTGCCACATTTCAGCGTGAAATGAACAAAGCATTATCGTGTTATAGAGAATTTTCACGTGCCTACATCGACGACATCGTAATCTTTTCCAAAAAATGGGAAGAACATCTTTTTCATCTGGATACTGTTTTAACGAAACTTTCAGAGTTACATTTCACTGTGAACCTCAAAAAGTGTGCCGTTGGAAAAACTTAAATTAAATAATTGGGTCATATTATTGGTTCTGGTAAGCATGAACCAGAACCTGAAAAGACTGCAGTTATCAACAACTTATCAGTGCCTTAAAACGAAGAAGGAGCTTCGTAGTGTACTTGGACTGTGTAATTACTAACGTGAATATATTCCTAAATATTCAGAACTTGTGTATCCATTGACAGAACTCACTAAAAAGAGAGTACCTGATTCCATCCCATGGACTGAAAAACATGATTCCTCTTTTCATCTTCTTAAAAAGGCTTTAGTGGAAGCATCTTCGCTGTACTCTCCAGTGCCTGATAAACCGTATACCATTCATTCAGATGCATCACAAATTGGCATAGCTGCTTGCCTGTCACAAAAATGAGGTGATAAGTGTTACCCAATTGCTTACGCAAGTCAAAAATTAAGCAAGACTCAACAGTCATGGTCAACTATTGAACGAGAGGCATTTGCGATTGTGTGGAGCTTAAAAAAGTTCGAAGTATGGGTATTTGGGACTGAAATTGAATTTTATACTGATCATAACCCTCTACCTTACTTAAAAAAAAGTGCACCACAATCTGCGAGGTTACAAAGATGGGCTTTTGCACTACAAAAGTTCAATGTGACAATCAAACATTATCCTGGTATGAAAATGCCTCATGCTGATGCACTCTCACGATTAGTGTAACAAATGTGCTTTTCAATTTTAAAAAGAAAATTTTAGATTTAGTGAATAATTATTTTCTTTATCTCTTTTTGTGTATCTCATTATATATTATTTGTGTGTCTATTTACATTTTTTTTTTTAAAAAAAAGAGAGAGAGTGCTAATGTTTCTTTTCTAATAATTTTTTTTTAGGTTAATGTTGTTTATTCTGTGAATTCCTTAAATTTCAATTTTCTTGATTATTATGGTATAATTAATCATATCAAAATGGTATTCTTAATTTAGTTTTGTGTAATTTCTTATATATACTTATTTTTCATATTTTTTATGTGTGAGGTAATGCTAGTTACTTGTATATTAGTGTATGATATGAATGTATATTATTTTATGCTTTATAGTCAGATTGAGTATCATGTGTGACACATCAATCTTGTGTGGGGGGGTGTAGTGTTTCCTCCCTTCACCAAGAGGCGCACTGTGCTCCCCTCCGGTAAGAATGTGTTCTTTTAGTATAGAAGAGAGAGCTTCTCGGCACCGCGGCGCGTGAGGTCGGTGGCCATTTTGAAATATTACCCGCGTGGGTCCTTTGATTTTAAAAATTTTCATGTTCATAGTAAATAAATGTGCTGTCCTCAAGAATATGTCTGTTGGTGAAACTAAAACAACATTCCACACTTTGCCACAACTTATCACATCATCAATTGTCAATTTATGATTTGGGGAATCCAGCAGTTCTTGAACGCGCGTTATCACTAGAGATTGCAATATCGGTATTTTGAACCATTTGTACAATTTCGTAATACCGGTATTCACAAGCTTAAATAACGGTTTTTCGGTATTTACTAGAAATTTTTTAAAATTGTCTTCATTCTATGTTCAAACTACCTAGTAAAATAGTATACGTTTTGTTTTTATGCTTCCCTAACGGCGAATATAAAGCTGCTTCATGCAATGAAGACAGGTGATAAAATATATGAATTATCCAAGGAGAGGGGCCAAAACTATTCTGTTACTGTCAGAGCAATACTGCATACGCGCAGGATTCGTAGTCTTTGTATCTGAGAAAACAAGGTTGTAGTTGTGAAGAAAATGTGTGTGCAATATTTCAATATTTTTTTAATTGAGGAGTTTGTTATTCACATTGTATTTGTATATAAAGAAAGAGAAGAAAGAAGAAGAGAGAGAAGAAAAGAGACTAACCAATTCAAATTTAATCAAGTTTATAGTAAATTTTCTTAAAATTTGCTACCCACAAAGCTTATTCGCATTCAGAAGAAATCGGTACAGTTATTGAAGATGATGATGATAGTAATGTTGATACTGAAAAGGAATTGTCTCTTGAACAAAAATTAGAATTAGCGATAACTAATAAAATTCAACAAATCAAAATACAATACAAAAATCAGCTATATTCAAAACACACATCCGACGAGAAATCAATTTATTTGAAGATGAGAGATTTAGAGGTAAATACTTAGAAAAAGTACATCGCGTATTGCTAATAGTACCACCCACTAGCGTAGATGCCGAAAGAGCGTTTTCGATGGCTGATAATTATTGTGCATAATTACTTTCAAGGCTTAATGACAGTACAATTAATGCATTCTGTTTTTTAAGATCACATTTCAATATTTGTATTAGTATTACAGACTGAATAGTGATATTTATACTTTTTTTGTGATTTAGATAAATAAGGTGTTCCTTTACTTTATGGTTCTTTATATACTGTTATAATTTAAAAATTACAAATTAATTTTTTGTGATATTTACGCTCTCTAATAAAACAAAGAAACACCTGTATTTTCTTTTTTTTCCTAAAACTTCTACTGCCGGCATTAAAACCGGTATCCCGGTATTAAGATCTAAAAAACACTGAATACCGGTATTGAACTTTTCATCCGATATTGCATTCCCTGGTTATCACTATCCACATCGAAACTTGGCCACAATAATTTATTTTATAAATTATTGTGGCCAAGATTCAATTCTGTGCGATACGCGTCCGAACATATACATGAGATAAACAGGAGGTGGGGACGAATCGTTTAAAAGACGAATTGTTGAGATTTGAAAATCACATAACACCGGATTTTTTTTAAGTTGAGGAATTACTGTATATTAAAGCATTCTTCACACACACCAAGTCCCAGAGCTCTTAGATTTTGTATTGGATTGCTTGTTCTTACACTTTCAAAAATTATCTTTATAGCAATATTCTGAACAGAAAACTGTGGATTGCGTCATCCCCACCAGAGGGTAAATTATTGAAACTCGGGATAATCGACAATATTTCGAAATTTTACCTTCAACACCATGACTGGTCCCACAGTGTTGGTAGAGAAATGAAAAAGCAAATCCTCTTCGGTAATTTCGGAAAAGCCTTTCCACCTCAGAGCCCCCGCATTGTTTATGAGGAGGTTGAGTCTTTTGTCTCCGACCATGTCTTCGATTATCTTTCGAGCAGTTTCGATTTGATCTGCTTGGCGAATATCTGAAAAAGAATTTCATACGTGTGAAGGGCAACAGCAATGAAATAGTTTATATTATCTCATGGTCACCACTCGATGTACTATTTTTTTTTTTAAATTACCCTGAAACGAAAACTTAATAATGCAAAATTCCATCTAAAGGAAATCAGACGAGTAAATTCTGCATACATTTAGCAACTGCAGTGAAAAATTTTTTTTTGCTTTTAACTTTCCTTAAAATATGGGAATTGCAGTTCTCCAAAGTTGTAATGTAAACGTTTATTTCCTAATTTTTTTTTAATCAGTTAGCTGGAGAGCATATCATTAATATTTTGTGAGGATCTATTCCCGGTAGTGGACTCAAAAAAATAAAACTTGATAACCGAATTTGTATTCTGAATGAAAAATCAGCGCACAGCTATTGAAACAGTAAATGTGCATCCCATGCAGTGAAACACGAAAGCGAAACATTCGAAAGCCGCATCCTGCATCCATTTCACAAACAGTTTTCATGGGGCCCTCGAGGAAGCACTAAACGTTTCTTTTCTGCAGCCTAATGGGGAAATCCTTTTCAGACAATCTCATTTGAAAGCGCATGAGGAATGGTGGCGATGTACCTCAAAATTTCCATTTTAGCAGGAAAAGAGAGAAACTTTTAATATATTTTTTCCAAAACTAATTTTCATTTAAGTGAAGAATAAAAATTGTTTTCGTGCTCTATTCTACCCAATGTAGATTGTTGTGTTTCGAGAAAACCGCCTATCTGTGAGAGTCCACACACACACCTCCGCTATATTCCAGTGCTTCCCAACCTTCTTATCGTCGCGGACAGGTCAACGTTAAATGATTTTACAGTGGCCCGCTGAGGGGTGGAGCGTTGATTGTTAATATTTTAGAATGTTTTGACTTAATAACTTTAATTTAATCATATTTCAATATGCTAGTTACATCAAAAATGAATGTAGATTCACCCACCCATCCGGTATATTGGTTAGCGACGCTGAATTCATTGACCTATTAGGGGTGCTTGTTTAGTAGCACTCTAATAAATACTCAGCGTGTTGAGTTTTGAAAACATTCATAATTCAAGCTTTTTCAAAAACTACTGGAAATTTTATTATGCGTGCCCGTTCGACACCATCAGCAAACGAGTGGGAAAAACGTTGTTCAAAAATGCCACGTTTCACAAAAAATACAGTTTCGTTACAGTTAAACATATGTATAATCGACAGAGGTACACAAGTAAAAATATAAAACTGAAATATAAATTATGAGGATCATTTTAAAAATTTAGCGTGTGTCGGTTTGTAATTTTATTATGTGTCGAGTTATTGGAGGGGCCACGAGTTTGAAACTCATGTTCTAAAGTATGCAAAACATTCCCTAAACATCATAAATTAAAATTAATAGACTTTATTTAGAGTACAGTTCTTCAAGTACAGAAGTAGACTAATAATCTCAAAAATACATATTTTATTTCCATTTCTCTCATCTCAGTTTTATGAAACTAGTTTTCCATAGCATCTACTTTAGTTGACTAGAGGCGTGATTCTACAACTTAAAATGGAATGGTTTTTCCGTTCCTGTCGAGAAAAGCTCCATGGTGCGATTCATTGAGTTGAGGCAGGGTCTTTAACAGGCAAGAAATGCTTTCGGTCACTTCGAGCTGTGCCCTCTCAGTGCCCATGTCCGTCTTGACCCATCCGGGACACATGTTGACAACCAGGATATCTTTTTCCTTCACTGTTATGGCAACCACTCTCATGGCCATATTCAGGGCTGTCTGTAATAAGAAATATACAATAATAAATTCAAAAGATAATGAAATTTGTTCTTTTCATTACTATGAGAGGTCTTACAGACAGTTCCACTCATTTAACGGCCCTTTACACCAATATCCCCTTAAACTTATAATTTTGAAGATTATATACCAACGCCCATTGAATTAGTTTTATTATTCCTCATGACGTGCTTTTTTAAATATCATGTGATCGTTTCATTAAGATTACACTTCGAAGCAACACGAGATCAACTTACGAAAGGAACTCACGGAAACTCATTCTCATAATCTCCACATCACTTCGTCATCACATGCGCAGCAGATTCGAAACGGTTGAGATAGTAGTGACGTTTTCTCTGTGATAGTGACCTTTTCGGTAATACCCCTTTCCGAAGAAGAAATCGGAAAGGTCGTAAGAAACTGATCGGATTTAAAAAGTTCAAAAAATGAAAATGACATAAGAGTAAACGCGATTCGAATTTGAATCGCATTACAAAAATATAAAAGTTCAAGTAGTTGCACCGAATTTAGTCGCTTTCCAATTAGTTTGATTTAATTAGTCGCTATTAATTAGTTTGCCTTCCAATCTTAAAAATGCTTTTTTTCTCCGAATGCTGTTTTCAACCAAATCATTATATGTTAAACATATGTACTATAAGGTAACTAATATTTGAGTATTAAATTTGGTAAGCTGGGGCTGTTATATATATATTGTAGAGCCTAAAGCTGAATTTTAATTGTAACTTTTTCATAGAAAAAAAAATGGTGTTTGGAACGCCATGCGATAGAAGTGAAACTTATTTGGAACATTGATTATTTGCTCTAATATTTCAAACTGACAGTGTACATGTCTCAATCACCTAATTTGCATGAAAAGTATTCGTGGAAAATTGTGAGTCTTTCTGATACCAAATCCAAAGTAGGAAGATATGCTGGAATTTCTGGGTATACAAAACTATTATATTTTGACAAATTTGGAATACTTTTCCTACTTAAACTTTATCGGCAATTGTAACATTCCTTAATGTCTTCTAAATTAATTTCCAGCAAAATATTTTTCTGCTCAGCAACAGGCGTTCTCACAAATCATCTCTAAACCATAATCTATCACAAATCGAACACCCGTGACCGAAAGGATTATCAACGAATAGCTTTTGAAAATCTTTGTGAGCAATTTTATGTGTGAGTGAATATTAACGGCGCACTGTTCAGCTACACGAGGTGACGGACTTGGTAAATTTGAACCATGGTCAAGTGATGAGGACGTCACTTGAGCTGGCACTCCCCCCTCTCCTAACTACCACACCACACCAACGGGAGAACGTTTGAGCTCTCAACAGATTTAACTTACATCGCTCCCCTACACGGCGGGTCTTAAGTGGTACTCGGCTCGAACTCATGACACGCCAGCCACGATCTGATATTTTGACCACTAGGCTAACGTGGCCACGCATTTTTATGGAAATCCTAGTCTTTGTAACGTAAGTTAGAATTTACTATCGATTCACATGCATCAGTTCCAACACGCACTAGGTGGCCACGGTAGCCGAGTGGTATAGGTATAGGTATCGGATCGTGGCATGCCTTGTCATGAGTTCGAGCCCAGTACCACTAAAGACCCGCCGTGTAGGGCAGCGATGCATGTTAAATATGTCGAGAGCTGAAACGTCCTCCCGTTGGTGTGGTGTGGTAGTTAAGAGAGGGGGGTGCCAGCTCAGGTGTCGTCCACGTCACTTGACCATGGTTCAAAATTACGTGGTCCGTCGCCAAAAGCCATCGTGTAGCTGGACAGTGCGACGTTAATATTCAATCAATCAACACGCACTAGACTTGTAGGGGGTTCTGTAGTTGATGGCCCAAGGTGGTTCACAAAGTCCGTATTAATTTGTGCTGTCATAAGAAGAGCCTCAATAGCACACATTCCCATCCCTTAAACTCGGCATTAAGAGAGTATTTTGCAATGTTTTTTTTTTTTTTTTTTTTCGTGCTTGATATTCTCTCATGTACTCTGATCGAGATTTGGCAGTAGCACTTGATAAATTTGCATTATTTTTCTGTTTTTTGCTGTCATTTTTTCGACTGGACCTTGTTGCTAGTTTTTCTTCTTTTTTTCTTTCTTTCACGAAACTCCTTTCCTCTTTGTGCATTTGATTTAGGCATTCTGTCTAGAATTAATAATAATTCAACGCAAATGAAAATTAAGGAAATAAATTAGCCACCGAACACATCGCCATGTAGACAACAATCTAAAGAAAATTTCAAAAAGGCGCGCTTTTGCTGCGAGAGCTATTTTGTCTACACCGTAATGCTCACACTGCAACTGATACGGCCGCTGAAAATGTTCCCGGGTCTGGGGAAAAGAACCCCTAATCGGAAGGTGGGAAAGTTGAGCAGTCGGAGACGTGGCCAATTATCCAACTTTTTCACCGATATGATGCAAGTCACGCGGTGTCCCCGCTCCCCCTTTCCTCTTCTGACTCTCTCCTTACCTTGGCGACGATTCGGGGGCTGGGGGGGGGAGGAGACTACTTCCATTCGCTTTTTCACTGTTACGCAAAACTAGGCAATTTTCTCATTCACTCTCGAGCCCAAAAAAGTTTCACTTCAAAAATTGCTAGCAATTTCAAAGTTATATTACCAAGAAAAATTTCAAAAATGTATAAAATTTGAATTTTATGCCTTTTATTTCTTTATTGGAATGAAATTTGGCTTGTATCCAGATTAAGACACTAGAACACTCGTGTAAGAGTCTAGGGCGAATTTTTATGCGGATATTGTAATAACTGGAGAAATTTAAGTATTTTTCGCAAATATTATTTACATCGGACAAAAAGGAAGTTTTTTTGTATTTATTTAAAATATATATACTTTTTTAAAGTTTTTTTTTTTTTTTTTTGGCTTAGAATCATTTTTTATGATCACTTGTGACATAGCCATCTGTCGATAGCTATGTCTTGGGGGTTCCGCGTAAGTTAGAGGTGTGGGATTATCGGAAGGATGAGACATTCTATAATTCTTAATATGACTTTTATTAAGAATTTAACTTAAATTACTTATATATAACGAATAAACTTATATTAAGTGAGAATAAACCAAAGTACTCCGATTTAATCAAGTCAGATCGCGCAATTAGATCACTTATCAAAATATAACTAATTATCTGCCTAATCTCGCTTCAACATTATACTAGCGTTCAGAATACAATCTTCCTACCTTGGAGGAATAATCATCGATCCAATCAACTTCAGATATTCAGGGTAGGCGCGAGTGCAATAGTATGCACCTTGTACAACGGGCGTGATCTCCGTGATTCCTGAGTAGCCGTCTAATCACACTTCCACCTGCCCCGAACTAAGCTTTCTCTAAAATTGCCATTCTTGCTCACTAAACTTTCTATCCTTTTAAAGGTTATCTTATTTGCATTGTTGCTTCGTTTTTACTTCTTGGATTTGGATTAGAAAAGTTTTGCCATTAATCGTGGCCGTCAAAGAACGTAGGAGTTATGTTAGAAGAAGAACGCGAGAGATGTCACACACTTAGCTTATAACTCGCACACACACAAAAATTACTTTTTTTAAAGGAAAATCTGCGAAAGTAACCAAATGCTTTAATAAATACTTTCTAGTTTCTTTATTGATTTTTTGTAAAATAGCTGCTGTAAACATTACATAAATTTATTTATAATATTTAGAGACAATGTGTACATATTTTGACAAATAACACATATTGACTTAAACTAAGACAAAAAATGTCCCATTTAATAACTTCCTTTTTATGTTTGTTTTACCAGAAGGTTCGCAGTGATCAAGAAAAATATTTGGCCGCAGCCCTAATACAATATTGAAGAAAAATACAATATTCTGAAGAAAGCTTCAGTTCTTTAATACGCGTTCGATACAATTTTAATTCAAATTATATCGGATGATACTATTAAAGAAAGAACATATTCTTATTAAATGAAATTTTGTATTATGAAAAAAGAATATATACCGAAGAGTCGAAACGCTACGAACACCTACTCAATAACATGTGGCACCACTTTTTGCCTGCAAAACAGCTTCAAACCTTGGCATGGATACCACAATTTCTTGGTTGATGATTGAAAACAAGTTGCTCTAACTGTCTAAGCAGTGGTCTTGTAGAGCGCAGATATTCCGACTGCAAGATACCTGAGCTGCCTTTCTATGAAAACCCAAAGGTGCCCTATCAGATTAAGATTCGCCGAGGAAGGTGGCTAAGATATTAATTAGAATTCATATTCAAGCTTCCCGAACCCTTCTAACGAAATTCTAGCATTTTAACATGGGACACGCTCTTGCTGGAAGATCCTATTTCCAGTTGGGAAAAAAGATGCGATATAAGAGTGCAACTGATCCGAAATTATGCTCAGATAGTTTCTTTCACGGTCCCTTCTACTAGGACTTAGGGTCCCAGAGTCACCCATGAGAACGTTCTCCAAAGCAAAATACCGCCATCATCAGCATGTGTACATTAAGAAAGCAACTGTTTGACTCTAGAAGACGGCGCAATCTATGTGGTGATTAAGGAATCACATGATTCGTCGAATAGGAAACTCTCCTCTACTTATTTATGGTCACGTCTCAATCTTTTTGAGCAAATTTTAGGAGTAGTCAATTAAGATTGTCACGATTCGAGAGTCTGCTGTGCAATCCCATATCCAACAGTGTCCGCTGAGCTGTGTGTTGCCAAACACCTGTACTTGGACCTGAATCGTATTAGAATGTCAACTGACAAAACTGCCTGACGTCGATTCTACACTGCTGGCCACCGTAAATACAACACCCTGAAGGAAGCATGCAAATAACATGAAATTTATAACATGCATTAGCGGAGGCGAGATATGCAAATCATTAGAATTTCAGCGCAGACACACATCACACGCGCCTGTGGCGCCACATCAAAGCGCTATTTAAGGCTTGGAGATTTCGACGATTTCAAGTTCGGTAATTGTGTTTTTCTTGTGGTTTTTTCAAAAAACGATCAGGTATGTTTCGTAGAAAACAGCAATCAGCTTTTGATCAAGTATCCGAGTTCGACAGAGGAAGGATTGTGGCCTACCGAGATTGTGGATTATCTTTCAGGGAAATCGGTAGTCGTGTTGGACGAAGCCAAACAACTGTAATGCGGATATGTGACCGTTGGATGCAGAAGGGTACGACGGACCAATGTGGTCTATCGCATCCACCTCAGTGCACCACTTCACTTGAGGACAGGCAAATTGTGCGCATGGCAGTGACGGATCGCTCAGTCACATCACGAACCATAGCTAAGCACATTGAGTATGTCATTCAGTGTCTGGGCGTACCATTCGACTCCGTTTACAGCAGAATGGTCTGTCCGCAAGGCATCCATTGCTTGGTCTACCCTTGACGCAGAACCACAGACGTCTCCGCCACCAATGGTGCAATGAAAGAAGGATGTGGGTGGCAGAATGGAATGAAGTTATTTTTACTGACAAGTTACGCATCTGTCTGATGGTCGGATGGTCGGATTCGAGTCTGGAGACACCGTGGAGACAGGATGCTGAACAGCTGCGTTATGCATCACCACACTGGTCCTGCACCGGGTATTATGGTATGGGGCGGTATTGGATATCACTCTCGCACTCCTCTAGTACGCATTGCCGGTACTTTAAACAGCCAGCGTTACATCTCCGAGGTGTTGGAGCCAGTTGTTCTTCCTTACCTTCAGGGCTTGGCCACAGCCATATTTCAACAGGATAATGTGCGGCCACACGTGGCACGCATTGTCCGAAGGTTCTTCGTCAATCAACAAATTGAACTGCTTCCCTGGCCGGCTCACTCTCCGGATCTTTCGCCGATAGAAAACATGTGGTCCATGATTGCTCAACGATTGACCCAGATTACACCCCCAGCTGCCACACCAGATCAACTTTGGCAACGTGTGGAAACTGCTTGATCTGCTGTACCCTAAGAACACATCCAAAGTTTCTTTGAATCAATACCGAGGCGTGTGGCAGCGGTGATCTCCAACAATGGTGGCTACTCTGGCTACTGATTCTGGTAGGAACCACACTTCACAGAAGTGAGACAATTTCCAACGTCCTTTTTTTACGATGCGTAGACGTCCAACGGCTAGTTGTCTACCTCTGATTTCATCCTTATTTATCCACTGCACAAACACTACAAAAAAACTACCAGACAAACTTTCGAAGATACTCGTTCCGAAATGTGGGGGCATTACAATCTGTCACATTATAAATTCTCTTAGACCAGCTTCCTTTCTTCTCACTTGCTAAAGTAAGTTTACCTTCTCCGGCAGGAGATAAATACCATTCTCTCACGTCATCCAAACGAGTTAATTGAAAAATAGGGAGGTGTTCAGAATGTTTTTGGCTGGACGGTGTACGTTTTACCATATACATTGTAAGTACGAAAAAAAATAGGATGCTTAGTTAGCTTTGTTTCCTGGTATGAAAAGGGAAGTGGTAGTAAAAACTTTGCTCAAATTTGTCACTAACAGTTTCTATAATGTGCCAATAAGTGCATTAGGAGTGAGTCCATCTCAATTATTCACTAACCCATCATATGCCTAAGGATTCATTCGTTCAACCTTCATACGTTCATACGTTCCATTTTTGCAAGTTTGCTTGTTGTGGCCAAAAAAATTATGAGAAGGCTGATAAAGTGTTGGACTTTCTTCAAAGTGTGAAGTTAGGCTCAAACATAGAGGAAGCGAAAATTTCATCCAATGAAGTGTCATTTCCTAAACTGTACTAAATTTTATGTGAAAATGTAATATGGAAATATTACAATAATATAATTGCCAATCTTAGATATTACGTTTGAAGACAAACATAATATCAAAGCTTACAAAAGAACTTTGTTTATCTTAATTTTATGTGCCAAATAAAATATTTTTTTGCTATTATATAAAAATATCTACATTAATAAATAGGGGAAAAATGCTTTTCTCCAATGCACAATAATGTTACAGCTATTTTGATGTGTTGTGGATAGTATCTCAGTGTTTTTATAGAAATAAACAAAGGGGTGTTTAAATCAATCAATCAATCATAAAAATTTACATGTTTTTCGATAATTATGTACCACAATAAAATATTTTTTAGTATTTTTTGTGTTAAACTAATAAATCAATCACAATGAAATCGGCAAGTTTTTGTGAGCAGAGAGTTTCATGTCCATTCTTTATTGTATACTTAACGGGATGTCTCATAGTACTGACCTTACTTGTCCTGTAGCCCATTGCCTTCAAAAATTCCTTTGGGGTTTGTTCTGTCAACTGTTCTATAGAACCTCCCCCAGAAGAAATGTTGAGTACGGCAGCTCTGGACGCATTCATCCCTCCGCTCTTATGGTCGGCAGCTCTCTGCAGCAGAGGAAGTATCGCCTAGAAAATAAATAAAATTTCAGAAAAAAAGGAAAAAAAAAAAAAAAAAAACGCGCTTCGGGTGCGAAACCCAGATTTAATCAGTTGTTAATATAAGTAGATCTTCTGAGTCAGCAATTAATGCTGAATCATCTTAGAAATATTCTTAAAAATTTAAATGACATGTGCTTTGAGTTGCTTATTTCAAACCAGAATTAAATAACCTACAAGACTTACTGAGTTTATGGACCTTCATTCTCGCTTTTCGAATCAACATCAAGGCCATTGAAAAAGGATACCATCATTTTAAACCAGGGGTCGGCAACCAATGGCACGCGTGCCACATGTAGCACGCAGTACAATTATCAGTGGCACATTTGACGATTTTTGAGTGGATGATAAATTTGTAATTGACCTCATTTGACAAACATCTTCAAAATTATGGACACTTACGAAATTATGAAAAACACTGAAAGAAGAGGTTAACTCTAAGGATAAATTTACAGCTATTTTATAAATTATTGAATGTATTTGCTGGAGGAATTTAATTATTTGAAGAGAGAAAATTGCATGCATACCCTACTTTTTGCTTTTGTGGTTCTATATATCTAAATAAAAAATCTTTCCTCATATGAGAAAAACATTTCCGAGTCCATAAAGAAATTGTTTAACAACTGAATGCTCAAAATCGCTTCAAAATGAAAGTCACATATTATACCCCTGATTTTGCGATATGACATAGAGCGATGCAAGCACTAGTTTCGCACATTGAAATTTTTATTTAACTGTAATAAAGGTAAATACTTATATTTTATCTTGTCTATTCCTTATGTTAATAAATGTTTTTTTAAAAAATATCTAATATATGTAATGTTTAATTTTTTAATTATTTTCTGAAGAAATACCTATATTTTTTATGTTGTCTACTTTTACGTTCAGAAATATCTTTAAATGATGTAATATATAATAAAAATGTAAATTTATATTATTGGACTCTATTCTCTAACTTTGCACGCATTATAGCGGGAATCGAGTTGTTTCAAATGTATCCTACTGTGTGGTACACTGAACCATATTGGTAGATTGGTTTGACACGCTACAGGTAAAAGATTGCAGATCCCTATTTCAAACCACAGAAAAGTGACGAGGACGACACCTCAATTATACTTCCCAAACTTCGGCACCAGGCTAACACGATGACTTTCAGCTTCGACAAACGAGCGCTAAACACATGGTGGGTCTTTAGTTAAACAAGGGCTCGACACAAGACATTCCCGACAAAGTCCGTGACCCTAATCCGCAGCCAATAACGATTAATCGCTGAAGACGATTTCCTAAAAATTCTCCCAGATGTCGCACCCGCTCTATCAAAATTTCTAATATTATTTCCTCAAGACATTACATTTGAAGAGGGCTGTGCGTCGGTACTTTAAAACATTCACCACCAATTCCCAGAACTTTTAGATCCTGTGTCGAATTGCTCGTTCTCAATTTAAAAAATTATTTTTATAACAAAAGGAAACTATATGGATTGTGACATCCTTTCCAGAAGGTAAATAATTGAAACTCGTGTTAATCGACAATATTCGTAAACTTTACCTTCAACACCATAACAGGTCCCACAGTGTTCGTAGAGAAATGAAAAAGCAAATCCTCTTCGGTAATCTCTGGAAAACCTAACCTCCTCAGAGCACCTGCATTGTTTATGAGAAGATTGAGTCCTTTGTCTCCGACCATATCTTCGATTATCTTTCGAGCGGCTTCGATTTGATCCGCTTGGCGAATATCTGAAAAAGAATTTCATTAGTGTGAATGGCAACGGCAATGAAAGAATTTATATTACTTTATGGTTACCACACGAATTACTATTTACTTTTTAAAAAATTATTCATGTTCCATGAATAAAATTCATGTTTAATAAAGCAAATTTCTATGTAAAACTTGAATTAAGAAAAAGAAATTCTGCATATATTTGGCAACCACAGTACAGAAACAATATATTTTTTTTTTGAAATTTTTCGTTTAAAAAAATTACAATTTTATATAAAAAGGTAGAAAAACTGTAATACTTCCCAAAAATCCCATTTATTTCCTACACTTAGAAATCAATTAACTCTTGGCATATCATAAGTAATTTGCAATGATCTGTTAGACAGTGGAACTCAAAAATAAAACTTCATAGCAGATTGTACATTGAAAAAGAATTTCTCTTCTATGAATGGCAATGGTCCTTAGGGTCCCACGCTTCTATTTTTTTAAAAATTAACGTGGAATGAAAATTTAATGAAGCAAATTTACATTTAAAAGATTTCAGACGAGTAAATTCTGCATACATTTCAAGACTGCAGTAAAAAATGTTTTTTTCTAATTTTCATAAAAAGAAGGGATTGCAATTTTCCAAAGTTTTTAAGTCAGCCGGAAAAATGGTTTTGTGTGTCCAGCTGTCCGGCAGTGGCGATGCACCTTAAAATTTCCATTTCAGTTGGAAAAGAGAGAAACTTTTGATATATATTTTTTTCCAACTAATTTTAATTTATATAAAGTATAAAAATTGTTTTTGTACTCAATTCTACGCCCTGAGGTGACCGCTGTGTTTCGAGGGAAATTCGCACCGCCTGTCTGACATCCTCTATGTTCCAGTGCTTCCCAACCTTCTTATCGTCGCACCGGTATCATTTGATCCATGGCCCGAGGGATGGGGAAACTGTTCTATTTGACTGAGTCGGAAAAGAGTTCTCCTCTGGGCCAGTTTCAATCATATTATTCCTAATTTTGACTCATAGGGAGGAGGCATCATGTTGCTAAGAAAGAACTACTACCTTTCCACACTCCGATTGCTATTTTATATGACGTAGAAGACTCTATGTAATGACGATCAAGTCCAAAGCAAATGTGCACATATGGGGTCTACGCATGCGTGGGATGACTTGAGCACAGAGAATCATGATTAATGAAACTGGAGTTAATAAAAATAAAAATGCACCAATAAAGAAAATTCTAATCATAAAACGATTTTCAAACACACGTTTCATTAGTTTCTTCAATTTTAAATTTCAAGTAAGTGTTCATTGAAGAATAGATTCATGGCGCAAAGTTCTTAAGGTATCAGAAGAAATAGTTATCGAAAAAGAGCGTTTGAAATAAACTTACCCATTTTGATTAAGATTACTTGAGTTTCTTTGGAAGCATCTCTGATCTTCTTGAGAGCCTGTGGAATTGAAAAAATAATTACATAAACTACTTCTAACAAGTCACCTTGTTATTCTACTAATTCCCACCTTAAAAAAAATTTTTTTTTGCCTTAATTAAAAATATATACTTTAGTTGACAACAGTTGAAATCCAATATTTCTATTCAGATATGATCTTCTGTATTCGAATCTCGTTTCATTTTTAACGATTAACCCTATAGTACAGAAAATGTGTGTGCAGGGTGCAGGAATTAATGTTTTATGGAATATTTAATTTATTTTTCCTTTCTCGTTACAATTTATTTTCATTTATTTCTTCTAATCGCTAATATAGACTTCCTGAAAATTTAAATTCTTTCTGTGATTTGGGTTTCTTCCACATTTACTTACAAATCATTACAATTTTTTCTGTGTGTTATGCAAGTAACACAATTAGATTTCCATTTTGCAATAAAATAAATATAAAAAAAAGGTAGTTTAAAAAGAAATAAACTTTGAAATTTTAGAATTGCTTTAACAATATAGGTTTTACGTGAAATCATTTTTTAAAAAAGAAATATATGTTTTGCTAAAACATAATTCTTCAATACATACAAATAAAAAATGTTGAATGGATATCAACTCCCCTTTTTTTACTACATTCATCTCGCCAATTGAGTTTCCACTTCAGTTGTCAGGATAAAGAGAGTTAGTACTAAAAGTACGAAAAACGGAGAAATGTCGTTTATATATAAATATTGCTACTAGACTTAAAGAAAGGTACTAAGGACCGAAATATAAATGAATGAAAAAAAATTGATTTTCACCCAAAATGTTTATGAGTTACTTTTTTTCTTCAGATTGGGTTATTTTTTTATGCTACGGTACTTGAAATTAAGATAACATATAGTATTTTATTATATGTTTTAAATTTTCTGAGTCAAAAAAAAAACTATAATGTCAGAAATTTATTGCAGTGGGTGCAATTACAAGTAAAAATCCCTTACAGGATATAGGTTTCCAATATTATTTAAAATATCATCAAATGAACGATATATACGGGTCTATATTTCTAAAGACTGATTTATAAATTTGGCATGCATTCGATGAATCTCTTACAAAGTCTAACCCTGAACAAGTACCGCGAAAAGATGTCCAATATCTCAAAAATTCATTTTAGAAATGGTATTCTCTTTTTCGGCTTTCGAGTATCAGATTTCCGCAGGATTCGAATATCCTTAAGAAAATCGAGAAATTAAATAAAGACACATTGACACTTTTTGGTTAGAAAAGATTAATCTTAAAAAAAAAATGACTAAAACTAAACTCACCTCAACAGTGTTCCTATCCCTATAGGTGGCGAACACGAAACGGGGAGGTTGAGGTAGTTGCACCAACTGTCTCACGAACTCCAACCCGATTCCACGGTTGGCACCGGTCACAAGAACACTCTCCACTTCCATGCCGCTAGAGAGGAACGATTCTTCCGAGAAGCGAAGCAAGAATGATTCGGATTTACTCCCTCTGAGAGATTAATTCGATTGACGTGTTTCGAGTGTTCTATCAATTCTACAGAGATAAAACATCAGATCACACGTGATCCGTTCTCTGTCCTTCAACCTTGCGGTTCGCCTCATCAGATAACTCACTCAAATTTTATGGCTTCCTTTTTTATATCCTTATTTTCTTTTTTCCCCGTGAAAGATGAAACATCTGTGCGTCAGGGAGCTAGACGACTGTCCTTTTCTGATAGGCAAAAATTGAATGATCCGATGAATGAGAGGAGACATGAAGCCAGAGAGAACTTCCTGAAGACGCAGCAAGAGAACCGCAAAAGTTTCAATCAGCGGCGCAAAGGGTCATACATCGGAATCAATTTGGGTCTGGTCTAAAGTTAAATACAAAATTTCTTGAACCGTACAAGATCGTGCATGGAAAGCTTAAGAATGGACTTGAGGTCAAAAGAGTAGGAAATCCCGAGAGACCCATCGCCACTATCACGACCGTCAATTATATAAAGATGTGGTGAGGACCTATAGGAAGAAAACTCTTAATTTCACAAGATGAAAAAAGGACACCTATCCCTTGAATATTTACTTTTGTATACTTTTTAAGTTTCGCTTTTTTTTAAAAATTTTAATCTATTTCAGGTTTTTGATGTGCTCTCTATCCCTGGAGCTTGATGTTCGCCATCCCTTTTCTTTGCAGGAAATAATCACTAAGGGCAGCGGTCAGGTCAGGATAATTGCCGTGGTAAACGGCGGAGCTGCGACGAGCGAATGACCAACCGAATCCACCATGTGACGGCGGACGCTGTATCGGCAAAACCTCCGCAGGACGTTTTAGAGGTAAAACTCACCCACAAACTTTTCCCGAACTGAACCCTGAATCCCCTGGGGGAGGAAGTTGGCTCGTGGACTCAGTGGCTCTCGGACTTCAGGTGGCTCGTGCAGGAGTACAGTGCTCGTACAGTGCGTGTAGGAACTTATTTTTTGCATTTTGTTATTTTTTACCCACTTCAACTGTAATTAAATATCTTTTATACTATTCCTCCAATCGGAGTTCCTTCCCTAGCACCGTCAGAAATTCTGATTCAATATATTTTGCACAATAACTTGGAAGGGATTTTGTATCCAAATATGTTTGTGAAACGTTTTTTAATAGTTAAAAATTACAAGAACTTTTCATCACGGTCTGCACAAACAAAGATCAACAAAATGATTTTTTTTTAAAGTTGATAATTTTTTTTATATTATTTTATAGGCCAGCTTATTAGCTTTATATAAATACCAAGTTTTTTTTTTTTCAATTAACTAAAACAAAAACTACATGTGTTTTATTAAAAGCAGATGCCCCATAACTTTACACAAGACATCCAACTTTAAAATGCGCTTTACTCGAAATGTGTTTTTTTTTCGAAAAGTTCAAACGGAGACAGCAATTGCTCAAAAAGTTTTTTAATTAATTTGCTGTGCAATTTTTTGTGTATGTTTTGTTTATCAGTAGAAGTATTTTAACTTTCAGATTTATCAATCATTGTTTTATTACAGAATTTACAGCTCTTTTTCTGAATATAATCACTGGGTTTTTTTTACCAATTTCATATAATAACTAAGATAAAGAGCTCTAGTTTTTGTAAAAATTAAAATATCTCTTATCCCAAAGGTCATTTCAAAAAGGAATCTCAAAGTAATACATCAAAATTGAAAAATTGAGAATTTGCTCATTTACTATTTGTACAGAGTGTGGGTCCCGTTTGTGTAATTTTTTTCAATTTTTACCCATTTTTTCCCTATAGTGGTGCAATGATTTATTTTTCTCTTCTTAATATTTTAGCCTTTTTCTCTTAAAATGTACTAAATAAATCTAAAAACCACAAAATAATTTCCATATCTCCATTTTTTTTAAAAAAAAAGTTGTCGCAAGTAGTCGGATACCTTAAAAAAATCTCGATTTTTAACGAAACTTAATCGTAGTATAGGAATAAAGTTTTTTTTATACTTTTTTTAAAATCTGTATTTATTTTAAATTCATGTTTATCTGACCTGGGGTCCACAGTAACGTTACGCGTCACCATAGTGGTCGTGAAACCATTTGAATTGGACAATCTTGTATTATACCTTCGACCAATTCACCAAATTAAAAAAAAATTCGCCAACTGCGATCGTTTCCTCACATACGCAAAAAAACATGCTCCTTCTGCATTAGTTCGTTGACAAATGGATTGGGAGAGATTTAGAATTACATGCGGTAATTTATAAGTAAAACACGTGCATGTAAAAAAAGCGAAATATCTAAGAGCAACTACATTGTTATGGTGGCTAAAATGCTGTAACTGCATTCAAAATCTCGCCAATCGATACCTTTTCTTTATGGAAATGGCGCCAGATAAATAAGAATAAAGTAAAATGTAAAGGGTGTCGAGCAGTTCCAAGAGGTTTCTTTTTTTTCCCTTTTGCTAAGCTCCGAAGTCTTTCGGGTATAAGACCGAATTTTTTGGAAATATTGCGTTGCATTTTCTCCTCCGAGGAAAATAAACCCCCAATATTAACCAATTTTCATAGTAAAAAAGGAGGAGAAAAATATTGTAAATTATAAACAATGATATTATTTTCGAGAATGCGCAATCAATATTATTGTGTTCGAATTTGAGTGGGAGCTGCTTTCCACTATTGGTTAAATATAATGACATTTGGTGACGTTTCTTGATTTAATGAATTTTGTTTACGGTATCATACGTAAATGCCGTTTTTTATAGGTAATGCACTTCAAAAGTAGAATTGCCGTGTCCAATATCTACAAAGTATTAGTTGATGCAGAGTCGTACTTCAGCTAAACTTCCGCGCAAACTCATTTTTTTTAAATTTAATTTATTTGCAAAACTCCTCATGCTCCGCAATGCATAACATGAGGCTTACAGACGTAAGTGGTAACTCAATTAAATCATAACAAAACCAATTTGGAAGAAAAAAAAAAGGGAAAAACAAACAAAACAAAACAAAAATAAAAAGGAAGAGTGGAAATACACAAATATAAAAAAGGGAGGTACCAATAAATATAAAACTTTAAAAATCTATACAGTAGACAAATTTTCTTAAGACATTTAGGCTCTCAGTACATTGAACCAACAAAGACAAAGCAGGTGGCCAGGCAATACCTAAGCGTTTCAACCCCTTTCTAAAATTTTCTCTTTTACAGAAATAAAGTTTACAATACAACAATACATGTTCCACAGATTCAGCATCCTGACCACAAGAACAAATATCACTACCAATTAAATTAAATCTAGATAAATATCTATTAAAATTTCCATGTCCTGTTAGCATCTGGGATAACTTGAAATCAGTAACAAAATTCTTACATTTAAGCCGTTGATAAATGGTCGGAAAAAACCTTTTAGGCCACAAAGCTTTAGGCGAGGCCAAGAATTCGGTGTTCCAGGAAGAAGCAGTTCTTTCCCAAGCTAAATGCTTCCAGTGGGTCAATGGCACAGACATAAAAGTTTCATATCTTGGCAAGTTGCCTCTTTGGCCAACTGATCCGCTCTATTATTGTCGAGATTTCCGCTATGGCCCCGAACATAAGAAAAGTGGATGTCACAGTCTAGGTAGTACAGAATAGACTGAACCTCTACAACAAGTTTTTCTGTAGAGTTTACGTTGAGCAAACAATGGAGTGAAGAGAGTGAGTCAGTGCAGATAAGAAAGTTGAGCGTTCCACCCTGGCGGAGAGAGTCCTGAATCAATTTTACGGCAAGATTAGTGCAGAATAGTTCGGCTTGAAAAACAGCATTCGTCTCTTAACCGATGCTGGAAAGTAACATATTCAACACCTTCCTCGTAAATAACGCAGGCAAGACCAACCCTACCATTCAATTTACTCCCATCTGTGAAACAAACAGTTTTATATTCTTGAAAGACTTCATTTGTATAAGTCACAAGAGTGACAGGTTTCCTACATGAAGGGTGTGGCAATAATGAAACTGGAATCGTCCCATCCAGCGTGCCAAGGCTGGTACTCAAATAGTTTTCCCGAGCACCAAGATTGTTTAGAATAACCAAGTCGATAGGCAGTATACCAGAAATAGCAAACAATGCTTCATAGCTAATAGTTTTGTATCCTTTAATGACACGAAGTAAAAATCTACGTTGAGTTCTTCTAATAAGTCTACTATTAATTTTCTTACTTAAAGAATGTCCCCAAGCTCTCGATGCATAAGATATAAGAGGTACTATTCCCTGCTTATAAATCAACTGAAGAACATCAGTTTTCATTCCAAAAGTATTGCTTGAAATTCTTAACAGTGCACTTCTTCAATTATTACACCTCCAAGCTTTAAATTGATTCTTTGATCTACTGTTGATTTTTTATAAATCATTACTTTTGTTTTAAGTGGATTAAATTCGACCTTATATAGCTCTGACCAGTCAAAGATATTATTAAGAATGTCTTGTGAGACAAAGCGCAGACATCCTGAAAGTATTTACTTTGAACAATAAGAAGTACATCATCTGCAAAAGCTATTTTATGACAATTCTGGAACTTTCAGAATTGCAAAAAAGATCGTTCATAATTAAATTCCACAGAAAAGGTTCCATCACTGACCCTTGTGGGCAGCCTTTTTCCAAAACACGATTCTTTGTGACGCGTTCCCCAATAAGATCAGCTGAACGACATTGTAAGAAGCTCTTAATAAGGCAAAATATATTTTTAGGAACTTTGAAACTTTTGAGAAGGTGCAAGATGTGCCAGGCCACCAGGCATTATCGAAAGCTCCTTTAATGTCCAAGGAGATTAAAAAAGTCACATGGTTTTTGCGTTTTCCCTCTTTGACGATATCACAGAGGCGAACCAAGGCATCCTTTGCAGACTTTTGAGGCGTAAAACCGTACTGGTCATCACTTAAAAAACTAGACTTTCTTAAATAGTGGTTAAGTCTAGTAATGCAGAGTTTTTCCAAGCACTTTCCTAAACAAGGGACTAAGCTTATGCAGCGAATATTTTCAATGTGCGTTCTTGACAATTCAGACCTTTTAGGAAGAAGTACAATTTTTGCTCTCTTCCAAATTTTTGGGAAAGCACCCAAATTCAAGCAGGTATTAAAGAGAGCCAAGAGGACAGAAGGAGAACAATTGTGAAACTTCTTAATCAGTTCATTATTAATTCTATCGGAGCCAGGTGATTTATTTAAACTTAAGTTATCTATAACACAGTCAATTTCTGTTCTTGAAAAAGGGACATCATCGTCGCTTTCATATACCAATTCAGCATCGGAACGCAAAACCCTATGTTGAGAATTATCATGACTAATCGGATCACAAGGGAAAGATTTCCTCAAGACGGCATCTATAGTATCTTCAAACGAAGAAGTAAAATTGCTAGAGGAAACTTCGCTCCCTGAAATTTCAAGCCTTTTGGTAAAATTGGTTTTAATTCCATCAGTATAAATTTTCTTCCAAACATTCTGTACAGTAATATCAGCGAGAAAAGATTTCCAAGAGTTCATATCGCTTTCAAGAAGTTTGAATTTATGTTTTTATCCTAATTTGAAAGTAAATTTCTCTATAGACCTCCTTCAGAACAGAATTTTTCGTTCTTTGATATCGTCTTCTTGCTGCATTCAATTGTTTACGCATGCAAAATAATTCAATAGACCACCAGGGTACTTTATGATAGCCACTATTTTTTTTTCAAAGGGATTGATTTTTCTGCAACCGTTGTAATTAATTCTTGCACATCTTGAACACATAATTCGAGACTATCAGGCTGTATACAGTTATTTAAAGAATCTAATATGGCATTCTCGGCTTGGGAGCATTGAGAATAAAACATATTCCAATTAGCTCTTTTAGTATTGAAGAGATTTGTTTTTACAGAAGAATCACAAGCCCTGTCTGATTTGGGAATTTTCATCTCAAAAGAAATCATTCTATGATCAGAGAGGGAATCATAATCTGGTATAAACCACCTTTCAACTAAACCAAGCACATTGTGCCCAGAAACTGTGATATCAATACAGCTCGTACCCTGGCCTGCGCAAAACTCATTTAGAGAGAATTTTTCTGCGAAGAATTATTCTTTTAAAACTACACTTCTGGCCACTGTAAAGGCAACACCAAGAAAGACAAGAGATAGCACAACAAAATTTATTTTGTAGCTAACATGTTGACCAAGTATCAAATGATTAAATTTATAGACTTCTGTGAAGTGTGGTTCCTGCCAGAATCAATAGCCAGAGTAGCCACCATTGTTGGAGATCACCGCTGCCACACGCCTCGGCATTGATTCAAAGAGACTATGGATGTGTTCTTGGGGTACAGCAGACCAAGCAGCTTCGAAACGTTGCCAAAGTTGATCTGGTGTGGCAGCTGGGGGTGTAATCTGGGTCAATCGTTGAGCAACCATGGACCACATGTTTTCTATCGGCGAAAGATCCGGAGAGCGAGCCGGCCAGAGAAGCAGTTCAATCTGTTGATTGACGAAGAACCTTCGGACAATGCGTGCCACGTGTGGTCGCGCATTATCCTGTTGAAATATGGCTGTGGCCAAGCCCTGAAGGTAAGGAAGAACAACTGGCTCCAACACCTCGGAGATGTAACGCTGGCTGTTTAAAGTACCGGCAATGCGTACTAGAGGAGTGCGAGAGTGAAATCCAATACCGCCCCATACCATAATACCCGGTGCAGGACCAGTGTGGTGGTGCATAACGCAGCTGTTCAGCATCCTCTCTCCACGGTGTCTCCAGACTCGAATCCGACCATCAGACAGATGCGTAACTTGTCAGTAAAAATAACTTCATTCCATTTTGCCACCCATATCCTTCTTTCATTGCACCATTAGTGGCGGAGACGTCTGTGGTTCTGCGTCAAGGGTAGACCAAACAATGGACGTCTTGCGGACAGACCATTCTGCTGTAAACGGCGTCGAATGGTACGCGCAGACACTGAATGACAGACTCAATGTGCTGTGTTATAGTTCGTGATGTGACTGAGCGATTCGTCACTGTCATGCGCACAATTTGTCTGTCCTCAAGTGAAGTGGTGCCCTGAGGTGGATGCGATCGATCTCGTTGGTCCGTCGTACCCTCCTGCATCCAGCTGTCACATATCCGCATTACAGTTGTTTGGTTTCGTCCAACACGACTACCGATTTCCCTGAAAGATAATCCACAATCTCGGTAGGCCACTATCCTTCCTCTGTTGAACTCGGTTACTTGATCAAAAACTGATGGCTGTTTTCTACGAGACATAACTGATAGTTTTTTGAAAAACCACAAGAAAAACACAATTGCCGAACTTTAAATCGTCGAAATATCCAAGCCTTAAATAGCGCTTTGAGGTGGCGCCGCAGGCGCGCGTGATGTGTGTCTGGGCTGAAATTTTAATCATTTGCATATCTCATCTCCACTAATGCATGTTGTAAACTTCATGTTATTTGCATGCTTCCTTCAGGGTGTTGCATTTACGGTGGACAGCAGTATATTTCGCTCCAAAACTAATTTAATCAGATGCATTATAGTCTTTTTTCTATGAAAGTAATACAAGTTAAAATGAATGAATGTATGCAGAATATTTGGTGTGTTTTTAAAATAAGTTTTGTGGTTCTACAGAATGATTTCCCAAATCATAGGCCCACTTAGTGTTCCTCCTCTCGCCAGTGGCAACGGACTGCGTAAACGCACTCCAAAGTGGCAAAATCGCTTTGGAAGGAATCAGACTGTTGAGAGCAAGCCTGCCTGTTATACTTTCACTTCATTTCACATATATGCAAAAGAATTTCGAACAGTGAGAGCGCAAGAAGGGCTTTTATGTACGCGATATCAAAGCTTCTACAACTAGAATGAATTCTACACTAACGATGATTTTGATGTTCAGTCGTTGCAACAATGAGTAGTATTCGTGCTTTAAAAAGCATGAAAGTGTCCATTTTAATTTCAAACCAAAATTAGATTCCCGGAATTTACACAGTTCCTATACACTCTTTGTGTTTCTAACCCCTATTTTACATTTTCACTTACTACGACAGGGTCCTCAAAAGTTAATCTGCGTAAATCGACTGCGTTACTGCTCAGAGATATCTTGGTTTGAAATCCATGTCCGGCGAAATCTGAATCCAGTCGATGAATGGAATCTTGTTTCCGCTAAAGAAATTCGGAAAACTTCACATGAATTTGAGCTCGATCTCAATCCGCGTCAGCAACACGTGGGCAATTGTCCAGATATCGTACTCGGATTCATCCGAAAGAAGAGGGCAACATCAATACAAATCCAACTTCTAAAGCAGGCATGTCAAATTCAAATCATATTACGGGTCTATTTTATATTAAGACGAGGAAAGCATGTTTTTAATGTTAAAAAAAAATATTAAGTTGGGGAAAAAGAAATCCATTATATTTTTTCGCTAGATGACTGTAGTGTCGATATCTCGTGAAGTATCGATCAAACAATTTCAAATTTATGTTCGTTGTTAAGGGGATATTTCACTCTAAAAAAATTCTTTTACTGTTTTTTGTTTGGTAAATTAAGTTATGAGTTACATGGTGTTAAAAATGGAAGTCACACACACAACAAAGAGAAAATTCGGTTCTTTTAACAGTTTGATAAAGGTGAAAATATAAGCCAGGTGGCTGAAGTTGTGAATGGTGTTTATGGTGCCGATACTGTAAAAGCTAATTAAGTGCAATTTTGGTTTCGTCGATTCCGTTCAGGCATTATTGATGTTAAAGATGCAACTCGCACAGGCTCGTCGTCGAAAATGTCGATAAAATCACAGAAATAATGAAGTTGACGGGCATGTTAGTGGTAGTCTATTGCCCAGGAGCTAAAGATCTACCATAAGACAGTTTTAAGCCATTTGCGCGAAGTTGAATTCAAAAAGAAGCTCGATGTTTGGGTGCCACACCAATTAACACCAAAAAACATGATGGATAGAATTTCCATTTGTAAAGCCTTGGCCAAATGGAGTGATATCGTCCCGTTTCTTACGCGGATGGTGACTTGTGATGATAAATGGGTCACATACGACAATATTGTACGAAAACGATCGTGGTCAAAGCGCGGTGAAGCAGCTAAAATGGTGGCCAAACCAGGACTAACAGCCAGGAAAATTCTACTGTGTATTTGGTGTGGGACTGGAAATGAATTATTGATTATGAGTTGCTTCCGTATGACTAAACACTAAATTCAGATCTCTACTGTCAACAACTGAATCGTTTGAAGCTATCAACTAACTAGAAACGGCTAGAATTGACCAACAGAAGAGGTGTTGTGTTCCATCAGAGCAACGCCAGGCCACGCATGTCTGTAGTGACTCGCCAGAAACTCTGGGAGCGTAGTTGGGAAGTTTTAATGCATCCACCATGTAGTCCGGATCTGGCACCAAGCGATTTCCACTTTTTTCTAGCATTGCAAAACTTCTTGAGTGATAAGAAATTGGGATCAAGAGGAGATTGTGAAAATCGATTATTAGAGTTTTTCGCCTATAAGGACCAAGACTTTTCTATGAGAGAGGCATTATGAAGCTACCTTTAAAATGTCAATAAATCGTAGAACAAAGCGGTGCATATTTGACCCAAATCGGTCATTCTGAAACATGTTAAATAAAGTCTTGAATTTCATGCAAAAATAATGGATTTCTTTTCCCCCAACCTAATATATTCGAAATAAATGCACACATTTTGTTGAATAATAGCAACAAAAAAAATTTAAAAAAAGAAAAGAAAAAGAAAGCGTTTAGCGAATTTGCCTGGTTTGTAATTTTTTTCACATTCTATTTTGGGCCCATTTATTGGCAGGGCCGTGATCCTCTCTCTCTCTCTCTCTATGTGTGTGTGTGTGTGTTCAAAAGTAAAGCATTCCCCATAAATTAAATTAATAGACTTCATTTAGAATAAAATTCTTCAAGTACAGAAATAGACAAAGACTCTCAAAAACACATGCTTTATTTCCATTTTGTCTCACAATCAGCTCTGTAAAAAGATTCACAAGCATTTTTAAATAATTTGATTTTACTGCCTAAACAAGTTTTCCCATAACATCCTCTTTAGTTAACAAAAGACGTGATTATGCCACTTAAAACGGAATGGTTTTTCCGTTTCCGTCCAGGAAGGCTCCGTGGTGCGATTCGTTAAGTTGAGGTAGGGTTTTTAACATGGAGGAAATGCTTTCGGTCACTTCGATCTCCGCCCTCTCCGAGCCCATGTCCGTTTTAACCCATCCAGGACACATGTTGACTACCAGGACCCCTTTTTCCTTTACTGTTAGGGCGACCACTCTCATGGCCATGTTCAGAGCTGCCTGTAGGAAGAAATATACAATAATTGTTTAAAAGGTATTCGAATTGATTTTTAACTGCTAAGAGCAATCTGCTATTTTCAAGTCGTTACCCTAAGATTGATGAAGTTTGGAACACCAAATGAACAGAAATTTAATTGTTTTAATCAATTTACTATCAAGCAAGATTATAAATCGCGGGAGCATTCCAATTAGATGGCTTCCTTAAATTCGTAAGACAAATAATTAAATATTTAACTAAGTGGGATCCGATGAAACAGCTCTATAAAGATACTGGTCAACTTGATATTCCAGTCTAAAGCTTCTTAACAAAGAGCACCAAGACTTCCGATAGTCACTTAGTAAATCTCACTATATAATTGCAGTCTAGATCTAACACTCATTTTGTTACGGTTTAAAGAGTACTTACATCAGCAAAAAATCTTCCGAAAGTGATTTTAAATTCAAACAACAGTTAAAGTATTATTTTTTTCTCCAAGAAGATTAGTAGAAGGGTGCGAATGGGACCCGTCACAGGTTAAATGCCAAAGTTCATTGAATTAGCTTTATTTTTCCTTATAACATGCATTTTCAAATCTCCTGTAGTCGGCCTGTTTGTTTTACTAAGGTTTCACTAAATCAATCTCTCAAGACCTACCGGCGGAAGGACTTCAACAGCAGTCCAATGATCTGGCAACTCATCCTCTTAACCTCCACATCACTCCCACGTGATACTGAGCACGCATAGAAGATTTGGATCAATTCTTGGATGAGATCATGAAGTGTCTTTTGGGATGTTTCAGTTTTTCTTTGATAGTGACCTCCCCGAAGAAGAAAAATATAAATGCCAGTTGAAACTATGAAAAGTTTTCTATTAATAAAATGATAAAAGAGTAAACATGATTTGAATTCGGATTTATTTAAAGATGGAAATGATGTAAAATAATTTATTAAAAAAAATGATGTTCAAAGAACTGAACTGAATTCAATCGAACACTTCCAGCTCTGAACTGGCGAATTAAAACACCCTGTTAAAGCTTCGATGGTTGTAAAAGAGAGTTTTGGTAAAATTAATTGGGTGCTTTTATTGTGAATAAGTTTATCTTAAAACCTTTTTCACTCTAGTTATTGCAATATAAATCATTTCCCCAATTTTTATAGTCTAAGCAAGTTATTTTGTGAAAGTCGATTTTTTACACAACCTATTTTGAGTCACTATTTTTTAAGATATAGACTCTTCTCTTTTCAAAACCGTTTTCCTTTCCGTCTCTTAAGCTGAAAGAAGTGAACTATTTCAGTTTGAGACAAACCATGTCGCATACTTTTCAGTCTAGAAGTGTTGTTTGGGTGCCGGAAGTTGATTCAGATTTCTCTCATTCCCTTCATGATTTTTAAATTATAATTTATGAATTTTAATTGTGTTATGTTTTCCTCAAAAATTAGTTTTCATTTTCTACAATTATTTTTCACTACTAATATGACAACTGTAGCCGATTGTTTTAGTTATTTTCCAAGTAACATGTGCGATAACTAATGGGGATTTGTATTAATTTCAGATTTAATTTTCTTTCAGTTTATATTTTCATAGAAATTTTTTTCAACGCTGATCTTAGCTAGTAAAAAATTATATAAACACTGTCTAAAAGAAACGTAAGTTTTGTCTTCTCATTCAAAAAGACACCTACCTTTTTATAAAGAAAATTACCTACAATTGAATTAAGGAGAAAAAAATTGAAAAATTCTAAAAAATAATAAATAACTTGTAAAGAAGTAAAGGGAATTTTTTAAAATACAGAACAAATAACTATCTATTCAAAGACTGTTTATACTTAAAAGAGGCTTTCTTCTCTGAATGCTGTTTTCAACCAAATCATTGCATGGTGCATATGAGTACAAAAATTTAACATTACTTTATAATGAAGTTTGTTATGATATATTTCTTATACATAAAAGTTGCTCGAAGTTGGATTTTAAGTGTACATTTAATAGAAAAAATTTGACAGAATTTCAGAGTTATATTGCAGAGAAAATTTCAGAAATTCACATAAAGTTTTTCCCGTTCTGCTTGGAACAAAATTTAGCTTATATACAACTTCCACAAAACTAGATTATATGTTTCAGAGGGTTAGCATATAAGATTTTAGGGGAATGTAGCGCGTGTGGTTATAATTAAAATAACACTCTTCAGATTCCTATAGAACCTGTTCTGCAAAACAGATTTTGATGAAATATATGCTATATATGCTATATGGGTTCATATAGCATATCATGGTTAATCCTGCCCTTACAGAATAAAAGACCGAGCTTTACTGGTAAAACTGTATTATCAAAACGGAAGCAACCACTTAGCTGCTCTGCGTGAATATTTCCATTTAAAGGATTTACGAAAAGGCCCCATTTGGTTTGAGGAAGATGATCATGAAAAGTTTAAAGAGACTGGAGATTTGGGTGAGCTGCCCGGAAGAGGACTGAAGCTGTCGAAGAATTCGCTACCGCTGTGGTTGAAAGAGCCCTCAGTTGCATTTATTCTTCAGCAAATGGTCGATCAGTGTCACGCGAGTTGAAGATTCCGTAGTCAACAGTACGAAAAATTCTGCGATACATTTTAAAATGGTATCCGTATAAAATCCATGTGATGCAAACGCTGAAACTTCAAGACCTCAAAACACGCTTTGAATTTGTTTGCCAATTTTTGGCGAGAATGGAAGTTGATGACGCGTGGCCTTGGAAAATTCTATAGTCAGATGAGGCGCACTTTTATTTAGATGGAACTATGAATAGTCAATATTGCCCCCTATGGGGTACTTGACCTCCTAATGCTCTGCATCTACAACCACTGCATTCTGATTATGTGACTGCTTGATGTGGATTGATTGCTGAGTTTATCCTCAGACTTCTTTAAAACTCCACAAGGTCCTAAAAGATGCTCTTTTACGAGTGCACGGTTCCTGCTTTACAGGAACGACAGTTTGTACAATATGGAGCCTCTCATTGAGCGCCATTGCTTAGTCCTAACTTTGGTGATAATTATGTAATATCCAGACATCTCTTCTCGTTTACCCAACTTAAAAATCCCTGTGATTTCTGGTTGTGGGGATTTCTAAATGACCGTGTTTATAGAGGAGGAACTAGGACTTTACCTGATTTGAAAACTAGCGTTCTACGCCATGTGGCTGAAATCCTTTGTGAGTTGTTTCGCGCCACCATTGAAAACGCTTTCAACAAGTTATTAATGTCAATGCAGCCCATAGTGAGCATATTCTGCAATTGAATAAATTTTAAAGATTCTAACATTTTTTGTACTCTTTTGGGCACCACATTCCCTTCTGTTTTTTTTTTTATTATTATTTCAAAAACCTTTTTTCACGGTCCGTATAGCATATATTCCAAGTTTCATCAAAATCCGATGAACAGAACGGGTTCTACAGGCATCTGAATAGTGTAACTGTAATTATAAATACCCAGTATTGCGGTTAGTGAGAAACTAGTTTTTCATTGTTATTATTTTTGACCAAAAGAATAAATATATTAATTTATTAAAAAATATTTTTTTCAAAAATTTTGTTGACATAGGAGGGTTTTTTTAATGTTCATTTACATTTTAAAACAAGAAAAAGGGCTATCGAATAAATTTTATTGAAGAACGTACCTTAAAACAATTTTTCAACAAAAATTATACCTTAGTATTTTTTTTATTCATTTTTCTATTGATTTTTTGCGAAGAAAAGAAAGTGTATTTGTATGTATAAATTTGTTTATAGGGATTTAGAATCACAATAGACACATTTTGACTATTGATAATTGTCTCCAATTCCCAACTTCATTAAAAGCGACAGCAGCGCCACCGTTTGAAAAGAACTAATTGAATTCAGGATAAAAATGAACACGAAGGAGAAACATACTGAGACTACGCGATAGCTTCTACAAATTGATATAAAAGTATAGAAATGTTATTTGTCTAGTGTCTGTGCCGTAGTAATTGGGCAATGTCTAGTGTATTATTATGTGTGCTGTAGGAATTAAAAATTTATAGAAACTCACACACATGATTGTTTTCATTCATGGACTTTGTTTTATTCAAGGCCTCCATTGACAAAGCAAGCCCTTTCATCTTGAATTTTTTCCTCTCTTTAAACAACAAAAAAGGAAATTAATTATCGAATTAAAGACAAAAAAAATCATGTCGCTTTCAATAACTTCTTTTCTGTTTGATTGCTTTTCCAGACCATTCGTAGTGATAAAAAAAATTTGGGGTCGGAGCTGGAAAATGTTGACAATATTATAAAAGGTTCAGTTCTTTTATAAACTTGGTATACGTTTTTATTCAAATGTGATATTCGAGTAACGAAATAAGTTTGCATGGAATTTAGTAATTCCTAAAAAGAAAATCTATGGTTTTGCTACGTACCTTTGAAGTACAGAAAAAAAGTGTGAATTTTAAATAAATTTTATATGGTTTCTTGTATTTAGAAAGAAAAAGCAAATTTGTCCATATATATTAGACAATAATAGTTTTCATATTCCACCACTTCACATTAAATCGCCGATAATATGTGAGAAGTGCGTGTGATTTGCGATTAAGACCATTTCAACCAGGCACGAACCACTGTTTGCCGGAGAATTCAAAAATTTACATTTACATTAAACTTACATACCTATCTATAAAGTGCCTCCCCCTCCTTATGAGTTCATTTGGTCAAAAGGAATTGAAAGAGAACTATTAGGGTTGATAAAAAACTTTGACTTCTTGAAATGTCTGTGTGGGGTTTGACCCAGTCATAGAAAGCAGGAAAAATTTTTCCAGTGAGAGAAGTTTCATTTTTCCTAAATACTAAATTTTATGAAAATACAACATCGAAACATTAAGGAAAATGTTACAATAGTAATCGGGGGGCCGGCCGCCCCAAGACGTAATTAATTGCTTGGAGACAAACATATCCTCCATACAAAAGAGCTTTGTTTTTCCCAATTTCATGCGTCAAATAAAATATTGTGTTCACTATTATTTAACGATACGTATATGAATTGGGAAATATGAACAAAGAAATACTTTTCTCCAATTCACAATAATGTTAGTGATGTTTTCAGGGGTTGTACTTGGGGGGGGGGGGGATAGTATATAAAAAAACATCGGTGTAGTAAATTATAATACTGCTTTGGCTCTAATCATAATAATGAAGGTGAATCTTTTCGATAATTGCGAATATTAATAAGGTAATTTTTGTATTGTTGTTAAAATGATAAATCGGCGACACACACAAAAAAGTGTAACATGGCGTAAGACGTCAGCAAGTTTTTGTGAACTATGTCCATTTCATGTCCATTTTTAATTACAGACATAACGAAATGCCTCGTGGTACTGACCTTGCTTGTCCTGTAGCCCATCACCTTCAACCATTCTTGCGAAGATTCTTCTGTCAGACGTCCTATAGAACCTCCCCTGGAGGAAATGTTGAGTACGGCAGCTCTGGACGCATTCATCCCTCCGCTTTTATAGTCGGCAGCTCTCTGCAGCACAGGAAGCAACGCCTAGAAAGTAAATAAACTTTCAGAAAAAAAAAAGGGGGGGGGGGCGCGCGCTTCGTGAAGAAGATTCAGTCGTTAACGCATTTTGCATAAACGGATTATTTAAGTCAGTAATCAATGATGGATCATCTTAGTGGAAATATTTTTAAGAATTTAAATTATGGGCGTACTGAATTATTTCATTTTGAACCAGAACGAAATAGTCTGCAAGACTTACTGAGTGGATTGTTTTCCTGTTTATAATCAACATACTTCAAAGCAACACAAAGTTTATCTCGCAGAAATATATCATCATCTTAAGCCACTGTGGAGTAACGAGGAAGACATCTGAATTATTTTCCAAAATTTCGCCCCACCCCAACGCGACGACTTTCTCTGCCTCGAGAGTAAATGAGCCTCAACCCTTTACACGTGGGATCTTCGGTGGAATCGATGGAAGTAGATCCTAACCACTCATCTACTGCACGGCCACAATGGAATGATTGCAAAAGATGATTTACAGAAGTTTTGGCAGGTGTACGAGAGCTCTCAAAAGGGCATTGCTTCCTAATGGGAATGATTTGAAGAGGGTTGTGAGTCAATACTTTAAAACACAGTCAAGTAAGTTAATTTACACCAAGTACCCCAAACTTCTAGATCTTGTATCGGATTGTTTGTTCCCACTTTCAAAAATTATCTTTATAATAATATGCACAAAAGAAAACTGTAGATTGCGCCATCCGCACCAGAGGGTAAATTATTGAAACTCGGGATAATCGACAATATTTCGAAATTTTACCTTCAATACCATAACAGGTCCCACAGTGTTGGTAGAGAAATGAAAAAGCAAATCCTCTTCGGTAATTTCTGGAAAGCCCAACCACCTCAGAGCACCAGCATTGTTAATGAGGAGGTTAAGTCCTTTGTCTCCGACCATGTCTTCGATTATCTTACGAGCGGCTTCGATTTGATCCGCTTGGCGAATATCTGAAAAAGAATTTCATTAGTGTGAATAGCAACGGCAATGAAAGAATTTATATTACTTTATGGTTACCACAAGAATTACTATTTACTTTTTTAAAAATTTTATTCATGTTCCATGAATAAAATTCATGTTTAATAAAGCAAATTTCTATGTAAAACTTGAATTAAGAAAAAGAAATTCTGCATATATTTGGCAACCACAGTACAGAAACAATATATTTTTTTTTGTACTTTTTCGTTTAAAAAAATTACAATTTTAAAAAGGTAGAAAAACTGTAATACTTCCATCATAAGTAATTTGCAATGATCTGTTAGATAGTGGAACTCAAAAAATAAAACTTCATAGCAGATTGTACATTCTGAATAAAAAGCAGCACAGCCATTGAAAAATAGTGCAATGAATTTGCCCTCTTAGTGTTGTAGGTAGTGAGCCCAAGTGAGGGCGGCATGTGGAAGCAATGAGTCATTGTTTGACGCTGTTGAGTAGCCTTTTCAGTTCCCTCGGAATGCAGATTATGGAGCCAATGAAATCAACCATCCTCCCGCACTGAGTTTAGGTGGGATGAGAGCCTGGAAGTCGATTCCCCTATCAAAAACTGTCTCCCCAGACGATCGATGCTGAAGGAGAAAAACACCCTATTAATATATACCTCGAGAGTCCAGAAACTTTTGAACAGATAATGTGTGACATAGCCATCTGTCGATAGCTATGTCTTGGGGGTTCCGCGTAAGTTAGAGGTGTGGGATTATCGGAAGGATGAGACATTCTATAATTCTTAATACGACTTTTATTAAGAATTTACTTATATAACGAACAAACTTATATTAAGTGAGAATAAACCAAAGTACGGCCATTTAACTAAGTCAGATCGCGCAATTAGATCACTTATCAATATAACTACTTAGATCCTCCTAATCTCAATTCAATAATTTACTAGCGTTCAGAATATAATCCTCCTACCTTGGTTGAAGGCTCGACGATACTGATATTTTCAGGTAGACTTATGTGCTCGTGTGCAATAGTTGCTCCTTGTATATAATAGCGAGAGTGGGCGTCTTCGTGATTCCTGAGTAGGCCGTCTAAACTCACTTCCAACTGTTCCACACTAAGGTTTCTCTAAGATTGCCCTCCTTTCTCACTAAACTTTCTATCCTTTTAAAGGATATCTTATTTGCATTGTTGCTTCGTTTTTCCTCTTGGAATTGGGTTGGAAAAGTTTTGCCATTAATCGTGGCCGTCGAAGAACGTAGGAGTTATGTTAGAAGAACGCGAGAGATGTCACAAATGTACTACTGATGTTTCGTTAAATACACAAAATGTCACTTTTGTGAAACTTAATAAGCAAATCTATTTCAGCTGGAGAAGATGGATCAATTTTCATTTCTGGGGTTAGTAAAACCTTTTTTTTTGTACCCTATTGGTGAGCACTGAGGTGACAGCTCTGGACCTTTGTTATGTTTGGGGAAAGTTGTGAACTTCCTATCTACAAGTCCACAGAAAAGGTCGCCCTCCATTCATCCGAGTGAGAAAATAATCATCAGCTGCCACACTTTCAGCATCGTATTTTTAGTTTTCATTCGTGAGAGGGGAACTGTCATACTGCTAAGAAAGTAATACCATAGTGTATTTGATTTTACTATGATTCTTAAACTCTAGAAGTGTTATTTTTATTCATAAATTAAACCGAATTTTATAAATACATTCCATTGGGCTCCTTTCATTGGTTTCTTGAATTTTAAATTTCAAATAAATGTTCCTTGAAGAATATATTTATTGCGCAAAGTTCGTAAACTATCAGAAAAAATAGTTATCGAAAGCGTGGTTAAAATAAACTTACCCATTTTGATCAAGATTACTTGAGTTTCTTTGGAAGCATCTCTGATCTTCTTGAGAGCCTGTGGAATTGAAAAAATAATTACATAAACTACTTCTAACACACACAAGTCACCTTGTTATTCTACTAATTCCCACCTTAAAATTTTTTTTTTCCTTAATCAAAAATATTTTAGTTTAGACAACAGTTGAAATCGCTTCATTTTTAATGTTTAACCCCAAAAATAAACAAAACGCCTTGTACGAGAAATGATGTTTTATGAAGTGTTTTTTACATTCATTATACAATTTATTTTTACCTATTTCTTCAAACTTTGTCATGACTAATTGATTTTATTTTTCTGAATATTTAAATTTATGAGTATATTTATATATACACACCTTCTCTGCACTATGTATATCCTTTTCCACAATTATTTACCAGTCATTTCAATTTTTTCTGTGAGTTAAACACGTAACACATCAGATTTCCGTTAGGCAATAAAGTTAATGTTTCTTTTTAATAAAAAGTAAAATATAGAAAATGTTGGATTTTTTGCTGAATGATGGCATAAACATATATCAACACCTTGTTTTTTTCTCTACAATTAAACAATTTATTTAAAAAAGATATCTTAAGTCGCTTAAAATATTCTTTAGAATATCGTAAAGGAACTTTCAGGCACATTAAAAAATAAGTTCAAAATAAGTGAAATTTTAAAATTTTGTTAGCAATATATGTAAAGTTTTACGTGAAGTTACTATTTTTTTTAACAGAAATATTTGACTAGCTAAAACATAATTTTTAAATACAAACAAATAAAAAAATGTTGAATGGATATTACTCCCCTTATTTTACTTTCTTCTTCTGGCCAAATTTTATTTCCGGGGATCCTTAAGTTGCCAGGATAAAGAGGGTTAGTACTTAAAAGTATGAAAAATTAAGGAATGGGTTTATATATGAATACTGTGCCACTGAGCTTAAAGAAAGGAACTAAGGACTGAAATATAAATGAATGAAAAAAAAGGATTTTCACTAAAAATGTTTATTAGTTACTTTTTGTATTGAGAGGGGGTTGTTTTACAATGTTACCCTATTTGAAATCAAGATAAAATATACTATTCAATTATATGTTTAAAATTTTTCTGAATCAGAAAAAGAAAAGAAATGTTTATTTATATTGAAAGAAATTAATTTCAGTCGTCGGTGCATTTACAGGCGAAAATTCCTTACAAAATGTAGTTCGGCGATTTTATTTAAAATATCATCGAATGATCGATATTTACTGTAGGTGAATTTGGCATGCTTTCTATGAATCCCTTACAAAGCCTAACCCTGAACAAGTACCGCGAAAAACTGTCCAATATCTCTAAAAATCCATTTTAGAAATCGTATTTTCTTTTTCGGCTTTCGAGTATCACATTTCCGCAGGATACGAATATTCTTAAGAGAAATTAAATAAAGACACATTGACACTTCTTGGTTAGAAAAGATTAAACTTAAAAAAAAAATGACTAAAACTAAACTCACCTCAACAGTGTTCCTATCCCTATAGGTGGCGAACACGAAACGGGGTGGTTGGGGTAGTTGCACCAACTGTCTCACAAACTCCAACCCGATTCCTCGGTTGGCACCGGTCACAAGAACACTCTCCACTTCCATGCCGCTAGAGAGGAACGATTCTTCCGAGAAGCGAAGCAAGAATTATTCGAATTTACTCCCTCTGAGAGATTGACGCGTGTCTCGAGAGCTCTATCAATTCCAGACAGATCCACTTACGTGAGAGTGAACCATCCTCCGTCCTTGAACCTCACGGTTCGCCTCATCAGATAACTCTCTCGAGATTGACACATTCCTTTTTTTCTTCTTCCTTATGTGTTCTTTTCTCCTCTTATTAGCAGCCCGTATCTAAAAAGTTAGAGATCTCACATGGACTGCGAAAAAGAATTATGGATCGAAACAATGGAGAAGTGCTCGACACGCGATATTTTTCTGAATGAGCTGGAAGTGAAAATACCGACGCAAGAGAATGACAAAGGATTTTCTCGGACCGGTCAATCAGAATCCAAAAAACATCTCCAAAGCATATCGATTGTTTCGTTAATATCAAGTGAAATACCGTTATCATAAAGTGTTTCAATGGACGAGTGTCTATTTAGAAAATTTTGTTGTGTTTTAATTTATTGAGATTTATTTTTAAAGTTACTTCGCTAGAAGTAACACGTGTCTACTGAGACAATTCCACTGAGGGTCAAGGAAAAGTGTACTTTGATGGGTAATGCACTACAAAATGCATAATTTTATTATAGACAATATGCACTAAAATTATTAATCGAAGCTGCACAAATTTTTCAGACACTGTTTCGGGAAAACTTCTGTAAAAAGTTTGTTTTTTTTCAAAAAATTTTTTTTGAGAAAAACATTTTTTCTTTTAAATATATTGCTTTAAGTGTCCAGTTTCTCAAATGCATTGCCAATTCAAAATAAGTATTCCTCTTTTCTAAGGAAACAATCCAAAAAAATGGTTTATTTAAACTTAGTATGTTAATGAAATACTTGTTTTGAACAAAAATGCGTCCCCTTTATAAGCATTTTTTCTTTTATGCGTGAGTATTGCCATAACCTTATTTTTACTCTGTTCAATGCTAACACTATTTTATTCTTTTGGATGCACTGAGGGGACGAAGCCGGCACCTACATTTACTAATCAATCCACCATACGATTTTAAGGATTCCGAAGCAGCAGTTAAACCGTAAGAAAAGCTCTATCATAATGCCTTCCTTCCAAATCAATAGATTCCGTTCTTCTTTCAGATTTGCTTTTATTTCTATTTATTTAATGTAATACTTCTTTGTGTTATCTCACCACTTATTAAAAAAAGGGCATTTTCCCGTTTTGTATCATGTCGAAACCCTCCATACGACAGAGTGAAGTGAATTTAGAAGTCCGCTCCCATAGACCAACAGATTTTTAATTTTTAGCATAAAGATTTCCTCTCGGTGCTTTCAGTCACATTTTTTTAAAAAATTAACCTTTCATACGAAAAAAATCTCAGTACGCCACTGTTTCAAAGAATTTAGTTATGTATCGACGTGACTTTTCAATCGGACGTTTTTTTAAAACGTTAAACAACCGTTTTATGGCCGCATTTTACTGTGGCCGTAGGAGTGGTCTTTGTCGCGAACTCGTGGACGACGTTGAGTCGTGGGCTTCTGAAGAGGAACGTGAAGAGGGACTCACGCACGTTTAATCTGTCCAAGTTCAAAGTCTTTCCATAAGCGTGGTGTGGAAGTTTGGAGAAAAAGGTGCCAACACATGTGTCATCCTCGTCACTTGACTATGGTTCTAAGTGGCCAGTTCCGTTGCCAATAGCTCTCGTATCCCATCAGAGTGCGACGTAAAAAAATTCACACGGATGTGGCAGATTTCGTGGTGCGATAATGGTTTCATGTTCGCAAACTATTATATCATTTCCACACCACAGGTCCTAGGTTCAAACCCCGGGCTGGGCAAGGTTGACTCAGCCTTTCATCTCTTCAGTGGGTCGATTAAATGAGCACCAAGCTTGCTTGGGAACTTAACACTGGGGGTTTCGCGTCAGGCTAACCACCTGACCGGAATATCTGCTCTTGCACCTCAGGGCCCAAGGTCGTGTGTACTGAGTTGGGCACAGTAGACCTTGGCCCTCACGGACTGTCACGCCACTGAGTTTAAACTATTATATACGAGGGTAATTCTGAAATTTTTGAGATACACCTAGGTTTTTAAGTTATACTATACTTTAAAGTATAAAACAGTATCCTCCAGCATCAATGCACTTTTGTAGATGAATTTCTCACAGATTAAATTCCACAAACCATTCATTTCTTGGAAATGATGAAAAAAATGCATTTACAAACACATCAATCTCTTCTTTTGATTGAAAACGACTTCCACGTAAGTTCTTTTTTAGATTAAAAAATAATCAGAAGTCACACATAGCTAGATCCGGAGAATAAGGTGGATGATCTATCATTTTATTTTGTTCTTATTTAAGAAATTCAGCTGTTCATTCGGCTGTATGGGAAGATGCACTGGCATGGTGAAGCATTGGTCCTCTAACATTCACTTCTTGGAGAATTTCTGGAAGACATTGAGTGGTCTACAAGTTGGTTGGTATTGCCTTTTATCCTTCCAATTTGATGGCTTTGATAAATCCAGTACTTTTGAAGAAAACGGCATACATTACTTTTTTCATTGCTCGTTGACTTTTCACCATTGTTCGCATCTTTAAAGACCCATATTTTGCTTTCTTGACGTGTTGGAAAACCGTATGATGTGTTGGCTATTATCATTAAAGGGCTTCTTTACTCCTCTTTTTGATGCACATTTAGATTATGAGAAACCCCAACGGCCTCTTTTCACTTCATGAATAATTTTGTGTACGGATGCGGATCCAATGTTAAGTTCCTTCTGTATCATTTGGTAGGTGCAGCGATTATCATCCGTTAACATTTTTCGTACATTATCCGGGATTACTGACGGCCACGGTCTTCTTAATGAAGAAAATTGCGGCCTCTGCAAAGTTCTGTAAATCATCTGCATATATAGTAGCACGATATGGAGATTCAACATCAAATTCTAACTGCCGTTATTGAACACATTCGTCTTGATTTAAAATCATAGAAAGTTACAGCACGTTAATATTCTCGTGTCCAACTCCATTCTCTCTTCTGTCTAAAATTTTTATTCTACGCTAAACAACTTGAAGTAAGTCAGTAAAAAGCCGTATGTTGTGTTAAAATACTTTGTAATTTAAATGAAGCCGTTTATTTTTTATTTTTTTGTAACCTCATCTGCGCGTATCTCAAAAATTTCAGAATGATCCTCGTATATATATATATATATATATATATATATATATATATATATATATATACCCTGACGGGGGAAAAATCCCACAAATAAGAAAGACTTGTGTGTTGTAAGGTAAATGAAATTTGATAGGTATGTTTCTACATCTGAAAGATGACATAGATTCAAATTTCGCCCTTAAGTGTGGCGCTAGTAACACTACTCAGAACTTGCAAATCAGGGTTGCTTTAAATGTGTGCTGTAAAGTTCATGAGCATTATTTGTTTGTGAAATTTGACGTATTGAGAGTTGTGATGTTGGCCAAGAATGCCTTTAAGAAGACGAAAAAACCATTATCAACAGCTCACCGAGATCGTCTAATAGGGCTACGAGAATGTGGATTTTCTTTCCACGATATTCCAGTAAGACTTGGCCGAAAGGTATCCAATGTGCATTATTGTTGGGAGCAGTGGCCACGTGGCACTACTGAAAGGGAAGACCGTCGTATTCGGCGTACGTCTGTGGCGCATCGTACTGCGCCTGCGGCAGAAATTCGAGCTGCACAGTGACACAACGAACTGTTCGAAATCGGTTACTTCAAGAACAGCTCCGAGCCAGGTGCCCTGTAGAGTTTGTTCCGCTGACTACAAGCCGTGGTTGTTTGCAACGCCAGTGGTGTCAAGCCAGAGCTCATTGGTGGGTGGAGTGAAGATTTGTTGCGTTTTCTGATGAAAGCAGGTTCTGCCTTGGTGCCAGTGATGACCGTCTGTTGGTCTGAAGGAGGCCAGGGGAATGCCTGGAACCAAACTGTCTGCGCCCTAAACACACACCTGATCTAAACCTGCCTTTTTTTACCTGGTCTTTTATTCAATTCCAACTATTATTTCACTCTTTCCCTATATTTATTTATTTATTTATATTCTTGTTCAAATTTTAAATCTTTGATAAAATATTTTCTATTCATCCGTGCAAGTTAAAATACATTTTTTAAAAACTTGTAGTGAATGACACTTGATGTTAATACAGTTTTTTTCAAATATTAATTCATTAATTAAATTAAAAAATGAATAAATAGCATCAAATATAAAAATAACAGTCGAACAGCAAACGTTATGATCTAAATAAAAGTATTGGAAGATAACGTAGTCGATACAAAGACCGAATTTCTGTTATTTTTTTACAGTTAATGTTAAAAATGTGTGCGAATATCTCATTTTACAGCATTTTTGCTTTGTGTATGAAAGTCTGATTTTACATATAAAATATTTTACACATTCATGATATAAAAAGCCTACAGATATAAAGTTATCAGATAATTTTTTATCATTATTCTTTTTTGTCCTGAAAAGTTTCTGTTGATAGCTTTTTCAAAAGAACTTCGAGATAATAAAAATTTATTATCTCACTTTTCACTCTATTTTGATTTTTCTCAATCTAATCGTTGCAGCACTTTTTGAATGAAAATCCACTGCAGTTCAAAGAAAAAGGTTTCGTTTCAATTTTCAAGTGAAAAGAAATGCCTCTCAGTGATACTTTTTGGTCGCTTCTTCCTCTTATGGGAACTTTTCCAATTTCCCTTGAGATGGATAGACCCACCAACAGACATCGACTGTAATGAGTTGTACGGTCCTTACAGCAAAGGTTTCTTTATTGTTGATAGATTTGGAATCGCAAGATGGTGCAAGAGACCTTTTCCAAACACAGAATTTAAGTATTACAACTCGAGCAATGATGAGGATGCTGACAAAAAAATGGAATGTGTGTTTGCAACGAAAGCTGGGCCGAAAGATGACGCTTTGGCTATGTACATGAATAACGACGTGAAACTGAGAATGAACACGGACATTGTTCCCGCCCATAAGTTTGTACTGAGTGCCCCCGTGTTCAGAGCCTTGTTTTCCAAAGACATGAAAGAAGGAACTGATGAATTTGTGGACATCAAAGACGTGGACGCCGCAACTGTTCGGCGCATGCTTCTGTTCCTTTACTCGGACTGTGTGGAGGACCTGAGCTGGGAGAGTGCGAGTCATCTCTACTCCGCTGCTTGCAAATACCGGATCGCCCCTTTGAGGCACAGGTGCTCCTCCATCCTGAAGGAGAACCTCCAACAGCTGCGATGTGTTGAGCTGAAGGCAGCCGTACTCAACTGCATTGCAGCAAACAAGAAGGAAGTCGTCGAATCTGAAAAGTGGCGGAAGACGGAGAAAGGCGATCCACAATTGGCTCTAGATGTATTCCAAGTTTAAAGTGAGGCAGTAAAGATTTTTTTTGTTTGCTTTTGTTGCTAATTCATCTCTTTCGTAACAGTCTTAATTTCCAAGTCAGTTTTGTTAAGGTATCCGACTACTTGCGGCAACTTTTTTTTTTAAATGGAGATATGGAAATTTGTTTGTGGTTTATAGATTTATTTAGCACGTTTTAAGGGGGGGAAATGCTAAAATTAAGAAGAGAAAAGGAAATTATTATTACCAAAATGAGGGAAAATTGCATAAAAGAGAGAGGCCCCCTTTGTGCAAAATATTCATGAACAAATATTCAATTTTGATGTGATACTTTGACATTCATTCAATTCCTACTATTAGTTCACGCTCTCCTAATAAATACATTTATATATCTTGTTCAAATTTTCAATCGTTAATAAAATACTTTTTATTCATCCACTCAAAGTCAAATACATTTTTTAAAACTTGTAGTGGAGGACACTTGATGTTAATAAGTTTTTTCAGATATATCATAATTCATTAATTAAGCTTAATTAATTAATTAATTATAGTTTAAGAGATATATTTCAGTCGATATTATTCCTCTAGATGGCAGCCTCATTGGATAAAACAGCTTTTGTTAAATTTGGGATGAAGATTTAACTTAACCTGTGAATAATAATATGCTAGTTAGATGTTAGCCTCCCCTTTATACTTTACTTAAAAGAAATTTTTACCTATTATATTCAACTTTTATTAAAAAATATAATTACAAATTTAATGTGGTTAAAATTTCTAATTTTAATTCATAAGGTGTTTTGCTATTTAATATTGTGATTCTGTGTCATATGTATACATATATTTATAATAATTGTAATTATTTAATAAAAAGTAACTAAAATAGAATTTTTCTTTGTTGATCTAAGTAGGAATTGACTTTAGTTTTTTTTTTTTTTTTTTTTATATTACTTGTTTTTGAAATGACCTTCAGGATAAGATATTTTAATTTTTACAAAAACTAGGGCCATTTATCTTAGTTATTATATGAAATTGCTTAAAGAAGAGCAGTGATTATATTCACAGAAGGGACTATAAATTTTGTAATAAAACAATGTTCGATAAATCTGAAAGTAAAAGCATTTCTACTATTACACAGAACATACACAAATATTTTCATTTAATTATTCGTAAAACTTTTTGAGAAATCGCTGTCCCCGTTTGAGTTTTTCGAAAAAAAAAACCAGATTTCGAGAGTAAAACGCATTATTAAGTTAAACCTCTTATTTAAAGTTATGGCATATGCGTTTACTAAAACGCTTATAGTTTTTATTCTTGTGAAAATAAAAAACTTGGTATTTTTACAAAGCTCATAAGGTGGTCTATAAAATAAAATCATAAAAAAAATTGTCAATTTTTGAAAAAATTCAGGATTTTAGGGAAGTCGGATGCCTTAAGGTATCCGACTAAGTTCGGAATCGTGATTTTGCAAAAGAGTATAAATGGATAATATTTATGATATTTAGTTTCAAATAAATTAGAAAGCGTATATAAAATTGTTTTAAGAATATTATTACAATAAAAAATTATTTAAGTACACTATTTTGACAAAAAATGAACATAGAATGACCCATTTTCAAAACATTCTCCTTTTGTGAAAAAGACTTCTATTATAATAATATTTTGTCTGTATATGGTTCAATCCTCTGTACAGAGGCTGAACTAGAATTTTTGAAATATATAACTTAGAAGTGGATTTATCTCTATTTTATTACAACAGAGGAGAGAAATTTTAAGAAAAAAAAAAAAACCCGATAATTATTTCAATGGGTATGAAAATAATGTGAATTTGTCAAAACTCCTAGTTCAGACTCTTTAGAGAAGTCTTTATTTCATATAAGCAAAATATTATTATTTTAGAAGCATTTTTTATAAGAAGAGAACGTTTTGAAAAAGATTATTCTAAGTGAATTTTTTGACAAAATATTGTATTTAAATAAGTTTTGTGTGTGTGTGTTTGTCATAATGTTCTTAAAACCATTTTATACGTGTATTCTAAGTGACACTAAATATCATGAAAATTATCCATTTATGAACTTTTTTAAAATCTCGGTTCCGAACGTAGTCGGATACCTTAACAGTCGAACTTTCCAATTATTTGATAAAAACAATGGCAATAATCCTAAACATCTGACAACGTAATTCTTGGTTTTAAGAAAGTGCGTGGGGTATGTATTTTTGAAATAGAAAATATTTCTCATAAACTTTATGGCGTTAAGAGTGTGATTTAAGGGTGGGCAAATTGTTTTGGCTCACATTATGGAAGCGGTAGATACCGGGGGCCATACCTTTTAAAAAATAGGATAGCCTTCATTATAAAAAATATACCGTAAAATCGGGTATAAAAACGATAGATTTAAAAGAGATGAGCATTAAAAAAATTTTGGCTTCTATGCATATCGAAATGTAGTTTATTTAAAAGCAATGACATGCTCTATGGACTAAAATCGTTGTAGTTCGAGAAGTATTCTTTTTTTTCAAAAGTCTGGGACGATACCTGAAATGAAGGGCTTCAAAACATAAGAACGTTGTTTATTAACATTTTAGATTTCTTCGTGAAGAATGGGGATCGCGTTATGCGACGAATATACATAAAAATTAAAAAAATGTAGCTTGAAAATATAGGTACGCGTTATACGCCGGATTTTACGGTAAGTTATATAAAATAGTGGTAGTTTTATTCAATTTATTTGTTGTTTTAATTGCATGTCATCTACAGCTCCATGCACATTTAATTTTAGAATCATACTTTTCTACATTTTTTTAAAAATCAAGAGTGAAATTGCACATGTTTAAATTCTCATTACAACCTGCAAGTTTGTCATCTTGTTGCACATGCATCTCTATTGACTCTTGTTCATCTTCAGGAAAGAGAAACTTTGCTCACGAATAGATGTCGACTCAAATACGAAGAACAACTCCGCAGCAAATTTCTTCATAAGTGGGAATTTTTCAGCTGATACAGATTTGTAAAAGTTAATGTCATATAATTAAAGAATTCCCTCATACTGGGATCTGTCTGCGCAAGCTGTTGCTCCTCAGGCGTTGTATCAATATATGCTGCAATGGGATAAAAGAGCAAATTAAATTTAGGGTCAATTTTCTGACACTCCTGAGATCTTGGGACCTCCAAACTCTGAAGAGGATCTATTTATAGAATGTTGTTTTGCCGAACAAAAAGGAGTTCTGTTTTTCTAAGAGTAAAAACGAATCTTTGATCGAGAAGGAAATCTCGGTTCAAAACGACTTTTCTTACTTGGAGAGCCTAAAAAAACCCTGATGTAATATATAACTTTTCTTTTAATATTTTTATTGTTTATATAGATGCTTTGTAAGATGTATTTTTTGCAGTTATCCTGTCCTGAAATTTCTTAATAAATGTATTCAATGAAGCATAAAAAAAAATTATGTCCTGAACACAAAGTACAAGCAACAATTGAGTAAAATGGTCTATGATTCTTTCTACCCAGTTACAATTCTTGTATGCTTTATCGACAAATTATTTCAGATGGATTCATTTCCGAAGCACATCTGCTATACACAATTAAAATTCATTGAAAAGTTTATGAATTTAAAAATAATTTATGTACTAGTTTTAATCGTTTAAAATCTAATAAAAATAAATTGATACTCTTTTATAAATAGCATCATGAAACATCAATAAAAAAAAGTTTCAACTAAAATGTATATATTGCTATGAGATAGCTCAAGAGTTGTAAAATGAAAGAATACAAAAGTTTCCAGGAAAGAAAATACAAAAACTCTCTTCAGCACCTTTGAAAAGCCCTCGCGTAGCTGAACACAGTGCGACTCACTCAGCACCTCTCAAAAAAATTGTCACAGGGATAATAGCCTTTGTTGCTCCGTGTTCCATAAAACTCATATGGAAATGTTCAAATTGCATTATAGTACAAAAGTTGAGCGGGAAGCTTTTTGATTCCGGAAGGTGGTGAGATGGTTTTAAATACAGATTTGTGAATTTTTGAAATTTGCATTGTATTATTTAGTCTTCTATTTATAGATAAGATATTTTAATTTTAGGTTTTGCATAAATTTGTGTATTTATAAGAAGAGTTTTGAAGTAGGAATAAGAAAAAAAAAATGAATGTTTTCCCTCACCCAAAAAACAAAATAGAAATATCAAAAGCGGAGAATTTTCTATAAGTCAAATAAATTTAAAAGGAATATAACAGATATTGAATTGATGACTAAATTTAAAAAACAACAAAATTTAACTTTGAGTCCTAGCATCACGATTTTTTAAAAATCATATAACTTTCAGAGTAGTAACCCTCTAAAATTAAAAGAAGCAATTATGAATGAGTTCTCTAAGAAGAAAAGTAACCGAAATGAGAGCAAGACGAGAAACAACGAGATTTTTATCAAAGCAAATAGTTGTGAATTGGAGGCATATGGAGATAAATGGCGCACACACAAATTACTGCAATATTACTATTTAGTGGTCTAACTCGTAGTTATATATTACAAGGAATATAGACACTGAATATACTATTGATGACCTGAAGTCGGAACTGGAAAATAATAGCTGTTCAGTTTTAGAATTACAACGATTTACAAGAAAAACAGAATCTGGAATCCTACCTACTAAAACAATCAAAGTCAATAAAAAATTGCATCCTACCTGAAAGAATTCCAATCGTGTTCGAGATGTTTAAAGCTCAAACTTATTATGAGAAATCGAAACAATTGTTAGAAATTCGGCCAGATTCACACATTTTGCTGAAGTTCAATAAAATGCAAAACATTTTAATCAGACCATTCAGAAGAGGAATGGAAGAATACCGAAACAAAAAAAATCTTTCTCTTGTAGAGAAGCTCACAACTCCAACTCAAAATTATGTAAAAAATATCAAGCAGAAGTTAACATTTTAAAACTAAAAGTAGAACAACAAGTTATGAAACAATAGAAAAATTTCAAAATGCCAAAAAATCCTCATACTTCTTCAAAACATATAATAATCAAACAGAAAAACTTGGAAAACAGGTAATATGAAATTAGAACAGAAGTTTGAAGAAAATAACAATATCATTGAAAAGAAATTCTCACAGATAATACAGCGTTTTATTACTGAACTTAATACTGTAGACGCACAAATAAATTTGTTTCATTTCCTTGATTAATTCAATGGAATCCACTGTAAAATAAACTGCATCCAATATCATTTTCCCAATATCAAGACATGAGGTCAATCCGATAAATAGGAAGCTTATTGACAAGGCCAAAAGGGCTTAAAAAACTGTACCAGCAGAGAATAAATGTATTTGGAAGTTCTGTGTTATATACAATTTTTCCTTATTATTATTAATAATAATCTGTTTCATTTTTGGCATCTCGTTAGATACGTTGTCTCGTGTCCTTGGGTCGTGTAACGAGTTCAATGAAATGCACGTGGAAGCAGACCAGATATTCTTTTTGCACTAATTTTTCACCCAGAAAGCATCTGAATATTTCAAGAAACATGGTTACAACCTCATGATATTTTCACTATCCCCAATAAAAATATTTGCCGGATTTATAGAGAAGACAGAAGAGAAGAATTATTGATATCCTTGGGAAAAGATATTATGGTAAATTTAACGCCAGTTTCAGCATCTGATGTTGAAATATTTTATGGCGAGAAAAAAAATTCTTTTTCTATCAAGTTATTTATCGGTAGCAAATAAACATGAATAAAACGTACTTATGTGAGAACTGTAGATGGGCTGTAACAATGATTGGAAAAAAAAGGTCTGTGTTATTTAATCTTAAGAGTGTGGTATTTATTATGTATAGGATGAAATCAAAACACACACACACAAAGAATTTTTGTTATTTATTGTATTCTTTATTGATGAAAAAGCTAAGAGTCATTCATCAAAGAGCACAATTCTCTTCAAGTGTTTTTCCACCATTTTAAACACAAGAAATTACAGAATTTAATTTTCTTGGCTTTTAAGGAAAGCGTGATATCAAAACGTTTTTGTATTCTATAAAAGAAACACAAAAATTATTATTTCAAATACGAAAGCAAGATAATAACGATAAAAATATAACTTATCAATATATTTTATTTGATCGCCAGCGTTCAAAAACAAAAAAAAAGTTATTTGGAAGTGGTAAGGTTAAAAATTGCCTTCCTTTCAGAAAAAATCTTACTACAGAAACATTTTCACATTTTGATTCGAAAATTCTAATGCTTCGAAATTTCGAAGCACAGAAACATTTGTATCCAAAAATATACACAACGCATAATTCACTATTTAATTGTCAGATAACGGTAGAAAAGTGCAACACAAAAACAAATCTTTTTATCTTCCAAAGAGAAAACAGTTCAAGAATAACATAAGATGTGTGTTTGTTCAAAACAATAAAGCATTTTGCATGTCTCGATGGAGAATAAACAAATAGGTGGCCAGCCAGTGAAGGCAAGGCTTCATAACGTCTTTTGACTGCTTTCCAAAAGAAACTGAAAAGACTTGGGAATTCTTTTTTTAAGTCCTCGTTTACAAGGTTTCTCGTTCTTTCAAACTAGAGCACTCAATATAAATACACTGCCTTGAACGCACAGTTTGGAAAATCGCAAACATCAATTCCGTGTCATTTCGAAATGTTTCTCATCATTCTTTGATCTCTGCAGAAACGAATAATAGATTGATCCACCATTTTCTAGCAGTTGTACAAAATCATTTCGAAACTGTACGATCGAAATTCAACGAATAGTATTGACAAATTATTTCCTTCCAAAATCGTCTGAAGTTCAAAATTTAATAAACACGTTTTCTCTGTTAAAAGTAAAACTAGTAACGTTTTCTTAAAATTTGCGTTCGTGTGATGTTATTTTCCAACTCTCTAACACTAAAAACATCTAAAAAAGTTATTTTTGAATTTTTTGGAAAAAATCATTTATCTAGTTAAACGGTTGAAAAAAAGGTATGAAAAAATAAAATAGATGAAAAAAAGTTTAAGTATTTTTGTTTTCCTTCAAAATTCACATCAAATTTGCTATTTAAAATTAATACCGATTTATGTGAAGGTGCCTTAAAATTCTTTCAATGCAGAGAAGAATTGGACAAACAGAAAATGACCTCTACTAGTGATAACCTTTCCCAGGGAATGAAATGAAATTTTTTCTGTTTTTGTGAGAGTCGATGAATTGAAAAATCTTTGAAATTTTTGACTGGAAAAATTCTTGTTCCAAAAAGTGTGATAAATAATATGGTCAGAATTTTTTTTAAAGTGTCCATATTAAGATATTTCTATTTTAATACTCGATAGTAAATTCGGTTGAAACATTTTTTTTAGCAGCATTCGCGAGAATTTAGTAAAGACACCGTGAAGCGAGAGAGGCTAAAAGAAAGGTCATGAGATCTTGGAAAAAAATTCTGAAACAAATAAGAATTTTTTTCATTCGCAGATGTGGTAAGAATTTTCCCTTTTGAATTTTCTTCAGAAGGAATATATTTATTGCTGTTCACATCGAACAATTTTCTTTTTCCGCGGTCATTTTCAATTGCAGTTCTTGATCCCGAGAATTTTTTGCGGTTTGAACTCGGACCCAAACTCGCTCCGTATCATCTTCTGTTCCTTATCTCGCACGATTGATTCGAAAAATAAACGATTCACAAGAAATCAGTTGGATGGAAAAAAAGAAATACTTTTTGCGATTAAAATTGGATTATTAATCATTTCTTTCTAGAAATCTTGGTTACAGCTAACATAATATCACTCCTGCACCATGAGTTCAGTCTAAAGATGTCAATTAAGAGAGAGAGCCCCCACGTGGTTTGCTGGATCTGAAGGCCTCTACAGCGCATGCAGGTTGTCGCACGACTTGCTGGTCATGCAGGTCTTTCTCCAGAGTCTCTTGATGATGCACGTGGCCTTGTTGCGCGAGTTCTGGGCGCTGCGGTCGCTCCGCTTCTTCTGCTTTTCGGCAATCTTGGCTTTGATTCGGATCTGTGTGATGATCCCGACCAAGAGCTCGTCCAGTTGGTGGTTGATGGCCACGGACGTCTCGATGAATTTGCAGCCCCGCTCTTTCGCCAAGGATCGTCCTTCTGCGAAGAGAAATGTTTCAGTTGTTAACATCGTTTTTGCATGATTTTTAAAACACATCAATTCAATTGGGAACATATTGTCGGAGGGAAACAGTTGTATTTCTGTATAGCCACATAAATTATTATTCTTATAAGCCTTATTCTTCAATTTCTACTACTGGCTCACACTCTCTCTCTATATTTATTTATTTATCTTCGTGGAATTTTCAATCGTTCATAAAATTCATTTTAAAGCGCTCCATTGAGCTGAAATTTTATGTACATAATTATTTTGGATGATAATACAGTCATTTAATTTTATAGTTAATAAAAATTAAAACTAATTATTCAAATAATTACAAATACAGCCACGTTGGCATCATTTGTGTCAAAACATGAAAAGCATTTCTCCTCGCATTTTAAAACGCTCGTTTGAGCTGCAATTATAAATTATTGTTTTGGATAAAAGTACGATCATTTAATTATAATTAATTAAAATGAATTGACTGAAACTAATTATTTAAAGAATTACAGATACAGCTACGTTGGTTCCATTTTTAGCGACTTGGGTCAAAACTTTAAAAGATTTTTTTTTTCTCCCGTTTTAAAGCATTCAAATGAACTGAATTTTTATACAGACGATTGTTTTGGATGCCAATACGATATTTTAATGATAATGAATAAAATGAATGACCCCTTAATGTTGTGATTCTGTTCTACGTATATACATACTTATATGTGTGAATTGTAACTATTTAATAAAAAGTAGCTAAAATAAAATTTTTCTTTGTTGATCTGAGTAAGAATTGACTTAATTTTTTTTTTAAATTACTTGTTTCATATTTAGCATAGTGCAACTTAAAACTTTTGAAACATCCGACGAAAATGTAAGTTCCTCTCTTAACAGACTGAAATCTTATAACATTATCGTAAAGAAGAGATACGCGTGAGCAGATAACAATCGCATGTTTTGGTCATTGCTTAATCCTTAACTGTTGCCAGTTGTCTACATTCCAGTTTCACTTTATTTTATTGAAAGACCCGAATATGCGTGCGTATCTATATAAAAATGTTGGGTTGGTTTGTGTACGCTCGCATAACTCAAAAAGTTCTGCATGGATTTATCTGAAATACTGACACAGCGTTACATTTGACTTCGGTCAGGTTCTTATGTACTTTTTATTTCGAAATTCACTCTAAATTTTTTTTAATTTAATTTTTAAGTGATTTTTGGGTGTTATGACGTCATACGATGTCACGATTCACTCTAAATGCGAAAATTTAAACTTTACTCATAGTTTCTTCCGAATTATTGTATATTTCTACTATGGTTATGTTTATATATTGGTTGTCATATTTATCTATTTTTGTGTTCTTTGAAATGTCATTGGAATTATTTTTCGAATAAATCATTTTTTAAAAATTATTCTTTCAACAACTCAAATTTTGTTTTGTAGTTTTGGCAACAATCGGATAGCATTATCGCAGGATGTTTACAATTTTGATTATATTCTACATCGTGTTTTTTTTCTGTAATTTTAAGCTAAATTTATTTCTCTTTATTAAGCGAAAATGAAATTTACATAATTGACTTCTGTACGCTACTTATTTTTCTACCAAATAGTTTCCGTTAACCATTTACCTCAAATAAAAAGACGTATCCAAGTGCCGCGATATAACACACATTCAGTATTTGGAAACAATATTTTTTCCCACTTAAAGACATTTTAATTTGACAAAATTAATCAACGGGCTTTTTAATCAGAATGTTTTTTCTCTGTTTTAGACAACTTTTTAAATTTCATTTGATTCTTACGTATTATCGCAACAATCGCTAACTTTCATGATAACTCGCAAAGTTGGCCATTCCATTTTCGCAGATGTTGTACGCACGGAATTGGTGCTTCGATTTATACAATGTCGACAATAGGTTGCGATAATATGTAAGTGCCTTTCATTTGATATTACTATTGAAATACAAATAGTAAAACTAAGATTTTCTGATTTTGAGTCATCAAAATGTTGCACCTTATTTTGTTTTGGATTGCTTTATAAGATTATAACTTTTTTAAACAGATTCCATTAGTAATTTGTTAAAAAAATACTTGAAGTTATTATGGTTTGCTTTTGTCAGGGACGTAGAGCTACCGCTGTATCAGTGATGCAGGGGCCCCAACGAATGTTATTGCAGTTCCACTTACATGGTGCTCATATCTGAAAAAGGGCCCCAAAGAATTCGGATACAAAGCCCACTCAGAGCTGTTTTGTAATTTCATAAGTTTTTGTTTTAACCTACATTTTAACTGCAGTCAATCGACTTCAGTACATAATAATTGTATTGCAGAAACTCGAACTTAGGTCATCATACTGGCCAAGCAAACACAATGCGAGGGTTAGTTGCTCATCAAATTAGAGTAGGCATCATTGAATGAGTAAAACAGACAGAAGGCTCAAATACATGCAGAGGAAACAGGTGGTCATAAGATTGTAATTATTTTTTCATATTATACTTTCGCGTAGATAAAGATAGTTCAGCTCTTTTTATGTCAATTAGTGTTAGTATTGTATATCATTTTTCAATTTATTTTTAAGCTCAGGATATTTACTTTGGATAATTTTTATATATAAAATTCTAATTTTAATTCTGAACACTATGGATGTGTTTGGCGTGATATCAAAATCTCTCCACAAACGAGTAGCGTATCACTTAATATATATATATATATATATATATATATTTCACCTTTTTATCTCTTTCCAATGAATCTAAATTAAATTAATATTCAAGTTTTTTTGGGGGGGTACTTAATTTTTTTTTTAGTTGGCCATTTATCTAAAATCAAGACATCGCCAAATACTGCAATATGCATTCAAAAAGGGAAAACCATTCTATGCCTGTTTAGGCGCAATAATAATACTTTTTTGCACTTGGTAGTGAATTTTTCCACGAAATAGTTATTGAAGTTTCTAATAGCTGGGGCAATAACATTAGACTCCCAAAATATCTATTTTGTGTAATTTCAAAATTTTATTAGGTGTTACTGTGATATACAAATGGGAAAATTAAGATTTTCTGATGTATAGTTTGTGTTTGTTTTGATATTTATGTATTGTCGCAACCATATTGCCAACATTAGCACTTAATTGCCAATTCACCGTATATGACGCGAACAAAATCGGGGTTGATATAGTTGCAACAGTACCCAAGTACCTTTGTTTGCAACTTTTTTTGGTGATTTCATCAAAATATTGATAATTTGCTGTTAATTATTTGTTTTTGATAGCTTTTTATCATTTAAGTTTGTTATAGCTAGCTGTACCCAACCACGTTTTCCTGTGGCTCAGTCTAGTTAAAAAGAAAGAAAAGAGAAAGCACACATTTCTAATATCTTTAACCGCTTGCACTTGGGGTATGATTTTTTTTGTAAAAAATTGTGGAAATATACATTAACAAAACTTTTCTAAACAGATTTCATTTGTAATTTGTTAATAGAATATTCCCAAGTTATTATGGTTTTTTGTCATGTTATGGATCTAAAATTATTTGCATTGTCTCCATAGGGGAGGTGCCAAGTTTGAAAATAAATTTAAAATGACTCTTCTTGAGTTCAAAGGGTTAATTTTACAATGCTTATAAGCATATATAAGCCACTCTGTTTTAAAGATAGGTCCTTAACTTTGTTGATAACAATTGCTAATGCTAATCGAATCGTGAATTGCAAAAATACTCCATCATTATCAATACTTTGTCATAGATTTCTGCTGCAAAATCCATGTTTATATTGAATTTTCCTGGCGTATTCGATTGAAAATATCTTCAGCCTCTCATTGCGTTGGATTTCAGGTGTGTCAATTGATGCACGTTTAAAGTTAAATATTTCATTAGCATTTTTTTTTTTAATGTTTTGAAATTTTATATTATTTTGTTTTGATTTTCTTTTCTTTTTAACAGCAGTTTTAAATTTTTTAAGAAATTTTATATGCTTTGTTTGAATTTTTTTTCTTTTTAAGTGCAGTCAATTGGCTTCACTACATAAAAATAATACCTTGAGGGAAATCAAACTTAGGTCGTCATACTTTCAAAGCAAAAGTACTACAACACGAGTGTAATTGCACAACAAACTGAGAAAGAATGGATATCAGCAAACGAGAAAAACCGACAGAGAATGGCACAAACACATGCTGAAGGCGCAGCAGAGCAACATGCAGCCAGACTTAAGGATGCACATTTGCGAGCACATCATTCGTGTTTTACAACATCAGAAAGATGTTAACCAGAAACAACACATCTGCGTCAAACATGATTTTGTGGTGAGCAATCACACAATAACAGTCACCTTGCATTCTGGTACAACCCAGTGGAAGATTCTAGGTTCAGGCAGCATGTTCTCATCTACACAATGATGGAAGTGTATCCTTATTGCAATGCTCTGGAATTTAAAGGAGAAACAAATGTTTTGTACCACTGAAAAAATTAAACCGCGTCAACTCGGAGAACCAGAGCTATTAAAAATTTTGCTGGCTAGATATACTGCGAAATCAAAACATTTACTACATAACATCAGAAAATACAATTCATGTTTCTAAGTGACATTGTTTGGATAAATGTGCATTTGTGAACACACCTCTGATTTAACAGAAATATCCATAAACATTGTAAAACCAACCCATTCCCCTCAAGGAATCCAGAGTAGAGCCATTTAAAATTTAACTTCAAACTTGAGGTCTCCACTTTAAGGACAAAAATAAGCCGTAATAACTTCAAGCATTTGGTTAACAAATTATAAATTATATCAGCTAAGGAAAGTTTTGCGTATATATATTTATACATTTTTTTTTATAAAAAATCATACCTGCGATGCAAATGTTTTAACATACTGAAAACATGTGCTTTCTGTTTAACAAGACTGAGCCACAGCAACGCGTGGCAGGGTACAGCTAGTATATATATATATATTGATATTTGAATGTGGTGAGTGATAAAGTTCAGCGTGTTACTTGGAGAAATATGTTCTATTTTTTGAATTTCCGTTAGAAGGGAATGATATATACAAATGGGGAAAAAATTACTTCTCCATTGTTGTCAGGTAAGCTATCAACGTTTGATGTTGTATTTGAAAATTTTATTGGATATATGCCAGATTTTTTTTTTTGGGAAATACAGTATGTTGCCAAATATCTGCATACAACTTTGTTCGAAATAAATACTCAATATTTTATTTATCTAGATTTTTTTCTACGTAATCTATGACTATATTCCTGTATAAAAATTAATTTTTTAAAACTCAAAAAAAAAAAAAAAAAAAAAAACCGTATGCATTTAAGGATTAAGCAAACTGACTGATTGATTGATTTGCTTTTATGTCGCAAAGGATCTCGTAATTTTGAACCTCGGACCAATGACGAGGATGACATCTAAGCTCTGGCACTCTCCTCTCTAAACCTCCTCAACACATGAACGGAAAAACTTTCAGCCTCTAAAAATTTAACGTGCATTAGCTACTCTGCAATGCGGGTCTTCAGTGGCACTAGGTTTCGAGACCGTGACTCAACAGCGATGGCCTCGACTTCATGACCATAACCACTCGGCTACCGTGACCCTTTGCTTAAGCCAGTGGTCTTCAAACTCTGTTTCACAGAAAACAGGGGCTCAACAAGTCACAATAAAAAAAAATTATGAATATGTGTGCAAAACAGTTTAGCGTTCTCTATGAAGTTTGTATAACTCCGAGTATCTAAAGCTCATCCCACACATTAAAACGAAAAATTAGTCACCCATCCGGTATAGTAATTAGCGACGCTCACTGCTGTGCGTTTGGGCCTGGGTTCGAATCCTGGAGAAGACATGGAAGTTTGAAAATGTATAGGGCCTTCGCGGCAGGGGGGTACTTTAAATAGCCGCCTAGCCACAAGTCCTCTCGTGAGGTTTGGAAGGGGAAGACAGGTGGGAGGCGCCTGACCGCCCCCAAGGTGCTCTCCTGCAAAGTTGCGGTGAAACTGAGCTAAATTGTTCTGTCACCTGTACGGTGCTTAAAGCTACGGATAAGGACAGGCGTTACTTAGCCCTTTGCCATGATGAATTTTGTGGGCCTTGATCTGGCCTTTGCCGATCAGGTGGCATTAGTAACAACAAAATGAAAAATTTTATTTATTCATAATAACTTTATATATTTTGTGTAAAATACTTTTTATATTAAATTTTATTATATTATAATAAAAGAAGATATCAAAACGTTTTTTCTCTTTCTATGTACAATGAGTTTTTAATTATTTACTATCCCGTGTTCCACGAAATAATTTTATATTCGTTAGTACAATGTTTTGTAAAGCTAAATACTTTTCTAATCGAAAGTGCGCTATTTTTTCATTTGTGGAAAAAACACCTTCGTCCGTCCATTTCGATCTTATTTTTTGTGTTAAAAGTGCGCGTTATACGCCGGATATTTTACGGTACTTAAAATACTATTTTAAGACACATTCTTCTTTTTTTGTGGATGGAATGGGGTTCCTTGAAAACACTTCATAATTCCCAGGGTTCTCTGAGTCGAAAAACATTGAAGACCATTGATTGAAGCGAACAGTGTCAAAACAAAACATTTAATATGTCAAGTTTACTTACAAGTCTGTGAACAGGCTACGTTTACAACTCCAAAATAATGCATAATCAAATTTCATTGAATTCGTTAAAACTTCTTTTAATCCTAACTGCTCCAGTGACGCATCTTCCTCTCGACAGATTTATTCTATACCAGATGGGCCGGCGTGCGCTGGTCCCGTTCACGGCTAGTGCCTACCCATGCAATCATGACCGCTCGCTCTGGTTACAGTTGAAGATTCTGAATGAATAGATTACTAAATGTTGAGCTACTAGTCATCGATGTTACACCCAAACTATGATATCTCGAAGTGAGGTCGATTTCGAGCATGATTTTTAGACTTGTTTCGGCAAACGGAGTCACTATTTATCGTCTCCATATACGTTTTAGTAAATTTTTTTCTAGACTTTTTTTTCCCTCAGCATAATCAAATTTTCCAAAAATACTGAGGCTGAATTTCAAGTGATTCTGTAAATTAGAGGAGTAATATTTATTCTGACTGTTGGTTTGCTGAAGAAAAGTATTGAAAGAAAACTGACGTTTCGAATGTGAAACTGCCAATCACACGTGTTATTTTACAAACACGGAAACAAGTTTTCCTGCATTACATTATTCATCCTATTTTATTCTATTTAACACAGGGAGGGGCAACTTTATAGCTGTGGCGGGCCGAATGAATCTACCAATAGGATTCAGCGTCCCACATAATAGGACATTTTTGAAAATCTGCGATAATGCGTGCAGAGCGTCAATGTTATATATATAAATTTTAAAAGATATTTCTTAACATAAAAAGAGAGAATAATATAGGTTTACACAGATGTAATCAATTATAGAGTCAATAATATAGATTTATAGTGTTATTAGATATTAAATTTGCATCATTTAAAGATATGTCTTCTTGAAGCCCAATGGCTGAGTGGTTAGGGCATTGCACTTCCACATCACAGGTCCGAGGCTCAAACCACGGGCTGGGAAAGGTTGACTCAGCCTTTCATCCCTTCAGTGGGTCGATAAAATGAGTACCAAGCTTGCTTGGGAACTTAACACTGAGGGTTTCGTGTCAGACTGACCACATGATTGGAGCATCTGCTCATGCACCTCAAGGCCCGTGGTCGCGTCTACTGAGTTAGGCACAGTAGGCCTTGGCCATCATGAGCTGTCGTGCCACTGAGTTAAGTTAAAGATATTTCTTACATAAAAATAAACAGTAAAAAATGTAACTATTTTTTCAACAAAAATAAAAAAAAATTAAAAGTGTACATAAATTATATATTTTTAAGCATATTTCTATCAGAATAAGAAATAGACAACATATAATGTAAGTATTTCTCTCCATTATAGTTGAATAAAAAATTTAATGCGAACCTAGTTCTTGCATCGCTCTACTTTCATATCGCAAAATCAGGGGTATCATGTGTGATTTTCAATTTGACTCGATTCTGAGTATTCAGTCGTTAAACATTTTCGAAAACTCGAAATGTTTTTCATACGAGGAGAGAATTTGTACTTAGTTGTGTTTATAGAAAGCGACAAAGCAGAGTAATGCAGTTTTCTCTCTTCGAACAATTAAATCTCTCCATCAATGACATCAATAACTTATAAAATAGCTGTAAAATTATTTTTAGAAATGTGTTTGATATATTTTTTCGCAATTCCGTAAATGTCCATAATTCTGTAAATGTTACGCTCATTACAAATGTATCAAAATCATCACTCAAAAACGGACAAATTTGTAGAGTAGTGTAGAGTGCCACATGGAGCCGACCCCTGATTTAACATAACCACTGTGGTGTCGTCTCAATTATACTTTCTACTCTTCTCCATATAACCCACTACTTCTAAATAGAATCAATTCAAACAATTATCTTGATTATCACTACAATCAAACAAACATCGTGTTAAAACACTCCCGAGGAACTTTATTCTTGGTACAGCAAAACCACGCGCCGTGCGTCGGTTCTCACCGAAGGAATTCAGTTTCCTTCACCCCCAAAACAGATCAGTGATTCGCTCTTCCAAAACAAGGGCCTTTTTCTTGCCCTGCCCCCCCCCCTCGCTCTAGGGTCAATCACCTTCTCTCTATACAAAACACAGTAACCCCTACCCCGCAGGTGCGGGAAGTCGCCAATTCTTAATAAATCTACCTCCAACGAGTAGTCAGACACTACAACCGTATTTGCTGTTTCGTTTTTTGAGAAGCACTCAGTCAATTTTTCGATTACTTTCAGTGAATTTAAAAGCAAGATCGAAATATAGCCAGCACAACACCCCTTTGTTTCTTTTTCTAAAGTGGCACTGCCGCCTTGGCAACCGAGTGGTCAGTTTCTGCCGCCTCGTGGGTTCAAGGACACGTAAAATCTGTCGAGGCTGTGATTGGTCAAGGAGTAGGATGTCAACTAGTTTTCTTCCTCGACACTTGAACTTGGAAATTTCCAAGTTCGTTACTCGCAGATTTAGTTGCTTCTAAATGCGACTTTAATGACCGTCAATAAATTCAAATACAGTGGTGTATATAAATGAATGGATGCACTTACCGACAGTGGGGACGGTTCTGAGCCTCGCGAGGTCTGTTTTGTTCCCTACCAAGATGGCGGCCTTCGTTCCGAACGTCGTCTCCAGTTTCGACAGAATCTGTCGGGCTTGAATGTAGCTTCTCCGATTCGTCACGGAGTACACGATGATGTACGCATCCGGCAGAGGATCTTTCAAGCGACCCTGAAACAAAACGGAAATTTATTGTTTGAAAGGCGTTATACCAGAATTTCACCTTTTTTTTATATAAGTAAAGATTTACTTAAATCGAAAAATATCTCCTCTTCTCCCTTTAAATACATAAAACTACAAGAATGAAATTAAATTGGTAATTTTAAATTTTTGTACAAAAACTTTAAAAAAAAATTAGTGTATAAATAGCGCCATGAATGACTTAATCATTCAGAAGGGTCCACTCGAGGGCTTAGAGATAGCATGTCCGTCTCATAAGTCCAAGGTAGCGGGTTCGATCACGGTAGGAATCGAAAGATTTTCTGGTTGCGAAAATCGTAAGCACGCATATCATATGATTATGTTTCATGTAAAAGACTCCTTAAGTACCAATTTGCCCTCTGGTATTCTCTGGTATTGCCGATGAAACCATTTTTTTCGTATTTGCCGTAAGTGTGAGACAGTTCGGCGTCCCCATTCAGTCGAATAAGAGGAGCTGACATTATTTCAAAATTCTTACCTTCCCGTCTGGCTCCGGACGCGCTTTTCAGAATACCTTGACTTTCGCTACCATGACTTACGAAAAACTCGAAGTTTCGCGGTTTTCAAATCTCGTCAATTCGTTTTGCGTTTGACAAAAAAAAAAGAAAAAAAAAGGGGGTAAAATGGGTGATATTGGTAATTGGATTGAAGCGTTGTTGAACCTACCAAGCAAATGACATTCAAGAACTGCTGGATTCCCACAATCAGACAATTAATGAGTTCAAATGCATGAACAAGTAGAAGACATTGAAGAACTTAAGTGTTCTTAGACCCTGTTTAATCAGAAAATCGAATGATGGTTGGGAATTCGATGGAAGGTCTCAGTTTAATTGAAAAAGGTTTACACACGCAAATTTTAGAAAATATAGACTCCAATGATGAACTTTTTTATCCAACAAAACAAAGAATTACAAAATTAATACAAGGAAATTTTTTGGGAGGAAAAGTCTTTGAGCCCCGGCACAGACTCCCCCCTTTATTAGATTCTATGAAACCTTCAACACCCAAAATAACTTCAGTTTGTGATTTTGTATTTGTATTATCCAAGATTTTATTAAATTTTTTTTCTAGATTGTTGTTTTCTTTCGTCAAATTACGCGTTTATCTCTCAGTCCCACCCCTAGCGTAAGTTGGGGGTGCACTTTATTTAAGAAGAATCCTTACTTTCTCCTCGATGGTCGAGTACTCTTCCAGTTCCAATTCCGTTTCTTCTCCATCCAGAGACACAATGACGCTGCGATTCTCACTCTCATCTGCGCAAAAGAAACAAACACTTTTAAACAGGGTGGGATTTTTTTTCAATTCCTACTATTAGCTCACACTCTCTCTATATATTTATTTATCTTCATGGAATTTTCAATCGTTAATAAAATACATTTTAAAGCGCTCCATCGAGCTGAAATTTTATATACATGATTATTTTGGATGACAATACAGTAATTTAATTACAATTAATAAAAATGAATGGATTAAAACTAATTAGTCAAATAATTATAAATACATCTACGTTGGCATCATTTTTGGCGACTTGTGTCAAAACTTTAAAAGGTTTTCTCTCCTCACATTTTAAAGCACCCGTTTGAGTTGTAATTTTCTATACACTGTTGTTTTGGGTAAAAATACGATAATTTAATTATAATTAATAAAAATGAATTGACTGAAACTAATTCCTTAAAGAATTATAGATACAGCCACGTTGGTTTCATTTTTAGCGACTTGGGTCAAAACTTTAAAAGATTTTTTCCTCACGTTTTAAAGCATTCAGTTGAACTGAAATTTTATAGACACGAGATTGTTTTGGATGACAATATGATACTTTAATGATAATGAAAAAAAGTTAATTACCACTAAATGTAGTGATTCTGTCCTATGTATATACATATTTACACATTAATTGTAACTATTTAATAAAAAGTAGCTAAAATAAAATTTTCTTTGTTGATCTAAACTTTTGATTTATATTACTTGTTTCAGTCGAAAATATCACACTGTCACATCGTTGCATTATCGGAAACTTGCACGAATTAAAATAAGTGTAAGAAATCCCGAAAGTTTGACGGAATATTTTTATTTCCAGATAGCTTTTTTATATAGTACCTCAAACATATTTTGGTACAAGCTTTTCAAAATGTAATAAACATTAAATTTCTAGTGCTAGAGCACAAAGGAATTAAGTGTTCAGAATTCTTCAATAATTCACATCAAATAATGCAAGTGTTTTTTTTATTTAAATGCGCGTGTTATAAATTTCTGTTATCAAGTCTGGTACTAGAGAAATACAAACTGAGCCAATTCTCTATAAATTACAAACATTGTCTACGAAAATGAAATTATAATATGGATATTTATGGATAAATAATACTGTTGAGAGAGAAATGTAATTTCGGAATAATTTTCAAAATCAGTTAATTTCACTTGCGTATAAATATACGAATATGAAAATAAAGGATGTTTTAATGAATATGAAATGGATATGAAAATAAAGGATGTTGTCCGCATGTTTCAATTAATATATACACAAAAAAATTGTTCTTCGAAAAAAACTTCCAATTAATATTAATTGCTTAACAAAAATGTATATTCGATAAAAAATCTCTCTCTATATATAGAAAGAAATTTTTTGTTTTGAAATATTTCAAGTAACAAGTTTTAAACGTGATTTAATCCAAATGATTTTTTTTTCTTCTACAAATTAGAAAAAAAACTTATTCAACTAGAAAAACACATCTACATTCTGTCTTAAAAAATAAACAAAAACTAGTAAAATTAGCATAACTCGAGTAGAAAATGGTTCCAGTAACAAAGTCTGCGTATGTACCTTAAAATGAAATGCAAAGTAGATCCTCAATAAAATATTTGCGTAACACACAGGGTTGTGTAGTGCGATACACATATGAACAGGTTCACATGTGAGCAGTTGATATTTCTTTGGTTGCGTTTGATGTTACGTTTTGTTCTCAGCGTTGTTGTAAAAATTCAACCCATCAACCTCCATTGATTTATTTTATTTATTTATCCAACGCCCGTGCTTGGCTTCTTGATCATTTGATGCCGAGCCTCCCAGTACCAACTGAAGACGTCGTCAGTCGGGAATTCATCGAGTTCACTGCACTGGAGGAGATGGTCGCCATTAATTCTGGCTTGGGGGGTAGGCATCGTCAGCAGGAAGGCCAAACCAGTGCAGATTCAACTTCCTTTGAGAGTTGCGACACCATCAGGAATAGTGATATCCGAAAAGACTGTTTGTAAAAAAGTTTGCATGAAAATCTAAAGTTCGGGTGCCATGGACGTCATTTCACAAAAGAACTCGATTACGACACCAGAACAGTCGTCCAATGCACTATTTACCAATGTGAGTCCTGATTCTATAGAAACAACGATTTCTAACGGATCTGGAAAACTCCAGCTCACTCTATTACTGATCTACAATGGTGCACGGTTTGGGCAAGAATATCTGTCGGTGACAGAACTAGTTAGTCTTTCATCCCACTAAATACGATTGACGGCCGGCTAACTAAATATTTTTTAAAGTTAGAGACATTATTGCGTTTATATTGTTTATTTGAGAACTAATTGCTATTTTCTTTTATTATTTTGCACAGGTATTGCCTTTTTTTCTTTTCAACAACCTGTGAAAGTTTCCTTGTGTTTCAATAAATTTTCATTTTATTACCGTTTTTCCGTTTATTGCTTATTTTTTGTGACAGAATGTAGTTAAAAATTAATATTAACATTTCAATAGAACAGTAAGTATTTCAAAATTATAAGTATGTAGAGCTCACTTTAAAGATATATGACAGTAAAAATGGGCAAAATTTTTAACGACTCATCAAAATAAACTTTGGTTAGTCGGCAACAAAAAAGAATTGAATCTGAATAAAATTGATTGAATGGGGGGGGGGCGGGTATTTAGTTATTTTTTCTTATGTTAAATTATTCATGAGAAAGGTGAAGTAAAAAATGAAGTTGCATTTATTTCAAAACAATATTTCAGTGATACAGATAGTGAAATAGGAAAAACTATGAAATTGGCTTCAGTTTCCTTTTTTGCTCTCATTTCTTCTGTGTTATATAGAATTGCTTCCTTATAACAAAGTTTTATTATTATCTTTTCTTTCTTCTTCTCTCTCTCTCTTTTTTTTTTTTTTTTGGTTTAGAAAAAAGAAACCCCATTCTTAATTGAAGTCGTTCTCAAATTCGTTCGAATTAGTTTTGGAACAGAACTACCTTTAAAAATTTTTTTTTGCCGCCTCGACAGATTGAACGCGCATCACCTGCTCTACACGGCGGATCTTCAGTGGATTCAGTGTGACTGTTTATTAAAGTCACATTCTAAATTAACTCGAGGGCTATTGGTAAGGAACTTCGTCATTTTGAAATTCGATCATGTAACGAGGAAGACACCTGAGCTGTTACCCCACTTTCCGAGCTTCCTCACCACGCCAACGCAAAGACTTTGATCCTCGACAAATTTAACATATGTCAGCCCTTAGAAACCCAGATTCAAACCCATGAACCAAACTTTTAAAGAAAAAAGCATATCTATATTCGACGGCATACTATGTCTTATGTTGAAAGATTTCGATTAAAAAGACTTATTTCAGGGAGAAATGTACGAAAAAAGTAATGTTTAGAGTTAAATGCTGAAAAAGCGTATTTTCAATCAAAACTTAATCTTACAATGGTAAATAACTTTTTGTACATCCATATGATTCTATAGCGGTTCTAGATTAAGACTATTTCTAAAGGTACAACGTCGCACTGCAAAGGGCCATTGGCGAGGGACCTCGTCATTTTGAGCCATGGTCTAGTGACGGCTGGTGCCCCAATCTCCGAGAGGAGCCTCTCTACACGACGGGTCTTCAGTGCCATTGAGGCTCCAACTCATTGGGTTACGAGTCCGTTACCTTTGGGCTTCCGTGGTCCATCTAAAGATACAGCAAATGACTAGACACGATGCAATTTATCCATATATTAACTCACTAGCATCGCTATTTGCTTATAAATATCTAGTGGCGTAACGGAGAATATTATGGCCTCCCTGTAAAGTCAGGTTTTGGGCCCCAAGTCGGACCTTACAGAGGATTGCAAAAGTATAACCTTTGGGCACCCTAGAATCCTAGTTTCCCTGCGATGCGGTGGTGTACGTTACGCCATTGTTATCTTAGCTCATGTCCTCGAATTAAAATATATTTAAAAATCAATGTCTTTAGTTATGGCTCTGTAAAAATGTGATTCTTTTTTCAAAACTCCTGCCGGGTCAGAAAATGCATCTGAAGTGGATGTGTACCTTTAAAGAAGCGTTTTTCTAACTGTGGGGCGCTCCCTCTAGGAGGGCGGGACAACCATACTTGAGGGTGCAAGCATATCGAAAAGTCGGAAATAGAAGATTATTTTAAAAAACTATGAATTTTTACTGAAAAGAAGCGAAACAAATACATTCTGACACATTCATATTGATATAATACACTTATAAATGTATCAGTACTGAACAATGTATTTGATAATTAATTTATCAATATTAAGTTAAGAACACGCGTTTTTAACAGGATAGTATAAACGTTTAACTGACAAATGACTTCCATAGGTATATATAAAATTATATACAAAATTTAAATACTATATTGTTAATTTGTGTGGTTTATACTTACGTCATAGTACATTATTATTACATTCTTTATTTTGTTGTTGTACGAATGAGAAGGCGAAAAGAAATTATAATTGAAAACTGGGTCCCAAGCATTGAAAGTTTGAGAAGCACTTATCTGGTGTTAAAAACTTGTAATTTACTTAGAAGAAATCTCGTAAAGCCAAAATAGAGTTACTCATTTAAAAATCATAGACTTCAATACTTCTTAAAAGGACTCTTTACAAATTTTGGTGTCCTATCTAAAATTCCAATTTTTAGCAGGACCGCAGCAGGCAAGTAGTCTTGATTGCTCATACCGGGGTTCAACTACGGGTGCCCTCGGTGCGGAGGGGCTCTAAATCCCCCCCCCCCCGTTGGCTAGTGGGAAAATTTGGAGAATGGGATTCAAAACTATGAGAATTTGGGAAGCGAGCGATTCTAAAAAAAATAATCGATGTTGGGAAGACTACATTTTGCAATGTTCAAGAAAACTTAAGAAAATTAAATATTCTGGATGAGAGATTACATTCGTTTCACCAGATTCATTAAAATACGCTCATGCGAATTAGGTATTGCAGTCTAAACAATTTTATTTAAATAAAAAATGAATATCAAGTGTTCGTTAAGGAATAGTTTTATAGTTTTTTTTTTTTTTTTTTTGCAATTTAATCTATTTTTCCCCCACTGTGCCCATTTATTTAATCATTAGTCAAAATTCAAGGTATCAATCTCGGTACATGTTAGGAATATATCACACCTTTTCGTAAAAGAAAAAAAAGTATGTACACACTGCAGTCTTTAAGTACTTGGAAAATGAAAGGGACGGCTCTGTTTGAAGTCAGCCTCTCCTCGTTTATTTAGCTCTCTGCGTGCTTCCACCAAGATAAATGACATGTTGAGAGAGCATATTTCTCTGAGTCGGGAGAGGTTAAGGATCACACCATTGGCGTGATTTTCCAACTTCGCGAATGACTCATTCCTACAGATATTCAAGGAGCTGACTTCTTTATTTGGAATACAGACAAGCTACAAGTTTTGAAAATTCTATTCATCCATTCAAGTTAAAATGCAATTCTTTTAAAACTTGTAGTGTATGACACTTGATATTAGTACAGTTTTTTCAAATATTAATTCATTCATTAAATAAAAAATAAATAAATAGTAACAAACAAAAATAATAGTACAACAGCATATAGAGAAAGGAAAGTAGTTCGTTGTGTCCGTGTAGAGCAATGGAAAGCGTGTTGGACTTTTAATCCAAAGGCCATGGGATCAAATCCCACCTGGGATGACCTAATTTCTGAGAATGTTATTTCTTTTCTACTATGCTTTTTTATTAGAATAATTAAATTTAATGAATGAATAAATAGTAACAAAAAAAAATAGTCCTACACCTTATATAGAAATGGAAAATTACTAGGAAAATCGCTTTCTATTTGTCACTTAGTATTGTGATTCTGCCATATGTATATACATATTTATATTAATTGTAATTATTTAATAAAAAATACCTAAAATAAAATTTTTCTTTGTTGACCAAAGTAGGGAATTGACTTAATTTTTTTCGTTAATTATTTCTCCTAAATTTGGTAAATGAAACTACATTTCAGAGATTTTTAAGCAACATCTACTAAAAATATGGAAATAATTACCCTAGTCGTCGCTGGCGTAATATTTTGAGATTTAGAAAAAAAGATTAAAAAATATTGAAGAGTAAATAATATTATTAAAATAAGTTATCCATCGTTTTAACGTTAAATAATACTTTTTGGCTGTTTCTCAAATGTAATTGTTTTTTCCCCTTAGTTTCTGTAAATAAAAAGACAAATGCGCGAATCAAATAGCTCACTATTTTATTACGACTAATTAAAGAAACACTATGTGCTTCGCCTTTCATAAAACCTAGAGAGATTTATAAATTAAATGTTTGGAAATATTTTCTTTTTCTTTTGCTTTTTGGAAAAAAAAACAATTGGATTCCCTCTAGCAAGCTCTTTCACTCTGCACCTCAAAATTTTTTATTCGTTTGCGCCGAATATAGTGTCCAAAGTTAGAGTTACAAACACATTTTTTGCCATCATTATAAAGATTTGCTGTTATTATCATATGTAATTTAATTTTTAGGAAACTATTCCCATTTATGCGATTGGAAAATAAATTTCAGTGTATTAAGCCAAATTTTTGTCGAAATATTTCCTTTTTTATGTTTGTTACTATAGATATAATCTGGAGTTTATGCACCGTCTCATAGTAAAACCAAGTCATCCTTTTGTTGAATTTTCCCAAATAGAACTTCTTTGAGTGTATCTTCGATGGAGTTACTTGTAATTATTTGCATGTTTTAGTTTCTCTGTTGGATTTCGACCTTTTTAATGTTTTTTCTCTATAACCATCCGAAGATTTCTTTCTTTTAGTGTTCCACCCTTTAAATCCACGAATAAAATCGAATCAACTTTTTAAAAAGAAAATTTTAAGAGCATAGTTTATAGAAAAATATTTGTGGAATCTCTCTTGAACGCGTGGAAAAGCACGAAATGAAATTACGAGAGGTTTGTTCCCAAACAATGTGAACTTAACATTTTCTCAAATGTCACTTTTACGACACTAAGTCATGGTGTCAAAACTAAAATACTTATTTCGGTCTAAGTATGAATGTGACAACTGTACTCAGAAATATCAAAGAGACTGTTTCGTGAGCTTTTATTCCCTCACAAATCTTTGTTAAAGCAGTGAAATGAGACGACATTATTTTTGTTAAATGAGAATTATATTTTTAAAAAAATTAGTGAATGCCATTAATGCCATACTGAATTTCATGTGTGATGTTTTCATAAGGTACAACAATAAAATATTATTTACTTTTAACAAAATAGTATGCTTTTTGGAGGAAAAAACTATTTTCTCGATTCCAATAATGAAACATGATAAATGTTTTTAAAACATCGATTTTAATTCATTTTACTCTTAAATACCTATAAAATTATGTTTTTCAAGCCATGATTTATGCACTGCGGGTAAAAATATTGGAATAAAAACCCGAAATAAAATTACAGTTTTAAAAATTACTGGCGAGCAGCCTCATGTAAAAGAATATTTTGGCCACACAGTTGGCCTATATAGTTCTTCACTAGCAAGATTTCAATACACGATTATTACTAACTTCATATTTTTTAAAAAAGGTATCGCTCGCGCGAAAATACGGCACATTTTAAAAAGAATTCCTCATTTCGTATAATTTAAAATCACGAATTGATCATCATTTTGTATTCGGTGAATTAAGTATTTGATATCTACAACAGTGAAAAAGGCTTAAAGGCAAATCTGTAGATGTCCTTTCAGTTTACTCATGCCCGTATTGCAGTAAAAGCCACCTACACGGTAGAAGTAACAAAGGTCGGAGAATTGTTGTCATTTTAGGGAGCTAACTTTAAAGTAATGGAATGATAAATTATTTTTTGTCATTTCATTTGTATATATATACGACAAATATATTTTATATCCATAAAAAATAATTTACGATTAGTTATTAATTTTCACAATTATACTTTTTAATTTAATTTTTATTTTATTTATAAGTGTATAAACCAGAAAAAAATATAACAATATACTATTGGAAATGTGACAGAAAACGCAACCGTGTGAAAAACATTAATAAAAAAAGACGCCTCCTCGACGTTGGTAAATATTGAAGAATCATGAAAACAGAAGTTGAGATCCCCCAACCCTACTTTCAAGCCTGCACGTCAGATTCAATTGACACTTATTGCCAAAGAAGTAGAAAGCCATCTCGTGCTTCTTCGACAGGTTAGAAAAATATATCAGTAGAAAAGAAAAAAGCAGAGTATTTATTCTGTCCCGCTAACTTAAGTTATAAGTTTTAAAATAGTTTTCTTTAATTTCTGCCACATTGTTAAATAATATATATATATATATTTTTTTTTTTTTGGAATTGTATAAAAGGAGGCACACCAAAATAATTCGATTGTTAAATTTTTAACTGACAAAAGATTAAAACAAAAATCAACGACTGAAGTTTACAAGATCAATGAAACAAGCTCAATGTTTTAAGAAAAGCATAAAATAGACAATTCCAAGCATTCGAAAGAGAAAAAAATTTCCTTAAATACACTGAAGGAAATAAATTATTTTGTACTCTCGGTAATTTGGGATAAATAGTAACAAACCTACCTCGAGTTGTGGAATTTCCAACGAAATATTTTTAAAAAAATAGAAATTAATCAATAATAGTGAGATAAAAGGTTATATAGTGAACTCAAAATACAATACAGTCTTTTTAAAAACAGAAATTAAAATTACACAAGGGTATTCTATTAAGCTATTTCCGTGTGTTTCTATTTTAGTATTTGTGAACTTTTTGATTTTATAGTTTTATATTTTACTCGCCTAGATTTATAAGAAAATCGAACTATCGAGACTGCTTTAATTATTGCATGGCATTTAAGGTATCCGACTACGTTCGGAACCGTGATTTTAAAAAAGCGAATAAATGGATAATTTTCATAATATTTAATTTCACTTAGATTAGAATACATGTATATAAAATTGTTTTAAGGACATTATGACAAAAACAAATTATTTAAATACAATAGTTTGGCAAAAAATTAACTTAGAATAACTTTTTTTTCAAAACGTGTGGTGTTCTCCTTTTATATATAAAAATACTTCTATAATAATAATATTTTCCTTATATAAAGTAAAAACTTCTCCAAAATGAATGAGTGAATGTTAACGTCGAGAGGGCTTTTAGGAGAGGGCTTTTCGTGACGGACCACGTAATTTTGAACCATGGTCAAGTGACGTGGACGACACCTGAGCTGGCACCCCCTCTCCTAACTACCAAACCACACCTAGACTTCTCCAGCGAGTCTGATCTAGAATTTTTGGAAAATTCACATTATTTTCAGAGTTACCACCCACTGAAATAATTAACGGCGTTTTTTTCTTAAAATTTCTCCCCTCTGTTGTAGTAGAATAGGGATAAATCCACTTCTAAGTTATATATTTCAAAAATTCTAGTTCAGCCTCTGTACAGAGATCTGAGCTACATACAGGAAAAATATTATTATGACGGAAGCATTTTTCTTTAAAGAAGAATGTTTTGAAAATGGGTCATTCTATGTTCATTTTTTGTCAAAATATTGTACTTAAATAATTTTTTATTGTAAAACTATTCTTTAAACAATTTTATATACGCTTTCTAATTTATGTGACACTATATATCATAAATATTATCCATTGATACGCTTTTTCCAAACGTAGTCGGATACTTTAAATGATATCGGATGAAGTATTTTTCTACCAACATGGGGCTGAATTTTAAAACATTATCCTTCAAGAAATAAATACATTTCACATCACTTCCAATGCCACTCACCTCTCCAGTTGTCGTACTGACAGATGTACTCCGATGTCATGAACTGGTTCCTGATGGAGGACTTGCCCACCCCATTGCACCCCATCAGCCAAACCTTATATTTGGGCGGGGCTTTGTCCTCACCTGTAGGAGGTGTCGGGCTGGCAGGGGTTGAAGTGCCCGAAGTAGAAGGGTCGGTAGAAAAAGCAGGAAATGCATTTTCGGACGCAGGAGACGTAGGGGTCGAGCACAAAGAAGTGGACCTGGATTTACACCTGAAGGAATCGCCCCGATTCACGATTCCCTTCGATGTCACGCTGAAGTTCCTGACTAAGTGGAAGTCCCCCTCGTCCCCAGAAGGAACGGAGAGGGAATGGCTGATACTCGATCTGGGATGAGGAGAGACTTTTGTGTCCAGATGAGTCCCGCTGAAGGAGTGAGGGATGTGAGCGGAGTGCCGTTTGGCACGCAATGACCTGGACCTAGCTCTGGCACCACCACTGGAACTGCCCTGGGAGGAAGTGAAGTGCACAGCGGAGGCTCGACGAGTGCCTGGACTCGGGCTCTTGGTAACCATCCTGAATTTCGGAGTGTCCAGCTTGTCCATGGACCCGTTGCTGCTGTCCAATATCTTCTCCGAAGACCTACTTCGAGATTTAGAGGGTGATCTCGAGATCTGTCGAGTGCTTGTTCGACTCTGTTGGTGAGTCATGGTCAACTGATAGCTTCAGAAAGTTGCTGACTTTGGATCAGAAATGAATTTAAAAAAAATGCTCCTGAGTTTTAAGTTGACTCCAGAATTTAAAGGAACTGCTTAAAATGACTTTGAAGGTTGAAGAAATAAATATATTTGGGAGATAATTTGGCTCACAAGATAGGTTTTGTATCTTTTAAGTATATAATTGTTTCACACTTGGTCGATTACCTTAGAAATATACTTATTGGTCCTCTGCCTCTAGGCAACAACTTTTAAGCGCAAACCTTGTTTTCTGTGAAAATAACGAATCCTTGAAGAGATGTTGGGAATCGCTTCCTTCTTTTCTCTGGAAAATTCAGTTGATCAAGCTATAGAAAATCACTTGATGAAAGAGCTCTTTGAAAGAGGAATTTCGGAACGATATCAAGCCACTTCTCGCCATTTTAATCGAATTTAGCTTAGTACAGGATGTTTTACTAAAATTCCAAAAATAAAGAATCTTGTTCACAAACTTTGCATTTCGGAAAAATCACAGATCTAGTATTGAATAGGAAAGAAGATTTTTAAAAAAGCAAACCGGAACACACTGCTGTAAAATTGTGTTTTTCGCAG